>CAWUFW010015213.1:0-372384 GCA_963921515.1 Calotriton arnoldi | reverse complement strand
ACTTGGATCAATTTTCCTGACAGGGGCAGGTTTGGGGCTACTGCAGATCTCACAGTAGAATGGGTAGCACCAGTCAGTATCAATTAAGAATGTAATGGGATGATCATCCTCGTCTGCTTCTACATATGGTCCACTCTGGTCTACATCTAAGACTGCACCAAGTGTACAGTCTTTCTTCCCTCTCAGGCACCATCATAAGGTCGGGTCTAGTTCAAATCCATCCATACTTCCATCAAGGGCATCTGGTGGTATGTCTGATTGCCCTGCGAAGTTCTTGGAGGCTGAGGCACTTGCACTAATGGATTCTGGTTCCCTCCCACATTAAATGATCTTGCCTGGTCACTGTCGATACTTGATTCACCCCATCTGCCATCTAAATGAGTTCTCCTCCCTGCTCTTAGTTCGCAGGATTGAGGCAACACTCACGCTTCCAAAGCCCAATTTTGCGACAAAAGTGGCATGCAGTCGATTTTTTTAGGGTGAAGACTATCCCTCTCCCTCTTCCTTTACCAGCTGGCCCTACAACTGGTTCTACTTGTACACCTCCTGGGGCATTCCCTGACCACGAGTTACAGCTCCCAACATCCCCTGTACCTGCTCTCCCTTCTGGGCATTGTGCATTTGCACCAACATGAATTTCTCCTTTATTCTCCTATGTTTAGACTCCACCTAATCACTGCAGTACCTGGCATACCGTAGGATTTCATCCACAGATTTCTTTTGCCAGCTGTTGGATCATGGGGATGATTTCTGGCCTCAGTCCAGTCACAAATTTGGTTACGAATTGCCCCATGTCTTTGGGGTCCAACGTGTCTAACCCACTGTACTGCTTAAAAGCTTGTAACAGCCTTTCGTAATAACCATGTATGGACTCTTTAGGCTCCTGAGTTGTTTTATCCATCTTGACCCAATCGATGTCTTGTGGGGCTAGTTTTGACTACAACCAAGTGATCACCTGATCGTACTTCTTCATAACCATCGGCGAAGGGCCATGAGTTATTGATTCCCTCTCTGGCTCAGCACTAGGCCACTCAACAGCTATCTTACAAGCAGACCACAGAACACTAGGAACCACAATTTCAAACAAGGTGTTTAAGTCAATCCACAACCCTTTCGAGATCTTAACAAACGATCAACTTGGCTGTACAATTCAGCAGGCTTCTCCGTCTACCTAGGAAAATCGTTTGTGAACGCAGCAAGATGCCCCCAACTCCAGGGCACATGCACGTACCATCGACTAGGCACATCTCGAAACGTGTATGCCTCTATTCCCTCTCTTCACCCTCCTTGAGGAGGCGTCTCCTCTGTCACCTTCTTCACACTCTTCTTCCTCGACCACCTTTCTTCCCACTTATCCAGCAGGCTGCAAACCTGTATACCTGTTATTAGTTCCCATATGTGTGTCCTCATCCAAGTGACTCTCTTTTCCTCTAGCTCTTGGTCGCTGTAGGCAAGCCTGTGATTTCCCTGTAATGTCTTTGTTCGAGACAGATCTACCCCATACCTCTGAGCCAAATCTGACAGTTTCTCATGTGCCTGTCTTGCCCTACAGGTGACATATTTCGCCATGAACAACAATGCATCTGCCTCATACGTCTCTATTCTGTCTATAGGTAGATTCCCATTGATGATCTCCTCTAATTCTGCCTTCATTCTCACCACATCCACGAGCTTCACCTTCATTGCGGCCTGAATGGTATCCTGACTTGACTTGCTATGCTGGCTCTCCTTGCTGTTATTATGGTCCCTCAACCATGACTCTAAATCTGTTACGTCTAAGACGTGTTGGTTCTCAGAAGCTCTCTGAGTTGTGCTTGCCTCTTGAGGCATACCACTCGGTCCTCTCACAGGAGTTTTCCACATTCAAAGATGAAAATTGGTGCTTATCATAGGAATGGACCTTTTAGTGCGGGAAGTAAACTGTACTCCAGAAGGGTCAACAGTAGCCGCCAAAGGGGTACTGGATTCCATAGGCACTAAAGGACGGAAACCCCCATCCATATTCCCCGTCCTTCCCAAGGGAGTACCTTCGGCAGGAATGAATTGCCTCTGGCTAAGGTTTCCTGATGGACCTGAGTCATAAACAGGGACGACAGGTCCATTGATGACCGGTACTGTAAGAGCTTCCGGCAACCGTGAAGTAGCAGTAAACATATTCTGCTCCATACCTCCCACAATAGCCACTCCTGTTCCCCCGTTCCTGTGGATATCATTGCCACGACCCCCGAATAGGGAGCCACTAAGGGCTGATGCATTTCCCACATCATTGGTGCCTTCAAGACTGCATCCCACTTCGCCCGGTTGTGAACTATAAGGTGGGGGACGCTCAGCTAGCAACCCATCCAACAAGCTGTATTCATTGTCACTGCTGTCACTGCCATTTTCCCTTCTCCCCGCATCTCTGTTTTGTGACCCTCCATCAACCAACACTGGATATAACCTTTCTCCCTCAATGGTATCCACTCCTCATCTCTTAAGCCTCGCATCCCACTGTGCATCCCGATACGCCCTCATAGTTTTCTTCATCCTCACTTGGTAGTTCTCTCTCTGTGTTGCATGAGCTGCACAAATCCATGCATCTAGAGCTTCAAACTGTAAGGGTCTTGGCAAGAGTCGCATTGTGGACATTGTCCCTCTGAGTTGATTCAATACATCTAGCCTGAACGAGCCAAAGCGTGGAAATGACTATTCCCCCTCTTTTTAAGTGATTTTATACCAATTTTGGAGCCAAATTGTTGTATGGAGTCCAACCTTGGTCTCCAGATAGTGAGCTGGTGTATCCTTGGGTGGTGCATCTTCGCCCACTCGAGTAACTACCCCTTCACCACCTCTGAACAAATCCCGCAAGACCCTAAAGTATTACATGAATTCTGAAACTTTCGGAACTCAACAAAATGAAATATTTATTTAGGTATTCAGTGAAATGATGTTGTCAGCCACAGAATGCTTCCGCTGACTGCCAACCAATCCCAGCGCTGTGTTACACCAACCGACCTATCGCAGCGCTGGACAAACAGAAGTCACTCTCACAGCGACAAACCCTCCTTCACAAGTTCTCCGTAAGCATTAACTCACACAGTCTTCTTAAATTCGTAATTGTCTACCATTCTAAAAGATCGATAGAATTCAATCACTCATGAGCATTCACACATGGTAACTCTCAACCAGCATGCATCACCTGAATCAATCTAGTTAACCTTTGTACACAAAGTCCACTAAATGATTCCCCTACGTCCCATTCACACAAAGTTCCCTGTCTTAGGTGGAACTGCCGATGATGTCTCATGACAACTCCTCAGTTCTCTGGTCAGACAATCGCAATCCTGGTGTCTCCTACACCTTTTAATATCCCGGGATCTTAGGCCACTTCAGGACCCGCAACTCAAAACTCAATCCTTGGGCCACGACCGACCCGGGACCACATTCACTAGACTCTCACTCTAACTCAGCAAGACATCACACAGTCAAATAATTCCCGCAATCTAACATTCCACACACACATCCTGTTAATACTCACTTCTCCTTCCACCGCTGATCTCGCACAACTGTCAAACTCCGTCGGATTCTGCCGAATTGCGTTGCCTTCCGCTTCCGGCCGCCATTGGGCTCTAATTCAGGCTTTCGGGGTTCTAAGTTAGACCTATTATAGACTACTTCTTGACTCTCCCCTTACTTCATGTGCTAACCATCTGACTCTGCTACCAATTGAAAGGGGGCCCTCCTCTTCGTTCTGGATCTTTTCTAGAGACACTCTCTGATGAAACTTTTTAGCCGCATGAAAGTGTAAAGGGGAGAAATCATTAAGGAACCTTGACACCAATTTGTGATACGTAATAACCAAATAACAGTTATTGAAGGTTGATGAAGTTTTAATACAAACCCAAAAATAATAGAACATAAACACATCTCAACATGAGAGTATGAAAATACAAAAGAATTAGCATAAAGCTAAATCCACGCATCCAATTCAAATGATGCAGCATGAGTAAAACAATTAATTCGAGAAGGAGCATACAGATGATTAGGAAGCAAGAGTACAAATTTCCCTGCATCGAGGGTTGACGAATGAAGAGCATTAAATCTATCTCTACACCATCGCTAGCGTGACATCCCTACTTTACTCGGTAAGCAATCTAAGCCAAGAGAAAAATAAGGTGTCAGTCGTGGAGTCTTCCTAAGAAGTCTCTCCACTGTCAAGATGGGTCAGGTAGCATAAAGCCATCATCACAAAGAAAGAGCTCGCTCTGAAAAGCTCTCTCCCCAAAGGCAAGAAAGATGTGGGTACTTTCCCTAGTTCCAACTAGCGGTTATCCAAAGGTAGAATTCCCATAGTGCACCTCGCACACGCCATCAACTCTGGGTACAGTCCTGAGCGTACTTTTCCACTGTGTTCTCCATGTACCTCCTCTGAAACATTTTGTCCTTGGCTCCCTGGCTTTCTCCCATGTGAATCCCAATGTCTTTCCTTTATTGACCCAAGTCACACGATTGCAACTTTTTCTCTCCTTGCCTAGCTGCTTAAAACAAGACATCATTCTGCCTAAAGAACGATTCTTCACCTGCAATACAAAATGTGAGAAAGAACAGCTTTCACAGCACACATGAAAGTTAGAACGTTAATTCTAAAGTGAGAGTTATCAGGGGCTTGCATTTTAGGCCAATGACTTTAGCTAACATAAGAATGCATCATTTAAGCATCACAAATTCACATAATCATTAATACATTTTCAACTACTAAATTTATCTACTTATGAAAATATCTCCATTATTAAACACATTTAGTGCATGAGTATTGTCAGTTTTCACAACACAAGTTCTTCATGTTAACATTTTCTGCTAGTTACATCCATTTTCTTCACGGCACTTGTCAATAGCCTAAAATATGTCACGTAGTTATGGCAATACACTTCAAAATTCTTACACTTCACGTTTACACAAACAGGATTATGTGCGGGTGCGCTCTACACGTGAGTATGATGCACCCCTACAAATAAGAGCATACAAATACGGAATCTCCGCTCCATCACAATCATCACATTAACATCCCCCAACAAGGCCTGGGTACAAGGAAGCAAGGATCATCTGGAGGCTACATAAGCATGGAAAAGGACAAAGGTAACTATAGCGATAACTCTGCATTAATCAGGAGCCCCAAGTACCTCTCGACTGCAGAGGCGGGCATGATCTCATTGAGGAAGGCCCCTTTTTATTTATTTTTAAAAATCATTGCGAAGTGATCCCGGACTTCAAAGGATTCCCCTTCAAGTAAAAACAATAACTATTAATGAACTAATGTTCTATCTCCAGCCTCATCAATCCCTGGGTTCTACAGCCCATGGATGTTAAATAATATTGCACTGTATTCTATTGTTGCATTGAGGTAGCAATTTATACCACAGACTAGAATAAGAAATTTCCGAGTTTGCATTAAAATCCTGGTGCCCATTTGAAGTGCATAGTTGATAGTATGTTAGATGTTGTTTGGGCTACATGGAAGGTGTTGGATGAGGGTGTGAGGTTCAAAAACATGCTCCAAACATGAGGCAGCGAAAGTTGTTGTTTATAAACATGAATTGTTGCATAGGTTGTTAGAAATATGAGCTGCCTCTAATACCTATTATTTTAAGAGTGATCAGTTTCGAAAGGTTCAGACTTTAAGAGTGGGGAAAGTCTTGATGTGTGGATTCCAGAGTATGTTCTACGGATACACCCAGAAGCTGAAGCACAACCAATGGAGGCCTCGTTAAGCACCCAGGGTGTAGTTAGTCGTGTTATGGGGGAGCTGGATAGACGATAAAGGAAGTCATATAGCACAAACCTAGTTAGAGCAACAGAGGGGTGCTGTGACCAAAATACCCGGTAAACCACATGGCAACAAGTACAAGGCCAGATGAGAAATACGATGATAAAGAAGCAAAATCACCTACTCCTGCAATGTTCAAGAAGGCCAAACTTTGAGCATATGTTCACACCTCAAGCCCTTCTCAGGCTCTCAAACACACACAAAGGTGGATAAGTAGGAGTCGGTGATCCTTAGTCAGGAGCATGGCTCAAACCCTGGCCTGAGCTGCATCCTGCACATGCAAGGGTGAGACAGACGAGGGTGAGATTGGTAGGCTATTCCTGGACAGAACAAAACTGGCCCAGCTTGTCCTGGGTTACTCTTCGTAGTCACCCCTCAATCTGAGCCCAATACTTTCCTTTCAATCCCATGGAACCTTGCATTCTAATTTGCATGACTAAAAAGGCTCCTGTCCTTCTAATCTACCCATCCAGACAGTTCTCACTGTCGGGAGTGATAATTCAATGCACAGAAGACTGTGGTGGAATGAGTCCTACCCTGCTTCATTGTTCAGCTATGAAACCAGCATGAAACAGATTCAGCAGGGGCCATTGTTTCAATTTTGACCCAGCTTTTCTCTGATCCTAAAAACTGTTTTTATAAAGGTCTCCACAAGGTAATATTCATTCCCTTCTAAGAATGAAATGTGTGTGATTAATATGCATAAATGGAAAAGGCAAAGCCCTTGTCAGGAAGCAGATGAGCCATAGGGGTGGGGTACAGACTCCGTCCTATCTCAATAACTCAAATTGGGCGACTTCACTCCTAAATCAATTTACAAATCCATTCCAATCTCTTTTGTAGCACCCAAAGACCTATACTTAAAACCAAACACTAAAAACATGCCCCACAAACCTGCTTGTCCACTACACAGTAAGGAATGGCGAGGAGGTTCCTGAAAACTGAAGGAAGCAAACATGAGCTACTTCCACCCCCTAAGGCTCGGTGAACCTTTCGGTCCTGAGCTTTCGTAATGAGCTTCAAGAGGACCTGCTAGTCCTGATTTAATATTTAGGGCTCCCCCACCCCTTTCATGAGAGGATGATCTCAAAGGACATGGTAAAATAGTCATTGTTTATTCATTTCATAGATATTGCTGAGACCTTATAACCTTGAGGCAAATGTTGACCGGATCTAGGACAGGGTAAGTGTGAAGGATCTGACAGGTAAGAAAATATTTACAAAAAATTATTCACTTACCAGTCACAGATGCACACTTTTCTCCAGCTACAGAGGGTGCACAGCAGGTTATAAAATTATTACAAATAATTACTTTCCTTTCATTACCATACACCTACTGCTTTCTTTGAGTCATGCCAGTCAAACTCTGAGAGCTGATGGACAATGTACACCAAGCATTATCTTAAGTGATATAGTAAACTGATGACAAAGCAGAAAAGGGGTGTGTGGCAGACAGGTAAGTAAATAATTATCTTTAAAATAGCAATGATCTGTCCTACAGGGCCATGCCCTGAAACCTAAACTGCTGAGTTGTCTGCATTGCTCAGTAAGAGTTCACAAAAAGAAATTATATTGTTCCCATATCCCATCAACTTCAGACTGTAAAACTTTTAAAAAGGTCAGGGGTTATACGAATCTCAATTATCCAAACAATCTGATGTTTTGGGTTCATGCAGGCTTCATTCTCGCTGGACTATTCTCCAGCACCGACAAAAACTCTGACCTCTCCAGGGACCCAACTGCAGGAGTGATTCTGGGTAACTTAATCACCTGCAGCACAGATTCTTTCTATAAACACTGTTGGGGCTAGCTCCTCCCCTCCAACACGATTAGGACCCCCCTCACATACTGGATTTCAGCTTCACTAAGACAAAGCATTCTAGCTGAGCCTAAATAAATGCAAAATCTTCTGTCTCCCAGAGGTCCATGACAGTGAGCAAACAGGTGGTGAAAGTTTTTGTTAAAAAATGTCTGTGTTTGCACAACATTAATGCACAGACACACTAATGCTATTTGTAGAAAGAAATTATTTTTATTTACATATAGTTTGACTACAGCTAATGTAAGCGTGACTTTCAAAATGGCTAATGTTGTTTGCCATCTTGGTTTGTGTCACGTGAACATTTTATTTCTGAGACTTCTAATTGTTGATCTTTTTTTTCTTTTTTCCCCAAGTGAAGAAATGTTTTCTTTTCTTTGTGATTATTGTGGAATGTTTTAATGAATAACACATTCAAGAGACACTTGCAGTGTGCATAGTAGTCCATGTATCCTAGCTTGTTATAGATAGTGTAACTTTTAAGGGTGCACAGAGAAGCTTGTAGTGTGAGAAAACCATGAGAATCAGCAGAGTATGTAAATGCATTACTCTACCTTTACTTGATTGGACAGTTTTCTGAGAACTGCCCGTAGGTGTGTAAAATGATAGCATTTTTGTCCTTAGAGCAGAAGAGGAGACTTTACAGTACTCTCGCAGTGAAGTGCAAGTGACTTACAACATTTTGTGCCCCTGAGTGTAGCTTAAGTGCACAAACACTGTTGTGAATCAGGCCCTGTGCATTGTGATGGGGTGAAATATTGTCAGCTCTTGGGTCATTCCAGATCTCTAAGCCTAGTCTGGGTGCGCGAGCGCCACCTGCCGGGAAGGATTTGTCTGTTCACTGCTGGTTCATTGAGGTCTCTAGAGGGTTGCAGGTGGCAGGCATTGGTGTGCACAACCTAACTCTCTGTGTTTGATATTCATGTGCAGTTTGTGTGTTTATAGATGGTAAGATGATCTGCTTCTGCAGGAAGGCATTTGCATTTGGTGTACTTCCTTTTCAGTGGTTGATCTGTTCCACAGTTGTGTGATTCCTTGCTAGCCACGATAGTGTCTTTCCAATGTTTGCAGTGAGCACAACCGGGCAATGTGACACCAGTGTGTGCATGTGTGTTTACAGATGTGGTTCACTGTGTACAGGATCTGACAACAGACAGGAAGTCGGCAGAAGCAGAGAAATAAATAGGAGTGTCTGCTACCTCAATGCCCTCACCAGCTTCTTGACCTGAGCGACAGGTGAGTCTCCTTCACTTCCTATTTCATTCTTTTCTATTACTCTCTCTCTCCTAACAGAACACTTACCTTTCTTCTTCTGAGGTTGAGCTGTTCCAATTTTCCATTGCTTTGATAAGAAGTCTTCCAATCTTCACTAGGAAACTCTGACTTGCAATTGTTGTGAAGAATTGCCTAAATCTACCTTCTGTGCACATGGAATCATTCCACTGTGGTTCCTCTGAGCCACCATAGTCTCTGCTAGTGCTTAGAGTAGGTCAGTTGGATGCAGCCAGGGAAGAAGAGGCTCGTTGTGTTCTTTCTCACTGCTCTCAAAGATGTGCCCGGGCACGTCTCCAGGGGCAGGAATTGCTTCTTTTCATGTTTTTGGTATTTTCATAATATTGTTCTGTGTGACAGTTTGGACTGTCTGGCACTTTTCTCTATGTGCCACGTTGGTCCGTGTACAAATGTAGGTTGTGCTGCACTTTAGACTGTGTTGCACTTTGGACTGTGCAGTATTTTGGACTGTGCAGCACTTTGGACTGTGTTGCACTTTGGACTGTGCAGCACTTTGGACTATGCAGCACTTTAGACTATATTGCACTTTGGACTGTGCAGCACTTTGGACCATGCAGCAATTGGGACTCTGTTGCTCTTTGGACTGTGCAGCACTTTGGACTGTGCAGTAGTTTGGACTATGCTGCACTTTGGTCTTTGCTGCACTTTAGACTGTGTTGCACTTTGGACGATGCAGCACTTTGGACTTCGTGGCAGTTTGGTTCTTATGGTTCAGCAGTGTCCTGTTTTAAAGAGAGGAGAGGTGTGGTGCAGCGGCCAGGGCAGCTGACTTCGGAGCACAGGGTTCACGGTTCGATCCCCGGCTCTGGCGGCAGCTCAGCTCAGCACCATGTGACTCTGGGCAGTAGCTCACTTAATTTCCACGACGGCCTTGAGACCCGTAAGGGTGAGTAGCTGCGCTATATAAAAACTGACTTACTTACACATTGAGTTAGCTTCATTCCAGTCCCAGCCACCTAAAGCTTCATGTGTTTTTACTCCTGCTAATAGTAGATTGCTCTTCTCCATATAGCGCTTAATGTAAGTGTTTCAGCACTACAAAGGAGATCCCTACTCTAAAAAGGGAAGGTGAAGGTTCAGCACTGCATACAACTTCAACTGAACACATACACACATGTTTGGTCTTCAGTATATACTTCCGGGTACAAGATAGCAGCCCTTTTGAAGTAGACGCAAGGAAGGAGAAATGCTTTCATTTCTCCTTTGTTTTTCGACTTTGTATATGAGCTGGACTATACAGCACACATACAAAGAGGGAAAAGGGCTAAAGTTAGTCTAAGGATGGTATTTTGTATTGGAAGGGTACCGTTCCAGTGCAAAACCTATGCTAGACTCACAGAGACACCCTTGCACCATGGCACAAATGAGAGGGGAGGAGAGTGCCATATTTTAGTAAATTTGACGCTTTTCTGCTCTCTCCTGCTCATTCAGAGCAACATTTGCGGCTGCTGCGGTGCATGAATAAATGGTAAATCTGCCCCCACAAGTTTTGCCCACCCCTACATAAAATGCTTGTAGCCTAATGTGCCCAAACAATTGAGCCAGATCACTGACATAATATCGAATACAAAAATATCTACCTACACAAATATCGATGCAAAAATATCGGTAGTCAAAATATCGACATCCTATATTTATAATGTAAATGACTAAAATATTGAAAAAATAATATAGATGTAAAAAATATCGATGTAAAAAATATCATTTTTTTTATATATAAACAAATAATGTTAAATAAATTAAATAATAAAATTAACTATAAAAAAATTACTAAGATGTAATGTACATTTAAAAAAATATAATAAACAAATTAAATTTAATAAATTTTAAACATACATATATAAAATGTAATATATGAATGTATATTTACTTTAAAACAATTAATAAACTAATAACTTAAAATATAAATATATAAAAATTAACTATTAAATATAGATATATATACATACACCTATAACACAAAATCTAATAAGAAAAAACATTATATTATAAAATAAATTGTTAAAATATTTATACATTTTTAAACTTACATTTTCCACTCCATTGAGTGCAACAGTAGAAAAATTGTTGGATACCGTAGAGGTAAAAAATACTATTCCCACTCCAGAGAGTGCAACTGTAGGGAAAGCGTTGGATGGCGGAGCGGTTCCAATTACTATTCCCACTCCAGTGAGTGCAACAGTAGGGAAAGTGTTGGATAGCGTAGAGGTAAAAATTACTATTCCCACTCCAGAGAGTGCAACAGTAGGGAAAGTGTTGGATGGCGGAGGGGTTCCAATTACTAGTCCCACTCCAGAGAGTGCAACAGTAGGGAAAGTGTTGGATAGCGTAAGGGAAAAAATTACTATTTCCACTTCAGTGAGTGCAAAAGTAGGGAAAGTGTTGGATAGCGAAAGGTAAAAATTACTATTCCCACTCCAGAGAGTGCAACAGTAGGGAAAGTGTTGGATGACGGAGGGGTTTAAATTACTATTCCCACTCCAGAGAGTGCAACAGTAGGGAAAGTGTTGGATAGCGTAGGAGTAAAAATTACTATTCCCACTCCACAGAGTGCAACCGTAGGAAAAGTGTTGGATAGCGGAGGGGTTCAAATTACTATTCCCACTCCAGATAGTGCAACAGTAGGGAAAGTGTTAGATAGCGGAGGGATTCAAATTACTATTCCCACTCCAGAGATTGCAACAGTAAGGAAAGTGTTGGATAGCGGGAGGGTAAAAATTACTATTCCCACTCCAGTGAGTGCAACAGTAGGGAAAGTGTTGGATAGCGTAAGGGAAAAAATTACTATTCCCACTCCAGTGAGTGCAACAGTAGGGAAAGTGTTGGATAGCGTAAAGGAAAAAAATACTATTCCCACTCCAGAGAGTGCAACTGTAGGGAAAGCGTTGGATGGCGGAGCGGTTCCAATTACTATTCCCACTCCAGTGAGTGCAACAGTAGGGAAAGTGTTGGATAGCAGAGGGTTAAAATTAATATTTCCCAAAAAATAAATTCAAAATAAAAAACAAACTATCAACTACTATACAAAAATCTTCAATAACACAAAAAAATATATAAAATATAAAATATTACAAAAGATAGAAACAAATTTTAATGTTATAAAATACTAAAAATTAACTACAAACATTAATTTATAAAAATTTTAAAAGCACTTTACAAACAAATAACTATATTTAATATAAATTAATTATAATCAAAAACATTAATTATTACACAAAAACAATACTTTTTATTTCCTACTCTATAACACCACACATTTCACAACACACATCTAAATTTCTATAAAAGTGTACCTCCATAATTAATATCATTAATTATGAAATAAACAATTATTATTAATTAAAAATCAATTTAAAACATATAGAAATTAATTTACTCATCAAACACTACCCCTATACATTCATAATCCCCACACAAAATAAAAGTAAACATTTACCCAAAAAAATTATCAATTAATAAATCAATATTAATTATCAAATATGTATTAATTAATAAAACTTTAAATAATTTCCACCCTCTACCCCAACAAACACCACAACATACACATAAAATTAATCACACAATTTCCATAACTATTTTAACATTATTAAATTATTATCAATTAACAACAACTTATTAATTAATTTAAATTAATTTACTTCCAACCCTTTACCACTATAAACCCCACAACTCACATCTCTAATTAATTACACAATTTCCATATATAATTTTTAATTATTTACCATGAATCAACAATTAATTATTAATTATATATAATTAATAATAATTATAAATAAATTACTTCACACCCTATTCCCCTATAAACCCACAAACCACTCCTACAAAATTGACACAATTAACATAATGACAAATTAATTAATAATAATTATCAAACAATTAATAATTAATTAATGATAAATGAATTACCACACGCAACACTATAAAATATAAATAAAGTAAATACTAATCAATAAACAATTTTAATTACTTTATTAAAATTAAATTACTTCCCACCCTATTCCCCTATAAACCCACAACCTGCTCCTAACAAGTTACACAATTAACATAATTATCAATTAATTAATTAAATTTGATAACCAATTAAAAATTAATTAATTAAAAATAATTATAAATACTAATAAATAAAAATTATTAATTACTTTATTAGAATTAAATTACTTCCCACCCTATTCCCCTATAAACCCTCAACCCGCTCCTAAACAAAATTACACAATTAACATAATTATCAATTAAATAATTAATTAGAAAATAATCACCAATTAATAATTAATTAATAAATATTTTACTATAAATACTAACAAATTAAAATTATTAATTACTTTATTATAATTAAATTACTTCCCACCCTATTCCCCTATAAACCCACAACCCGCTACAGAACTAAAATACGGAAAATTTAATTAACATAAAATTAATCACTTTTAAAAATTTCACACATACATTAAAAAAAACAGCTATACTTATACAAAAAAATTAGATCACATACTTTTAACATACATACTAAAATACATAACACTAATATAAATATCGATATTATTAACAACGATATTTTTACAAACGATATTACTGACTTCGATATTACAGGAAACGATATTTCTTACCTTCAAGTCGATATTCTGGTCTACGATATTCTTGCAGTCGATATTATGCAACTTCGATATTCACAACTCGATATTCTGGCACTTCGATATTCACAACTCGATATTCTGTCTGTGCACCTCAGTACATAACATGAACATATCAGTATTGGGGGTAAGTACAAAACCTAATCCTTCGGATACGACCTCCTGCCCCTCATCTGTGAGGTTAACAGTACTCAAACTTACTATGATGATGTATCCCTGCTTGGTGATGGGTTGGCTTCCCTTCCCTTGCTTCTCGTAACCATCTGTATTGACTGATCGTCTTCCCACTGTACCATGGGTGGCTGCTTTTGTTATGTCTTCTCCTGTCCTCTTCCCCGGCCTCTGCCTCTGTAGAATGTGAATCTTTGTGACATTGGCTGATATGTCTGAGGCCAATTCCCAAATGGCATTATAGGGGTTTTATTCTCCCATTAGGATGGAATAGTGTGTAATGTCCCCCATAATTGCCCCATCACTATTTCTCGTTTCCAGAGCTAAATGTCCAATTTTGGGGTGCTGCCCTAAACTTGAGTTGGCGTCTTGGAGTCTGAAACGTGGCTTGGGGTTGCTCATGGCATTCGTCCGTGGTGTATGGAAATGTTTTCTCATGATTTCATTTTTGTACATCCTTCCGCAATTTTAGTCAGTTTGGACTGAGTCAGAAACTCTTTGTATTGTGTGTGATCAGGATTTATCTCTTCAAGAATCTTTTTGAAAACTGAAATATGCACTAGGATCTTCAAATTGTTTTCGCTGACCTTATTGTCATCCAGCAAAAGGTCTGGATTTTTTTCGTTGCATTTTCGCTGCCAAATTAATGGAGCGGTTACTTCTGAATAGAATGGAGAATTGCGCTTTCAAAAGGAACATAATAATCCCCAGTCAATATGGTTTTAGGAACGGAAAGGGGAAAATTGATCAGTGCCTTAACTTAAATTCGATAATTGCAAAGTATACGACGGCTAAGAATGGCCATCTTTATATGGCCTTTATGGATTCATCGGCTGCCTTTGACTGCATGGTACATTCTAAATTATGGGCAATAATGGAAGCCATGGGAATTGAGATTCGATAATTAATTTTATTCATGAGGTGTACTCCGATGCTACGGCTTGTGTCCGTTATGGGAGAGAAGGCGAATGCACAAGACACTTTAGATCTTCCTGTGGCGTGAGACAGAGGTGCATCCTCGCCCCATTTTTTATTTGCACTTTATACCAATGCTGTGGAGTCATCTTTGGCTGGGTCTACTAAAGATGTCCCTTGCATTAAGTCATCCCCTGTCCCGATATTCTTCTATGCAGATGACGCAGTGCTACTGGCACAAACTGGCAATGCACTGCAGAGACTCATAGAGGAATATACAAAATTTATAAATAACCTGGACCTGAAGATAAACGAATCCAAGTCGTTTGTACTTGTTGCAGGATCGAGACTACTGAAACAACCTAGAATGTTTATAGAAGGGCGAAAGCTGGAGTTCGTGGATACGTTTAACTATCCAGGGGTCATGTTTGATATAAAAAATACCTGGAAAAATATGGTGTCTGATAGAGGGCTCATAATGGAAAAAAGTATTAGAGGGCTCTTTAGCTTCATAAAAAAACTCGGATCGAAGCAAATTGAAGTAATAAAAAATATTTACGAGCAAAGACCATATCTGTTGCCTCCGATGGGTCTGCATCTGGGGCAGAACTGATACATCAAAATTGCATCATATAGAGGATGGCTTTTTGAAAAGATTGGCGTGTGTTCTGCAATCCTTTCCCTCCTATAACTGTCACTCTGAGCTGAATTTGCCTTACATTACAGATCAGATTCGTGTTGCACCGATCCTTCTGTGGCACTCAGTCTGGAGAAAAGAAACGTTAGGCCTAACCAGAGATATGCTGAAGGATTGCTTGAAGTAAGATGGCATAGATAAAATAAAATGGCTAAAATATACTGAGACCAACTTGCAGGCAATCAGCTTACATAACTTATACGAGGATCCGAAGCTATGCCTGACAGTATCAAGAAAAGAATTGAAGAGTCGACCATTACTTCATCTTGGTAGAGGGAGGTGGGAGCTTAACTGTAACATGAATACAGTTAGACAATATCACCAAGCCCCTAGTATAAATAATACTTCAATCTCTTACCTGATATTTGTCACGAAAACCCCAAACAAAGATATGTATTACTGAGGTTCCGACTAAAATATATTTCGCTCATGCTAGGCCATCCATCTAATAGCTATTCTATTGATGCCCTCCCTCCTTGTCCATGTGATGCGCAATCTCCTCAGAGTGATCTTCATTTTGTATTTTATTTGTAAGTTGTACACTGAGGAAAGAAACAGATACATTCTCCCGCTTATGTGCAAATTTAACTTCAGACAATGCTGTCCAGCTTTTTTTATCTCCAGTTATTAGCTGATCCCTTAGTATGTTTCTGTTTAGCTGTGTTCTTCTTGTCTGTTATAAAAAGGAGGAGATTACTCTCATAGCCTGTCCCTCACAAGCAAAACAAGAGTAAAGCCGACTTAGGGGCTCACTACGATGGCGGCCGGAAGAACACCCCGACTGCCATGGTAGCGGAAATCAACCGTCCGCCGGGACCGCGGCAAAACCGGCGGTCCGATTAGGATCAACCGCCCAAAAAATCAGAATGCGGTGGAACGAGGCCACAAAATACTGCCCGTAGCGGGCGGAGCAGGTGAAAATCCGTACACGGCGGTCGGATTGGCGGCGGAAACACACCAACCCGCCACCAGGCCAGCGGAGAGACCGCACGGAAAATTAGGATTTCCCCGATGTGACAGCGGTACATTCCGCTGTTTCTGCCTGCCGCGGTCGCAAACAGTGATGAATGGGAGAGCCGGCGGAAGGGCTGTAGCACAGCCAACGCTGCGGACGCACCGTGAAAATGATGGCGGTCGGGAAAAAAATCACAACAAGGCTACCAAGTGCACACAGCAAACTAGCCCTGCCCCCAAAAACACCTAACACATCCCAATGACACACCCCCATGGCAACTTCAAAAATACAAATCCCAGCACAACTCACACAACACACCTGACAGCAATACTCCATTTTGACACACCCACATTTCTGAGCATAAAACCAGCCCCTTCCCTGACAAGAATCCTTTGCAATACTCCACAACTGAAGGGCCCAACACCAGAGCACAAAGGAGAGGCAAACCTGCACACATCACACCAGCACAACAACACACACACACACACACACCACCTACACCACCCCCACCACCCTCACAACTGCACCCCAAAACATTAGCACATCACGCACCATGGCACCACAGAAATGCCCAAATTCACAGAGAGTGAGTTGTCAGTCATGGCAGATGAGATAATCAGAGTAGAACCACAAGTGTTTGGTGGCCTGGTCCAACAGACACCATTAGCCACAAGAGCACAAATGTGGGCAAGGATAGTCGACAAGGTCAATGCAGTAGGGACCACCCCACGCTCCAAAAAGGAAATCATGAAGCGGTGGCATGACCTGAAGAGGGTTGTGAAAGAAAAGAGGAACAAGAACCGTGAGCTGGCTCAGAGGACTGGCGGTGGCCCTCCCATTGCACCCAAAACATTCACTGCATGGGAGGAGAATGTGCTTGCCATACTTCATCCAGAGAGTCTCACAGGAATAGCCGGGGGAGTGGAGGCTGGTAAGGACAAACAAATGTAAACCATTACACTGCCATGTAGTGTCTTGCACAACTACAAAGCTACACCTCCTAGGCCCAAGTCCATTCCTATGCACCACAATACCCAACACAGGTCCCACAGATGTAACATCCACTCCATCTAAATCACCCCAAAGGTAGCCTGCAACATTCCCAGGGTTGCATGTGTACAGGCAGCCAGCACAACAACTCCCACCAGGCAGCCCTGTCCCACCCCTGAGCAGGATATAGCACACCCTCCCACTCAGAGGCATGTGTCAGCCATTGTATCACAACAAACAAACATACAGGTAAGTATCCATCTTCACAAGGAGGGGTGTTTGGTGGTGGGAGGCCTGCACTACAACTCCCACCAGGCACCCCTGTCCCACCCCTGAGCAGGATGTGGCACTCACCACCCACCATGAAGCATGTGGCAGCCATAGTAGTACACCAAACAAACTTACAGGTAGGTAGACATCTTCCCAGGTTGCGGTGTTTGGGGGTTGTAGGCCTGCACTACCACTCCCACCATGCCCCCTTGTTCCCCAGCTTAGCAAGATGGAGCACACCCTCTCACCCAGAAGCATGTCAGCCATTGTATTGTTCACCTTCACCTAACAGGTAGGTAGCCATCTTCCCAGGTTGTGCTGTTTGGGGGTGGGAGTCCTGCACTACCACTCCCCCTATGCCCCCTTGTTCCCCAGCTTAGCAAGATGGAGCACACCCTCCCACCAGAAGCATGTGGCAGCCATTGCAATGTTCACCTTCACCTAACAGGTAGTCAGCCATCTTAACAGGGAGGTGTGTGTGTGTGAGAGGCCAGCACAACAACTCCCAACAGTCCCCCTTGTCCCACCCCTGAGCATGATGGAGCACTTCCTCCCACCCAGAAGCATTTGGCAGACATTGCATTGTTCACTTCAAACCAACAGGTTGGTAGCCATCTTATGCTCTCCTGTCCCACCCCTGAGCAGGATGGATCCCTCCACCACACACCCAGAGAGATGTGTCACAAATTACACCCAAATATGACAACAGAACAGGTAAGTAGAGAGTGCATGCACCCCGCCATTCCTCTCAAAAAGCATGGTGCCACATGACAACACCGGCCCTCACATCCCACCAAAATTGACACATATCCAATTGCCAGTTACAGTGTGCAGACAGCTAATCGTATGTAACTGTCACAGCAACCAAAGTGTGACTCACACAATCACATGTTGAAGAAATTCAGTGCACAATCATGCACAGCACTGAATGCTATGTGTAAGTGCCATGGGGGCAGAACATCAAGGATCATATGAAAAGAAATCAAGCATGGTCTGTAGTACAATTAAAGAAATGCACATGACATGACAAAGGCATGCATGAGACAACAATGGCTAGTACATGCTCAGATGTAATGTCTGCCAGGCAGAGTAATCAACAAAGATGCCTCACATAAAGTTGTTGTTCCGCTAGTCGTTAGATGACATGCTCTTGTAATCTCCAAATCTGCACGTGGCGCATGGTATCTGTTGACATGTCACACCATGGACAAGTAATGTATGTACCTCCACATCATGTCATGATGCACAGTACTGTGCAGACATACAATGTGACAGCTAGTAAACTGTGTGGTGTACAACCTGTAAACAAGATACATCTAACACCAAGCTTGAGGTGTGCACTTCAATGACCATGTCCCCTCTGTCCCACAGGTGACCAAGAACTGACTGCAGAGGACGAGAACATCAACCTGCAGAGCCAGTCTCCACCCCCGGAACATGGACTCTCGGATGAGGACTCCCTGGATTATGAGGACGCGGAGCTCGAAGCCGGCCCATCTGGTATGCCAGGGTGCAACCGGTCCCAGGACCCCACTGTCCCCCCCACCACATCTGCAGCAACAACATCTACGCTGACCCCTGCTGCAATGACCTGTGCGGCCTCCACCACCACCACCACCACCACCACCAGTGCTGCCTGCAACACTCTCCCTGCCCCAGAGGATGACCACCCCAGCCCACCAACTGAGGAGGGCAGGGAGAGTAGGCGGGTGCATACAGTGGCGAGGCAACAGGTCCGTGACAGCAGGGCAGGTGGGAGGGCAAGGGGAGGCTAAGCCACCCGGACACTGGGACCGAAGCCCTGGACAACATCACCAGAGTCCTTGGGGCCTATGAATGGGCCCAGGGACAAACGGGCCAGGCTCTGGAAGATTCACATGAGCTCCGCCTGCTGCTGAGGTCCATAGACACCCGCATGGGCCAAATCGTGGACCTCTTGGGCCAGCTAGTGGCGGTTCTGAGGGACAGGCCTGCGGCACAACCAACACCTCCACCTCCCTCCGGTGTCCCGCAGGATGACAGTTCCACATCCTCCCCTGCGGGCACGGAGAGGGGGGGACTCCTCAGACCCCACTGGCCCTGCAGCAGAGGCCCCCCCTGCCAAACAATCAAGGGGCCGTCCAAGGAAATCCCAGGGAGGATCCCGTGGCAAAGCACCTGCCAAATGCCAGTCACGGAGCCAGCCATGATGGCAACACTCTTCACTACTGCATTGACTTTGTTGACTGTCCTTCCCCACACTGCCTTGTGAATGGCATCCGTCTGTTGGACTGGGTCACCACATCAATGTGGGGACTACTTGATTGTCTCATGTACCATCACTGACAACTCACTGCTTCACTATTCACCTTATTGTAAATATTCACCCCCCTGTCACATGTCCCCATTGTAAATAAACACTCCTTACACACACATGTTGTTGTGTCTGCTCCGTGTTTATTCCAGGATGTGCAGTCTTCACCATGATTACAATGTACCTGGAGTATGGATTGTTTGTAGGCAAGGAGAGGCTGAAGTGACCTAGGAAAACACAACAGAACAATATTCACTAGTCAGGTGTTGGCATCACAGCCATCACACAACACTTCTCATCAGGGTACTCCAATCTGCACACATTACAATGAGCAACATATACATTCTGTATCTGTGCCAAACTACCCTGTCCCCGAAACATTGGCAGCCAGCACTGAGTCAACAACAGGCTGCAGTCACAAAGCACACATACACCTTTCCAACAACAACGACATCAGCAGACAATGGCTCCGTTGTACATTGTCACTCACCTTCAAGTGAAGTAGCGGTTGATGAGCTGTTGACGCAGGTCGACACCTTCCTCCTCTCCACTATCCTCGTCACTGGACATGGGTTGGTTTGCAGGCGGGGGCCTTGGCTGATCATCAGCATCCAGTAGCAGGGGGATCTCCTTGCACAAGGCCAGGTCGTGGAGCATGCAGCATGCAACTACAATCTGACACACCTTTTTGGGCGAGTACATCAGTGCACCTCCGGTCTTGTCCAGGCAGCGGAAACGTGACTTCAGGAGACCAAAAGTGCGCTCCACCACACAACATGTCCTCCCATGGGCATCATTGTAGCGGGCTTCAGCTGGTGTCCTGGGATTCCCCAGTGGGCTCAGCAACCAAGGACGGTTGGGATATGCTGAATCACCTAGGTGTGAGATACACAGAGCAACTTTGTAATGTCACTGTGGCCGAGGACAGCATGTCACACACACAGCACGCTACCTGACACTTCATACTCACCCACATCCATGCATGCTCCGGAAGTAGATTATCCATCAGTCGTGGCACAATGCTGTTACGCATGATGTACGAGTCATGGGCCGAGCCAGGGAATTTGGCACAGACGTGTGAGATGATCATATCCACCTGGCACACCACCTGCACATTGATGGAATGGAAATGCTTCCTGTTCCTGTAGATCTGCTCACGTGCCTGTGGCGGAACCAGGCCAACATGTGTGCAGTCAATGGCACCAACAACATTGGGGATGTGCTCAAGTGCATAAAAATCTCCCTTCACAGCCGCCAATTCATGCCTCCTGGAGAAATGGACATATCTGTCCTTGTAGATCATCATGGCGGACAGGACATCACGTAGCACCATGCTGAACATAGGTTGCGACATCCCACCTGCACTGGACACCGTGTACTGGAATGATCCAGAAGCAAAAAAATGCAGGGCCGCCATCACCTTAGACGTTGGTGTGAAAGCACCCGGATATGTCCTGTGAGGCTGCAGGTGGGGCTCCAACATAGCACATAGGTCTTGTAGGGTGGGTCGATCCAGACGGAATTTCCGTATGACCTCCTCATCCTCCATGTTTGCCAGCACTGTGAAGGGACGATGCACATTTGGTCTCCTCCTAGTTGAGATGAAAGGGGACACATGTCAATGCAATCCACCATGAGATGTGTCCCACATCTTACGTTTTGACTGACACAATGCCAACAATGACTAGCATCACAGTTCAGCTTACAGCACAACTTACATGTAGCAACACCTTCAGCTACACCATCCGTACACCTGTCCACTTTTCACACAGCTAGCACCTCCAAAACAATATCCGACTATGCAAATGCCCAAAGGGATATGGCCACATCTTGCATGAGCAGCACTGAGAGTAATTCCAACAGCATATGTGTGAAACTGCAACACTACTGTCTCCTACCTAGCTGCTGTACCTGCAACACCTTCTTGCGTAAGTCAAACAGGGTACACATCAACCACACAATGTGCCCAGTCTGTGCGTTGATTAACAAGTATGTGATTGAGCCTAGAAAAGTAGACAGTCAAATCTGCACATTGCGTAGTAAGACATTCATCACTGTGAGTTGCTCAGCCCTTCCACACATTGACATGTGTACCCATTGGAGAGTCCATCACAACAATTGTTCTGTGTACATAACCAGCAAAATCACAAGTGACATTTGAGGGGGTACATGCCATTGTCTTCAATCATATACACCAACATGGCATGTGTAGTCAGCAGTGGGGTAAATGTTACTTTGGCAATGAGTGCACAATCTTGTGCCATGAATCATGTGTTAACTGTGCCTTGGTGAGAAATGCCCATTGGCCATTCACACAGCATGACGTGTCCATAGGTGCTGTCAAAGTGATCTGCAACACAAATCACGGTCACTGGCTCAGATGCATGGCAGCCATATCGCGGTAGCGACCAACTGGCACCAGTGGTGTGTCCCCGCCAATGCCCAAGCCACACTCGCGGTAGTGATAGATATATGTGTATTGCCAAATGACGGTTGGCATGCACCGCCACCCAAATCACGGTCACTGGCTCGGATGTATGGCAGCCATATCGCGGTAGCGACCGCCTGGCACCAGCGGTGTGTCCCCGCCAATGCCCAAGCCACACTCGCGGGAGTGATAGATATATGTGCATTGCCAAATGGCGGTTGGCATGCTCCGCCACCCAAATCACGGTCACTGGCTCAGATATATGGCAGCCATATCGCGGTAGCGACCGCCTGGCACCAGCGGTGTGTCTCCACCAATGCCCAAGCCACACTCGCGGTAGTGATAGATATATGTGTACTGCCAAATGGCGGTTGGCATGCTCCGCCACCCAAATCACGGTCACTGGCTCAGATGTATGGCAGCCATATCGCGGTAGCGACCGCCTGGCCCCTGCGGTGTGTCACTGGCAATGCCCATGCCCTTACAGCCAATGGGAACCGCAATCGCGGTAGCCTAATGCAATTTTGAAAATCGCGGTAGGCGTGCTCCGCTACCGCGGGGCCGGTCATTGGAGGCAATTGAAAGATGCACGACCGCGGTAGTGACCGCCTGGCCCCTGCGGTGTGTCACCGCCGATGCCCAAGCCCTTACAGCCAATGGGAATCACAATCGCGGTAGCTTAATGCAATTTTGAAAATCGCGGTAGGCGTGCTCCGCTACCGCGGGCCGGTCATTGGATGCATTTGAAAAAAGCTGACATGGAACACCAATTGCAGCAGCACAGATCCACTGAGAATACCCCAGGGGGCTATATATGTGTGGGAGAGAGCCTCACATTTCCACTGCTTCCAGTGCCTGCTGCATGACACCCCTCACCACCAACAGCTGCTGCTCCTGTCTCCAGAGCCTGCTGCCTGACACCCCTCACCACCAACTGCTGCTGCTCCTGTCTCCAGAGCCTGCTGCCTGACACCCCTCACCACCAACTGCTGCTGCTCCTGTCTCCAGAGCCTGCTGCCTGACACCCCTCACCACCTACTGCTGCTGCTCCTGTCTCCTGGACCCAGTGATGGCAAGGACTGAGAAGATCCGGGCCCGTCCCTTCACCAACGAGGAGCTGGAGGTCCTGGTGGACGAGGTGCTCACACAGTATGCGAGGCTGTATGGTGCTCCAGATGTCATGGTAAGTGTTTCAGGGTGGAAGTGAGAGTGCATGGAGTGCACACATGAAGTTGATCTGCTGCAGTATGTGCCTGAGAGTGTGGGTTGGTGTCATACACTGCCTAGCATGCTGTCCCCAGGGGACAGGGGTGTTAAGCCTATTTTACATGTTTCCCTGCCTGCACATCAGAATTGGAGGGACATGTATTGTTTTGTCAGTCTTACAGTGTCGCAGAAAGTCGGTTATGCAGGAGTCAGGCACAGAAATTGCCTGTATGAATGGATGTGTGGGTCCCTGATGTTCTTCATAGGCTCATCTGTGGCCTTACCAAGGGTTTACGTACCGAGGGTACTCATGGAAGTGTGTCTGACTCAAAATTGACATCATGTATAGGTCAGCACTATGCTCAGGACTAAAATGCCAGAGGGTGACACTCTTGGTGGTAATTTACCTATGACACAGCAGATTGTTGTACTTTTGTATAGAGCCCCTTCCATTTCCACAAGCATGTGTACTGACTCGCATGTGTAGGCACTGTTTACGCTCTCAATTTGTCCCTTCATGTGACATTTCGGATGCCCCACATTGGACCTCAGTGTGAGCCCACCTGGCCTGCACAGTCACTGCCCAATCTGACAAAGACACATCACTGAATGTACGGAGTGAGACATATTGGTTGTCTGCTAGACTATCCATCAAGGAGCCATCTCATACCTGTATATTGCACACGACAGGCCTTGTGATAAGGGTGTGAGAGTGTGAGTTCATGCCCCTAAATGTGACCTCCATGACACAGTGAGCCATTCACAGGGCAAGGACATTGAGGGCTGCACAGTGTTGGACACAGTGGGGCCGATTCCGATTCGTGTCGGTAATTTCTCCGACCGAGCCGGCCTCGGAGAGATTTCCGACCGAATCGGACCCGTGCAGTCCGACCGAACGAGTCCGATGCATTCGTATGCCACCGGACACGAGTCGGTCGGACTCCCATTGAACTCAATGGGAGCCGGTCGTACAACGCGTACGCGGGCTCCCATTGCCTCAATGGGTGCGAGGCGGACAAGGGCGCCCCTACAGCGAGTGCGCCGCGAGCGCTCGCGGCGTACACGCACAGGTAGGGGGGACCCTTGGGTCCCCCTGTGTGCGCCTCGCACGGGTACAGCGTACAGGGGGTCCGACACGGACCCCCAAAGTACGGCTCCGACAGCGAGTTCGAGTCGGACGGCGCGAGTCGGTCGGAGCGGTCGAGGTGCGCATCGTACTTACCCGGCCGGAAAACGTCTCCATTGCGCGGTGCGAATCGGGTCCGAGCGAGTCGGTCGGAGCGGTACGATCCGGGAACGAGTCGGTCGGAGCGGTCGGGTCGCCCGGACGAGTCGGTCGGCGAATACGCATCGTACTCGCTCGCCCGGACGCGCGTACGACTCGGTCGGAAAATAGGGCTCCGGATCGGATCCGGTAAAACCGAATCCGATTCGGAGCACTACCGGCCGAGATCGGAATCGGCCCCAGTGAGTCTGCCCCGAGACATATTTTCCAATGTAATGTATGTCTTGTTCACCCACAAACTGGATAGTAGATGTGGGCACCCTACACATAGCTTTCTGTGCTGGCATCCTGCATGTGTATGAGATGGGCAGGTACTGTGTCCACCCTCATACCTGCATGCATTTTCATATGATTATCCCATGCTAATGTACTATGTGAGATGCTGTATTGTCTCTGCTAGACATATCTGTGAAGTAGTGCTGAGTTAGTATCATGCTCCTGTACTGAGAGATAGTGGTACATAACCCTGTGTCACTGATTATTCCCCCTCTTGTCTCCCATGCCTGCAGCTCAAAGTCCACCAGCGTAAGGCCGTGTGGAGGTCCATTGCACGCAAGAGGAGGGATGACATCTGCCGGCTGAGCAAAAACGTGGCAGAGATGACGCTGGGGCTGCTCCCTCGGACTGGAAGGTTGGCGCGCAGGAGCATGACACCACTAATGGCCCGCATCTTAGCTGTGACACAGCCTGAGCTGGATGCACGTTTGAAGGAGCATCAGCAGCAAGCTGGGGGTGAGTATTCTGGGAAGGGTGACTTTGGTTGTGAGTGGCTGCATGCGTTCCAAGCCTGGGCCAGTGCTGGGCTCTGTGATGTTGCTAGTGTGATGCAATGGCTTGTAAGTGGCCTCTGTGTTGGGTGCAGCTATCATGCATTTTCCCTAGCTGTACTTTCTCATGTCATTGGAGTAATGGCCCTTGACATTGCATTCTGATTTGTGGCCTTCTGGCATCGTCTGCATTGGGGTAGTCAGGGACATCCCATGGAAGGGAACGGCAGTGTGCATCATCTGAGTGTGCTATCATCAATGTGTGCATTGCCTGACGTCAGAATTGTGAGGACTACACATCTGACACCAATGTGCAACTGTTGTTGTGCCCCAAAGTATGACATGGTGGATGGCATGAGCTCATGGCCATTGTGGACTGATATTTAGGAGTCTGTATCTGTGTTGTCCCCTTCTGCTGCCTCCAGATGTGACTGTGGCAACATGTTGGGAGGTACATCTTTTTAGGGAAAAAGGAGCACCTAGGCAAGGTGCATTCAACACATAACAGGCATATCAACAACAGATAATCTTAGAAGTTACACGTCATATGTTGAGCAC
Organism: Calotriton arnoldi; assembly: GCA_963921515.1. Taxonomy (NCBI): domain Eukaryota; kingdom Metazoa; phylum Chordata; class Amphibia; order Caudata; family Salamandridae; genus Calotriton; species Calotriton arnoldi. The sequence continues at coordinate 346,309 of CAWUFW010015213.1, read as the reverse complement.
GAATATGTGATGTTACAACGCGATCAAAATGATCGCGGTATGTAACATCGCAGTTTTTACAACGCAAGTCGTTACAATGACTTGCGCTGGAGGCGCTGGACTTAGGAGTAGTAAGATTTACTATTCCAACACCAGTCTACGTACAGTAGGGAAGGTGTTGGAATAGTAAATCTTACTATTCCTTAGGTCATAGCGCCCTCCAGTGCAAGTCGATGTAACGCTTGCGTTGTAATAATGGCAGCGTTCTAAATGCATCGCGGTGTAATCACCGCGATGTAAAGGATGTTTCCCATTGAGCACTTGACACACCAATATTCTTTATATTACTTTTATTTTTTCACTTAGTTTTAATGATATAAATATCTACTTGGTTTTTACATAAAAAAATATTTCAATTATTATCCATTATTAAAAACACATAGTTTGGTGTACATACATTCAAAACTGATAATTACATCCACATTTCTTGGTTGTCTATATTTCTACCTTCTTTATATGTTAGCAAGGAACAGAATTATCATATTTGTCTAATCTTGTAATGAATGACTAAAACCCTACTGGAATTTTAACAGTGGAGACAAATTAATTCTTTTGTTTTGTCAAAAGACCAACAACAAGCGCCGATTGTTAAGCTGAATTAGAACAAAGAAAATTAGTCTGAATTCACGGATACAAAAGATTATTATTGCAATGCTAATAGTATAGCAGTCCTTTAAAGCTCGCAGGAGGATCAGCCATATAGGTTCCACAGGGAAGAGTTGCAACTCAAAGGATGATAACGAGAACTAGAAAAGTATAAATAAAAGAGCTGCTGCAGATAACCTAAAAAACCGGGACGTGCAGGGCATATCCATACTGCGCCTGAACCAAAGAACCTGTGACGGAGTCCTGACGAAGGCCTAAGACGAAACGCGCGTAGTTGTTAGATCATAAACCGCCAGTCTCCTCATGCCATTATAATGATGGATGTTTGTTGAATATATTGTATGCATAACTTATTGCAGAACAAAAGAATTAATTTGTCTCCACTGTTAAAATTCCAGTAGGGTTTTAGTCATTCATTACAAGATTAGACAAATATGATAATTCTGTTCCTTGCTAACATATAAAGAAGGTAGAAATATAGACAACCAAGAAATGTGGATGTAATTATCAGTTTTGAATGTATGTACACCAAACTATGTGTTTTTAATAATGGATAATAATTGAAATGATATTTTTTTATGTAAAAACCAAGTAGATATTTATATCATTAAAACTAAGTGAAAAAATAAAAGAAATATAAAGAATATTGGTGTGTCAAGTGCTCAACATATGACGTGTAACTTCTAAGATTATCTGTTGTTGATATGCCTGTTATGTGTTGAATGCACCTTGCCTAGGTGCTCCTTTTTCCCTAAATTGTAATTCCCTGACGAGGCATTTATCTTATATTCAGGGGCCCCTCTTTTTTCCAAAATAGGGAGGTACATCTTTTCCACCCTCAGGGCCCGAGGTATGCTCAGAGGGATCTGTGTGTCTGGTTACATGGAGCAACCGGCAGGCTATTTGGCTGTGTGGGCATCACATGGGTCACGTATGCCACGTTTGCATGATGACACGCAAAAAACGAGTTTTGAAATGAGGTTGCACGGTGTTACTGCTAAGCCTGGGCGTAGTTCGCGAAGTAGCGCTACGCGAAGCTACGCAAAGTGCAGTTCGCACTATGCGAGCTACGCGTAGCACTACGCGAACTGCGTAGTGCGCTGTTCGCAATGATTGCACAGTGCCGGAGGCTTGTCCGCACTGTGCAATCATTGAAAACGGCATCTTGCACAGTGCGAGCTGTCTTTTACTGCCGCTCGAGTAGATTTGTACTCGAGCAGCAGCTTTCTCAACGCGGACTGGTAGTTTCGCATCGCGAGCGGTCGCGAGCATGCGCGACCACTCGCAATGAGAAACCTGACCTCCCGCGTTGAGAATCTCGCCGGGAGGTTTATTTTCCACGCTCGCGATTGGCAACTTGATGTTGCTGATCGCGAACGAGGAAAAAGTCTCGCCGGGATGTCATTTTGCTTGCTCGCGGTCGCCAACTTGACGTTGAGGACCGCGAGCAAGCAAAAAATGACCGCTGCACTACGCTACCCTACGCTACGCTACGCGTGTTTGCACTGTGCTACGTGCAATTCGCGTTGTGCGAAGTAGCGCAAACTTCGCAAACTACGCGAGCGTAGCGTAGTGCTTTGCCCAGGGCTAGTTACTGCACAGGGTGGTGTGCAACATGGGGATATCATCATCTTGTTTTGTGCTTTGCTTGCATATGATGTTTGTGTTAATGCCACAGAACTGACCCTATGTCTCTGTCTCTTGCAGCATCTACCAGGGGCACAGAAGGACAGGGGACGGACACCAGTGGTGAGGCATCAAGCACAACTGCTACACACGAGCACAGTGACACTGATGTGACCAGCGCCTCGGAGGGGGACAGGAGTCTGCTTGAGGAATCACAGCCAGAGACACCAACCTCAACGTTATCTGACGCCAGCGGTGACACATCTATTTTGGCGGGCACAGGGAGCGGAAACTCTGCCTCCTCTTCCACCACACAGCGTCCAGTGCCCACACTCCCAGCTACTTCCACTAGTGTTTCCCGTGTTCGCACCAGTAAGAAGGGAAGTGTGTCCTTCACCCCAGGCCCCGCTGCCCCTGTCTCCCATGCTGCCCTCAGTGTTGAGTCTGTGGACCTTTTGCGCCAGCTGTGTGTGGGCCAGACAACTGTCATCAACGCCTTCCTAGACCATGACAAAAATTTGGCACAGGTAGTTGCTTTCATGGAGGGCATTCATTCAGACGTGGCTGGGCTACACCGGACTGTCCAGTCTTTGTCCTCCGCAGTGACAGCAGCCATTCAGCTGGCACAGTCTCAGAGTCCAGCTCCAGTCCCTTTGGCCACCCCCCTGCCAATGGCTACGTCTGACGATAGTGACCACACACCACAGATCTCTGGCTCAAGATACAGCACCCGCAGCACACAACAGCAGCAGCCCAAGCGGGCCAGAGCACAGACACCATCCCCCCAAAAAACCAATGCCACCCCAGAGCGCAAACACAAAAGCCTTTCATGTGACACTCAGGGGCATAAGGCCAAGAAGAAGGCCTCAGGGTCACATGCCTCAGAGGCATCCCCAGCCAAGGACTCTCCTGTCCCAAAAGCGTCTCGCAAAGAAAAACAGTCAGTTCCCGTTCCTGCTGTGAAACTGGTGCCAGCTAAGGGTCCACAGAAAAAGCACGCTAAGGCAGATTCACCCACAACCTCAACTCCCATCCAGAGCCCTGTGAAGCAGGGGAAGGAGGTCAGTGTAGGGTGTTCACCTGGTAAACAGGTGGTGGAGGGGAATAGGCAAGGCATGGCCAAGCGTGCCTCCGGATCCAGCAGGTCCCCAGAGGGAGGCCCACCGGCTGCACCTGATGCAGCTTTGGTGGTGAGTGTGCCTGGAGTGCCCTCAAAACATACCACTCCTACCAAGATTCCCTATCGAGTCCCCAAGAAGTGGAAAGGCACCCCTCCACAATCTCCCACCCACACTGTGTCTCACGGCAGCATGACTCCACCTCCACGTGCCACCACACCACCTGGTCCAAGCAGCCCTCCGGCTTCCAAAGCCACTGATGCCTCTACCTCAGCTGGTCCTCTCTCTCCCAGGTCCAGTCCTCCAACTGTCCCAGACACTCAGCCACCTTCCAAGTCTGGGTCAAAGTCCCCCTCACACACCTGTCTCTCCCACAGCGGTGCCTGGACTGGCCATTGTTATCCCCCTAACTGTGTTGCTGACCATGGCTGGATACAGTCTCACCCATTCCCTGTGCATGATCTAATGCACACATGTACCTACTCTGCACTTTGGACTGGCCACTGGCCTTGCAGTTTGTCCCTGTGTTTGTCCATTCCCTGTGCAGCCTCTCGTGTACCTACTCTGCACTTTGGACTGGCCTTGATGTACCTTGCTGTGTTTGCCCATTCCCTGTGTAGCCTCTCGTGTACCTACTCTGCACTTTGGACTGGCCTTGATGTACCTTGCTGTGTTTGCTCATTCCCTGTGCAGCCTCTCATATACCTACTCTGCACTTTGGACTGGCCTTGCTGTTCCTTGCTGTGTTTGCCCATTCCCTGTGCAGCCTCTCATGTACCTACTCTGCACTTTGGACTGGCCACTGGCCTTGCAGTTTGTCCCTGTGTTTGCCCATTCCCCGTGCAGCCTCTCATGTACCTACTCTGCACTTTGGACTGGCCTTGATGTACCGTGCTGTGTTTGCCCATTCCCTGTGCAGCCTCTCATGTACCTACTCTGCACTTTGGACTGGCCTTGATGTTCCTTGCTGTGTTTGCCCATTCCCTGTGCAGCCTCTTATGTACCTACTTTGCAATGTGTACTGGCCACTGCTCTTGCTGTTGTCTCCTTTTGAAGCCTATCTGTGTAATATGTGAATAAAGACAGTTACTCCTGTTGTCTGCTTTGTCAGTGTCCTTGCTAAATAAAGGTTTTTATGTGTGGGTATGCTTTAATGTGACACATGCTCTGTATGCCACTTTCACATTGCAAATGGCCGTTTTGAATTTTTCAGGGTTTTACAGAGGTGACAGGCACTTCAGTTCTTATTGACTCTGAGCCTTGGGTGTGCAATGATGGTTGTTTGTGATGAGCTACTGTTATCTTAATCAATCTATGGTGATGTTAGCTAAATTGTACACATGTCACGTTTGTATGCACTGCCAGCACAGAGTGGGATTCTATCCACAGTATTGCAGGCAGGCTGACCAGGGTCCATCATGTCTGTGTGATCTTTCTTGATGTGTGACCAGCAGTGTTGGTGTATGGTCATCTCGTTTTGGTCATTCATCACAGTCACATGGTTGATTTCAATGTGTGCACTTGTGTGGTCATGAAGTGTGCAGTGTGAATGGGGTGGCTTTGTCAGTAGTGTTGATGTGTGTGTGCCCCTGTGATGGAAACTGCACACATGTGTCAACCTAGAATGAAGTGCCTGTTAGTTTGATTGGTCAGCCCTGTGCTTGTGATTGTGTGCACATGTGGGAGTTGTAGGTTGTGCACTGTGAGGTGTGTTGGTGTGTCCTTGCACTTCTGGGGGACACCTACTTGTTGTTGGTGCCAATTGTGAGTATGCAGAGTGTGTGACTGGCAAGTCAGTGTTGTGTTTTGTTGATCAGCCATGTGTCTTGATGCTGTTTGTGCTCACTGTGCAGGCCTGCTCATCCACACTGACATTGTGGGTGTGTTTTCACATGCATTGATGTTACTTGAGGCATTTTTTGCTACAGTATGGCATGTGTGATGTGAAGTTATGACATCCACTATCTGTGCTTCTGATGCCTACCCATTGTAAGTGAGCACTCCATCTATTTGTGTATGGTGCGCTCCAGACATGTCCACTACTGCCGTACACACCACTTCACTCTCATGTCAGCTGTCCCCTGGGCTTGCCAGTGTGTGTGCCTCCCCACCACTTTATTAGTTACACTATGCTTTGTGGTGCTGATCTGTGCACAGGACCGATGTGCCACTCAGGACAGTTTCCTAATTGGTTATATGTGATTGTCTTGTACTGTTTTGCAGTCATGGTTGCTCATATGCAGTTCTACTGTTTCTGCTGCACAGTCCTCTTGTCATGTGGTTTTCACCTGGGTGTCCCAGACTTGTGCATCTGTGGATGATGGGTGAGCTGTATGTGTGTTTGCTGAGGTACCTCTTCCCTTCCTGAGTGTGATGTTGTCTGTGTGCTATGGTGATTGGTGTTGTGGGTGTTCATGGTGTGGCACTCATGTCTGTGTGGAGTTGGTATGTTTGGTGTGCACACATTGCTTGTCGTGCATGCAGTGCTGTGAGTGTATGTTGCCTTGTCCTTGCCTGGTGTGCATCCCCTGATGTCCAGCTGTATTTGCATTGTGATGGATAGGCATGTGCATCTGTTGTGTGTTTGATGTGGATGTGTGCAGTGTTTGGCCTGTGTTGTCTCTTGCAGCTGACAGATGCTCTGTGTGATGTTCTATTTGCATGTCATTGTGTGTGTTTGTTTGTGCATTGTGATACATTCAGATGTGTGTTGCAGGTGTAGTGTGCATTACTTGTGTGTCTGTCACATGCACTTAGGGCTATTATTGTTCCTGGGCTTGTTTTGGGTGCATCCTTGGTGTTTTCTCCTCTTATATTTGACCTGTCACTTGTCAGGATTGTGCATGTGCAAGCATGTGGTACACTATGACACCATGTTGACTGAATGGGTGGTGTGGTATGTCTGACTGTGTTTTCTTATTGGCCCATTGCTCCCAGTTTGTGTCCATGATTGTTTTGAGTTGATGCACTTCTTGTCTGTGTTGGGGTATGTTTTTTGTGCAGTGTTCCTGAGTGATGATGTTGTGTACTCCTGTTCTGTCTGGGCTCCCATTGCTTTTCCACTGTTTTACTGCACAGGTCTGTGCTTGTTGTACTTCTGTGTATATTGTTGGTGAGTTTTGTGTTTGTCTGTTGTTTTTGTGCCAGCATTGGTTCAGGCATCCCTGAGTGTGTGTGTGTGATGTTTGTGGATGCCCCCCCGGTAGTGTGATTGTTTGTCAGTGTATTATCTGGACATTATTTGCACCATTCTGTGGGTTTGACACTGGTGTTTAGTGTTGCAGGTGTGATGTGGGTGGGGGAGGGGGATGTGTGAAGGATCCAACTTGTGTTTGACAGTCATGGAGTGTGACAATGGGCCGTGTGTTGTGGTGATGAAATACACCTGTCAAGTTGTTGGTTACAGATGTGTGTCTGCTCACTGTTTGACTTCAGAGACTTCCTATCATCCCTGTGCCTATGCATGGGTTGCCTTGTTAACTCCCTGAGTTGTTGCACAGGAGTAACTGTGGTTTGATTTCACTCACTGTGCCAGCCATGTGTGATTTGATGGCCTAGGGGTGTTGTGATATGTTCCTTCTCTTGCATGTGATGTACACATGCTTTGTGGCTAGCTCCTTGGCTTTCCATTTGTGTCCACCTCACTTTGGTCTTGCCCATTTGTTGTCCTGCATTGCTGCTGACATCTGGTCTGTGTATGTGGATGTGTGTCAGTGTGGGGTATGTCTGTGTGACTTGACAGGCTGTGTGTCCAGTTGAGTGATTGTTCATATTCTGTATGAGTGTTCATTTTGTGCTTGGACTCATTTTTCTTGACATGAGTGTGGTGTAGGTGTGGTGTGAGGGTTGCCCTGTCTCTGAGCTTCTGTGATGTGTGTTCCTCTGCAGCCCCACATGCTGAGACTGTCTCCCTAGTTGTTTGGTGTGTGGTGCAGGGTGTGGGTTCACCTGGCTGGTTATTGTGCATGGGGGAGCACAGGAGGGGCACATAGCATGTCCCTTAATGTGTGTGGGGGGCCTAGTGTGTGGAGGGTGGAGGTGTGGCCCTATGATCTTTGTGCACTGCCCATGCCTGGCGCTGGCCCTGCCTTCTACATTGTGTGCATGTCTTCCCGCGTCTTCACCGCTGCAGTGACGTGACCGGGACATGGCATTGATATCGCAGTTGTTGGGTGACCTGGATGCGGAGGGGTGATTTGGTGACAGGTAGGACATGGGTGGGTACACTTGTGGATGTGTTCCTGTCCCCACCAGGGTGTCTGGTGTGGACAGGAACCGTATATCTGCCCATGAGTTGTGTGTTGTGGTTGTGTGCGGAGTTGTGTGATTGTGTACCTGCGGTGTTGTTCGCGACGGTGCATAACTTGCTGATGGTGTATCAGGTACAGCACCGGGAAGACGTGTAGAGCTGAATCCATTGCGGTCGGGACCGGGAATCTGGTTTCGCGCTCCGCAGTCGTGCTTCCGCCGTCTCTGGTTGGGCGGTTTCTCCGCTGCGGTGCGACTGGCTGTTTGGGGCGTCCTGATTTGTACGGCGGTCGGGACGTCATTCCGCACAGCGGTGGGTCTCCATTGGCTCCCACCGCCGCGGTGGCGTGCGCATTTTGATAGCAGTTCGCGTCGCACCGCGGCGGACGGGAAATGGGCTATGTTTGGTCATACTAATATGGCAGGCGTTGGGACCGCTGCTGGCGTGCGGAAAATGACAGGTGCCTCCGCCCACCATCCTAATAGGCCCCTAAATCTTGATTCCACTTACATGTTTACATGAATTGTTGGTTTTTAGACTGGGCTTGCTTGATATTTTTATAATCTTTACTATATTTTTTTATCTTGTGCATATTGGCAGGTGCTTTTTAATTCATAATGATTTTAAAATTGATGATTGTTTGTTTGTACAATACTTTTTATGCCGTTATTTTAGCTGCGAAAAAAAGTTATCACAACTGACTGACTGATCAGTCCCTAGTGCACTTCCACGCAATAAATGACCAGCCCCCTTTGTTGTACAGAGAATACAAGGTTTATTGGTGACTCAGTCATAAAGGCACAGTGAAGTTCTTATTTGTTCCTCATTCATGGGTGTAAGTGACTTGCAGCCACCTATATAGGAAAGTGTTTGTGTCACCTTGGTCTCGGACAAAAGTTCCTTAATTAAGTTCCGTTTGGTCTGTCTACATATATACACACACATGTATTTGACACATGTTATACTATTTTTCTACAGGTGACCAGAGAACCTAAGAACAACGCTAGCAGGTATTTGTTTAGTTTCATTGGTGTATGCAAGTGGTGTATACATATAGATGATCCCATGCATGTCTTGATGAGTGCCCTGGACTCTTAGGAGCTCCCTTGTGAGAAACATGTTGACACTTTAGTGGTGCTGGGGGACTTGTTCCCCTATAAGCCACGCCCAGTGTTAAATACCAAGTTTACCCTGCTGTCTAAAAGCCATACTGGGTCACCATATGGGTTTTAATGAGTTTAATGGATGCTTAGTTAGTAAAATGCCTCCCTGATCTCAGGGTGTAGGCCCGCTCTCCATCAAACCATGGTTTTGGAGAGCGTGTGGTTGTCCAATAATGAATCATGACACCTGGAGGATGTCCCACAATCTTGTGGGGTGGATGTCAGGGGTATGGGGCATGGGATACGGTGTCTGGTAGCATGGTAGTGGCCAAGTCAAGAGATAAGAGAAAAAAACTCTGAACAGGACACAAGCTATGTAGAGTGGAGGAAGATCATAAAAAGAAACAGTGAGTGGGAACCAGACAAGGGAAGCAATAGGAAGCAGAGGAGGCTGTGGAGGGACAAAGCTCCCCGTTTAAAGTTTGTCTAGCAGGTACTTGGCCACAATTGTGGCGGATTTTAGTAAATTAGGATGTTATGCACTTGTAATAGGTGGGATATCTGTCATGTTTGTGACAGAGGAGTTCAAGCTCTCAATAAGGCCCAAAGCCACAGGCCACTGCCTGCACACGCGCCACATTCAGTGCTCCTGATGGCTATGAATTTACTCAAATCAATATGGCCCCAATGCTGTGGATGCCCCTTGCATATGGTTGCAAGGTGCTTTAATTTCCCTAAGAACTGAGGATTAGCTGTTCAGTTTACGTTTAAGCTGTAAACCATACCATTAGTTTGAACTCAATAGCACCAAGCAATTAAATAATTAATTTCGAATATAAAAAGTGAAATATTTTACATATTTTTTTTGAAAAGTTTCTTTAAAAAAAAAAAACTGCCAACAAGAAGAAATTTCAACAGGTTCTTCAAAATTCCCTGCTTTGCTGCTCCTGAGCAGAGTGCAGCAGGGGATCTGTCTCATCACCAATTATGATAAACAACAACCACATGGAACTTCTAGGCGCTCTAATACTAGACGAAGACAATAAGGAATTTGTCAGTATGAGAAAGTGTGCGTGGGGAGAGAGGCACACACTGCTTTCACCCATCTTGTAACTGTTTACAAAATTAAATGGTTGAAACTAGTGCAGGAGGAGCAGATTACAAGAGAGAGGGAGCATAGTGCTTAATGGGGAGCTCAGGGTACAATCTTCCCTCCACAGACAATGAATGGCGGTCCTTCTCCACCAACAACCATGAAGGAGCGGGCCTTTCCAAGCACACTTAACAGGTACCACATGAGTTTGAAGAAAGACAGGCTTTCCTCAGACACACAGTAGGCACCACACACGCATTAGCAGCCCAAATTTATCACACACACAGGCAGCACATGGTCCCTCACACCACTTGATTAATTTCTGAATTTCCTTCATCCGAAGAAACACGAACAACGAGCGATTGGTGGAAATAAAGAACAAGCATTAGAAATGAAATAGATCTCACGTTTTTAGGTCGAGCCTGACAGCGCGCATGCGCTGAGGCTATGGCGACGGTCTATTGTGTTAAAAAAAAATCAGAAGGGGCTTTTAGCCTGCCCACACTTACCATTGGTTGAGAGCATGGTCACTTTCGTTTGCTGCCTTCTAATTCGGCAGAAGTCACGATACCTCACTTCCTGTGGCTTGAGTGGAGCACCGCTCAACTACAGATCAATTAAACTTAATTAGTGTCCCTCCGCTGCAAACGCTGTGATTAAGGTACTATTTTTACTGTCTTTATAAAGTATGTGTTACTATGGCACCATTTCTTTGTTTGCCTCTAATTAGGGAATGTAATGATGTGTTCGTGTTTTGTTTACTTGGGGCTGGCTTGTTTTATCAGCAGTCCATGCGGGCCAAGGAGGGCTCTTTACATGCTGCAAAGTCGGCCTCATTATTGCCCCACTCCTTACCCCGTCCTTGTTTGTTTTTGCAACTACTTGTGAGAAGTTGGCCTGGTATATGCTGTCCACTAGTTATAGTGGGCACCTTGCACCAGTCCAATCGACCTTTATTGATGTTAGGTTTAAAGACAACCTTTATTGAAAGCTATCCTAGTGGTAGCTATGGAGAGCAGCCTTCAGGCTAAGTCCTGAAGGAGTGTTAAGCTGTTTGTTTTACCAGTCTATAATCTCATGAATGACCAAATGAAAGGAGAACCACACCAGGTATATATATAAAATATATGTATTTATTACTAAACACTACCCAATAGTCTCTTTATGAGGCTAGAGGTCAAAGTACACAAGTTACAGGTCAAATAGCACAGTAAAATAGCACAATATACGATTAGCCCTAGGGGCGTACCAAACCATATATTAAGAAAGTGGTATAAGAACCACGACTTAAGTAGACACAAGGCCTAGAGCCTGTAGAATCGCTGGGATCCCAAGGAACCACCCAAGGTAGTGACACAGGGGACCCACGGGGGCTGTGTGCAGTGTGTGACCACAGCCGCGAGCTCCGTTATCGTCTATGGGAAAGTCGCGGTTATCGTTTTAGAGTTTAAGGACACTTAGAAATGGACTAGGACCAAACCCTCTTGGACTTAGACAGTTCTAGGGTCAACACCCATGGGAGCACCGGAGTACTCGAGTTACCTCACCCAGGGAAGCCGGGTGCATAGGTGTCAAATGATGTCGGGTCGCGTCGTTGTTTTCAATGACAGTCTGCAGAGAAGTGCTGCTCCCGGGAAGATGCGAAGTGTCCGAAGATATCCAAGCCTGGATCGGAGATGAGAATGACCTGAAAGCAGAGGGGACAGAGTCTGGGTTACTTGCCAGTGACCAGGGGCACGATAGTCGAATGCCCACCGATGTCGGGTGTTTCAGGTGAAAGAGGTGAAGCTTGACTCTTTAGCCACGAGGCCCAGGAGGTGTCGACGATGTCCAGGAGCTGGATTCGAGCTGTCCCACAAAGGATGTCAAGTGTTGCAGTGTTGGTGTCTGGATTGAACGCAACAAGCCTTGACAACAGCAACCCACGCAGAAAGGAGAAAGATGCTTCGGAGCAGACCAGCAAGGTCTGGGGGACTCACCACTTGGTGGGGAGTCAGGGCACGTCTGGAGCAACCAGAAACGCTGAAAGAAAATCAGAGTTACCTTCACAGGGACCCACCAGTCGACGGACCAGGGATCGCGAAGGAGCCTCGAGCGGAAATGCAAGAAGCGGGCCCACGGAACACTCGTGGAGTGTAGGCTCACAATCTTCGGTGCAAATGATGCTCGGGGCCTGGGCTACAAGTATTCTAAAGCAGGACTTCAAGGGTTGTCAAGAAGTCAATGCACTAGCAAATGTGCATGGTGACCAGGGGTTCCGGTTCCACGCTACTCACGAGGGCTGCGGGTCTCAGCTTTGCTGGGGACTCGGGTCGGCCTCTGAGATGTCTGGAAATCCTCTTCCTGGGCTGCAAGTACTTCAGAGTCCGGCGGGAGCTTTGGAGATGCAGACCGGCAAATGCTTTGTTGGCGCCTGCCAAGCAGGGGAGTCACTCCTTGACCCCAAGGGAGATTTCTTCAGTCCTCTAGTCTTGAGTAGAGCGTCAAAGTTCCAGGATTCAGTTGCAGAGTTTCGTCCAGGGATATCTAAAATCCTGTTGCCAGGGTTCCCTTACTTATACTAAAGAAAGGGGTTGGACTAACTCTGGGGACCCACCTATGGGAGGGTTTGGAAAGAGGGGTGACTACACCCATTTCCTTTGTCCAGTTTCGTGCAAGAGCAGGGGCTGGCAGCCCCTGCAACCGGTTTGAACTGGGGTATGCACGAGGACACCAAATGTGCCCCCAGTGCAAGACTTCAAAGCACTCTTGGAGTGCACCCACCCAGCCCTAATACACTAAAGCCTCCCTGGGACAGGAAACCTATTGTCCAGGCCTCCCCTGCCGGAGTTTCGGTCAGAAGTAGGAGGCCAGACTCGTGTCTGTGGCTGCGGCATCCATTTTGTGATGCCAGGGATCTTTAAGGTTTCTACCGGGTATACCGGTGGGGTCATGTCTCTCCCTCTAGAAGGGTGGAATTCTACCCTTGCCACCAGGACTGGCGGGGGGGGGGGTAGGATTCCAAGGTGTTTGACACCAAACACGACATGTTTCTGTGCAGCCAGTCCAAAGTTAGCATTTACCGCGAGGATATAATGCACTTAAGAGTATATGGTCAGGCTGCACCACAGACAGCTCCGGTTAAGGGATTCCAAAAGCTGCAGAGGGGCTCAGCTCGTGCCAGAGCACCCTCTCACATAAAACCAAGCACCCTGCCTTCAGGATTGATAAGGCCTGCCATAGGGGTGACTGATAGGTTTTCGATGTGCAGTGATAGGTGAGATATAGTGAACCTATATCTCTGTAAGGGGTGCATGCACCACCTCACTCAGGCTGCAGTAGCAGTCCTGTGGTGTCATTTTGAATGGCTTTCCAGGAGTGGCACAATACATGCTTCAGCCCCTGGTAGGCCTCTGGGGTACCTATGCCCTGGATACATAGTATACCATATACTAGGGACTTATAAGGGCACCCCAGAATCCAATCTGAAGTGTACTTAAGGTACATGGAATCAATTTAGAGAGGAAGCAGCTAGGCTGGGGTCCTGAATAGCAGGGCCCCAGCCAGACTAAAGTCGAAAACAGTGAGACATCAGCAAAAAAGTGGGGGTAACCATAAGAGGCAGATCCTACTCTCCTACACCACTTACGCTGTTCCTAGTTCTTTGCATGCTGCCACTTTGGGTTATTATGGAAAGGTCGTCAAAGTAATGCAAAAACAGGCCTAGATGAACTTCCTACACTTTTATTGTTGTCTACTTATCTGTATTGTGATTACCATTAAAAGGCCTTCACTTCACTCGGACTGTGGAGCAGAACCGGTTTCTGATCGGTATCTCTGCTACAATCTCTCTTGCTCTTTAATTTGGAGAGGAGCCGATGTGGGAGGAACGGTAGACTTTAAGATTGGAGGCCCCGCCCCCAATCATTTGTAGTGGTAGGGGAGGGAGTGGAGAAAAGTGCTCCATTTGAAGTGCAGGCTGCGCCGTGATGTCCCGAGCAGACAAGCACACATGTGGAGCTGCCCATCGTGCAAGCGGGTGGATCCATGCCGGAATGCAGGGGGTGTTTTTGTTTTCTTCCAGTTCATCACTGAATCCAGTTTGGAACACTCTGAATCTAGCCATTGGAACTGGTATGCTGCAGAGGTTTGAGTATTCTTTGTGTCAAGCCCCTGCACATTTATCTCTCTCCCACTTTTGCTGCCAACCAAAAATAACAGACTTTCCAACGGAAATCTCTCAGTGGGAAATAGAAAGCTGCCTTTTTGTATATTTATTGCTGTCGATCTCTTCGATACATATTCCCACATCCAGAACTCTGCTTTCACATTTCTGTGGTAAAGAATGTTTGCACCAAACACTGCTTTACTACCAAGGACATAAAACCACCTGTCAAATATGTTATATGTTCCTGCTCTGTGTCTACGGCTGTATGAGCTTCCCGTCAAGCATCTGAATGCTCGGATGTCATAGCTGCAGCACACGTTTCATTCATTCCGAACTGTGAAATTGGACTAGTAATGTTGTCCCACAACACTGTAGGGATGGTAGCACAATTCATCAGCAGTTTAAGTATTCCTTCTTGTGAGCGATGAACGCCCAGACCAGATTATCAATCTGTCCCGAGGCCTTCTTCCCGAACCGCTTGCACTTCTATGTTGCAGAATAAAGCTGGATTTAAAAATGTTTGCTAACACAAGCATGTTTAGCAATGTCGGTGCAGAGGTGTGCACCTCCATACGCCCAGCCTCCCAAAGTGTAGAATTTCAGTCCTCGAGCTTTCATGCACTTTGGAGGCCGGGCCTTTAGAAAAGGGGAGTACGCAGGGCATTTTTTCATGGGTCTCCGGCTTCTGAGGACCCTGCAGGTGCGGAAACAAGATTAACAAAGTGTTTGCCATATTATGAGGCCTTGTTGTACTGCTGAACCACAGAAGCATGATTTTATCATGAATCTCTACCAGGACATTGTCAATGACTGCTACCGCCTCCTGTTGCCCCTCCTAGAATTACTGACAACCATTCAGAGAAGTAGCCTGCTCACTTGGAAAGCCTGAGTAATATGTTCCACTGCTGTCTGTCTGTGTAGAGCACTGCCTTCAAATGATCAAGTGTGTGAGTAACATGAACTCAGAGCTGATAAACTATACACTTTAAATATTTATATGTTATTAAATATTAACGTGCACCATATTTCTTTATTCTGAAAACAGACTACTGACCAAGCCCACTCTTCAGTTTACATTTCATCCTACACTAAGGGGCCGATTCCGATTCGGGCCGGAAATCTCTCCGACCGAGCCGGACCCGGAGAGATTTCCGACCGAATCGGACCCGTGCAGCCCGACCGAACGAGTACGATGCGCACGTATGCCATCGGACTCGATTCGGTCGGACTCCCATTGAAGTCAATGGGAGCCTGTCGTACAACGCGTATGCGGGCTCCCATTGACTCAATGGGTGCGAGGCGGACAAGGGCGCCCCCTACAGCGTGTACGCGGCGTAGCGACTCGCGCCGTACACGCACAGGTAGGGGGGACCCATGGGTCCCCCCTGTGTGCGACTCGCGCGGCTAAGCATACAGGGGGGTCCGACACGGACCCCCAAAGTACAGCTCCGACTGCTCTTTGGAGCCGGAGTGCGTGGCTCGGTCGGACTGCTCGCGGCGCGCATCGTACTTACCCGGCCGGGGAACGTCTCCATTGCGCGGTGCGAGTCGAGTCCGAGTGAGTCGGTCGGTGCGGTTAGACCCGGGATCGAGTCGGTCGGAGCGGTCGGGAGGCCCGGACGACTCGGTCGGCGATTTCGCATCGTGCTCGCTTGCCCGGACGCGCGTACGAATCGGTCGGGAAATAGGGCTCCGAATCAGATCCGGTTAAGCCGAATTCGATTCGGAGCCCTACCGGCCGAGATCGGAATCGGCCCCTAAGTTTATAAATTCCTTGGAACTATGGATAATTCTTCAAACTTGATGGTTCAGCCTGGGTCTCAATCATATCTGCCTTAGTGAAAGACACTTAGGTGGCTCTTCTGCAGCTGTGAACTCTGGAGGGTCTGCACATAAATATACGTAAGAGTGGAAATTATCGCCCCATCAGCACATTTTATTTACTACAACGATGTCATCTAGCAGAGCCATAGCATATACCTAAATTGTTGCATCTCACAGGGATGCCAATCCAGTCTCAGGGTCTAAGGGACAGTCATTAGGGTAGCACACTTGTATTAGTTGAACAGCTGATTACTGCCGAAAGGCTGTCTTAACAGTTTTGTTTACCAGATATGATAGGGGCTGGGCTCATCACTTACAAACCTATTGTATGAGTAAACCAGGACTACAAAATCCAGAACGCATTAAGTTGTCACTCTAAAGCCCAGGGCTGGAAACACCATGTGCATGATCATAGTGAGTGTGCAACAAATGTCCACATTCCCCAACTGGTCCACTCAACATAATTTCACTCAACACCACGCTGTTCCATGCTACACAATTCAGCTCCACACAACTCCATTCCACACCACATAATTAAACACAAAACCACATTATTCTACTCCAGAACACAATTCCATTACACAACACATATATCCAATTTACAACACACAATTCAACATCACACCGCAAAATCCAACGGCACACCGCGTAATTAAACTCCACTACATAACACTCCACAACACAAAACACCATTCCACATATTTACACCCCATTACACTCAATCCCTCTCCACATAATTCCCCAATAGACTGAAAAACACATAATTACTATCCACATAATACAACTGCACACCATCCACTTAATTCCACTACACAAATCCACTCCCCACTACACAATGCCACAACTAACAATTCCAATCCAACTCACATAATTCCACTACACACCACATACATCCACTCCAATTCATAACACAGATGTAAGAAACATTTACATTTACAACATCAAGGGCCAGATGTACGACGCTTGCATTTTGCGACACGCAAATTGCGTCGCTATGTGACTCGCAATTTGCGACTAGCAAAATGCAATGTACAACAGTTTCTCAGACACTGTTTGCGATTCCCAATGGGGTCACAAATTGCATGCCTCATCAATATTCATGAAGCAAGTGCAATTTGTGACCCCATTGGGAATGGCTAGCACTCACAGGGATGGTGGCCTGCTGGGCTCAGCAGACCACCATGTCTGTGATGGCTTTTTCAATAAAATAATATTCATTCTAAAACTCTCCTTTTGGTCTCCTTCCCTTTTTGTTTTCTTTCTCAAGTGATTTATACACTTCATGTAACTGCCTATGCTAATGATTACCTGTTGAGACACTGTTGTTTATGTTATGCTTTTTCAACAAAGCATTTTTTTTTAAAATGCAGCCCGTTTTCCTTCAAGGAAAACGGGATGCATTTAAAAAAGAAAAACTTTTCAGTTTCATTTATTAAGGGCAGGCAGTGGTCCCTGGGACCACTGCCTGCTCTTAAAAGATATTTTCGCACCCATTCACAAAGGGGGAAGGGGTCCCATGGGGACCCCTTCCCGTTTGTGAATGGTTTACCACCTACTTGAAGTAGGTGGTAAACTGCGAGTGTTTTGCGACCGCACATGCGGTAGCAAAACAATGGTACATACCATATTACCTCTCTATTAGGAAGGGACGTCCTTGGCACGCCCCTTCCTAATAGCGAGTCGCAAACACTAATTTGCGAGTCTGTGACTCGCAAAATAGCGTTGGTACATACCAACACCATTTTTTGTGGTCGCAAAAGGGTTGAATACCTTTTTGCGACCGCAAAAAAACGGTTGTACATCTGACCCCAAGAGCTCTAACTCTTTTTTATAATACCCAAACACACAGATCTGGAGCTTAGCTCCTACCGATTTGTTCTTTTTTGTAACCGACAACGCAAAGCTATCCACCCAGTTTCAAACTCTCAAAGTTATCCACACAGTTCCACGCCAGACAATTCTACTTCACACATTTCCGATCCACACCACACAATTCAACACCAAACCACATAATACAACTCAACAGTAAAATTTCACAACACACCACGTACGTCCAATCCAAACCACAATTCCACATTGGGCCACAAAATTCAACAACACACCACATAATTAAATTCCACTACATAGCACTCCACAACACAAAATACCATTTCACAAAATTGCACTCCATAACACATTATCGCACTCCACATAAATCCACTACACTCAATACCACATAATTACTATCCACATAGTTCCACAGCAGATAATGCCACATAATTCCACTACACAAATCCACTCGAAACAGTTACACGCCACACAATTACACAACTAACTAATTCAATACAACCCACATAATTCCACTACACACCACATACATAGACTCCACAACAAATAAGTAAAAAAAAACATTGCCATTTACTATACAAATAGCTCTAACTCAAACAAATGCTAGACCGATTGCATTTCCAATGCTTGTTTGATTTAGAGCTACTGGCGGTGTAAATGGCAATGTGTTTTAGTCTTGTTTTATAGACAGGATGTATGTGGTTTGAGTAGAATTGTGTGGGTTGGATTGGAATTGTTAGTTGTGTAATTGTGTGTCGTAGAATTATGTGGTGTGAAGTGCATTTGTGTAGAGTAAATATGTGGCATGATGTGCAGTGGAAATATGTCTATAGTAATTATGTGAAGTAGAGCTCAGTGGTGTAGAGTAAAGTTGTGTAAAGTATGGTGGCATAAAGTGGTGCTGCATATATTGCAGTGGAATAGAGTGCAGTAGAGTAGAGATGAGTGGCACGGATTGCAAAAGAGTGGCTTAGAGTGGTGTAGTATAGAGTGTAGGGGCATAGAGTAGTTACTTTTAGAGTAGGGTGAAGTGGTATAGAGTGGAGTAGTAAAGAATAGAATAGATTGGTGTAGAATGCAGCTTTGCAGAGTAGAGTAGCATTGAGTGGCATAGAGTGGAGTAGTGCAGCCTATCCTGGAGTTGTGTAGAGTGCAGTGGCAAAGAGTGCAGTTGTTTAAAGTAGAGTAGGGTAGGGTAGAGAGCATTAGTATAGAGTAGAGAGGAGTGGAGTGGAGCGGTGCACGTTAGAGTGCAGAGGTGTAGAATAGAGTTGCGTAGAGTACAGTGTAATAGTGTACAATGGTGCACAGTTGATGAGAGTAGTGTGGAGTGTATTGGTGTAGAGTTTAATGACGTAGGGTGCATTGGCATAGAGTGAATTGGCATAGAGTGCAGTAGAGTGGAGTTGGGCAGAGTAGAGTGCAGTGTTATAGCGTGTAGTGGTGCAGAGTAGGTTGCTGTGTGAAAGCACTATCTTGTGCTACGGGCAACCATGAAGAGCGCATGGAACTGGATGCTTGGCAATAAATGTGGGACTGTAACGAGCTAGGCTGCAGAGTCATTCATTTTCTAGGTACATCTCTTTTTCCATTACCCTTTCAAAATTAATCCCCTGTATTCTGTGGAGCTGAAGTCTGAATATGATCTTATAACGGATTTTAAATATCCCATGTTTTGATGTCTAATGTGACTCTTGCTACATGCCCCTCCAGCATTGTGACCTCTGGCGCTTAGAGACCCACGAAGTGCTGTGCAAACAGGATGAAGCCTGTCCAGTGGCAGATGCTTCACTGAGGATACCTAGCGCTGGCTTCTGAAGAGCGATCAGAAAGCAGACTGCTCGTACTGGGACAGGCCAGGGCTGCTGTGGTGTTATTGGCCAGAGCAAGGGCTTCTCAGATTGCTGCACTTTGGATAGGTAGTACGGCACATCGGTAGCTGCACTTCGTAGCTGAGATGCTTCACAGCACCAGGGTCCGCACCATGATGGTGCTGCGCAGAGCAGAACACTGGGTTTGGTATGCTTGATGTGTCTGAAGTCCAAACATATAACTCAGAATTTCTTCTTGTTAGTGCACGAATTTTAGACAAAATAAGGTAGAGAGAGAGAGAGGGAATTTCTACTCACTGTTTGTGGGTTGTTCAGTCTAAGTTCATGCATAACCCCGAAGAAACCCAGAGATGTATGTTTGATCTTTACACACCTCAAGCGCAAACAAGCAGGCACTGGGCTGATAGGTTTATGGCCTAGTTGAAGCACCTCCAGGAGTGGCTGGTATATTTCTAATAGCACAGTGCCAGAACATCTCTGCAATGCACGTTGGGTTTAACGACTATCAGCGTGGCTCTCAACAAAACTTATCAGCAGCGCTGCTCTAAATGTAATGGGACAGATGTACCTTTCTTGGCTGGTGTACTTTTCATGGGCACTGCCAGCCCTTCTGAAGCAGCCTGGTATATTCACATTAGCCACAAGCAGCACCTGGGCTTTTTTATTGGCTCATACTTGTAGTGTCGGCGATATATCTGGACACCGACAGTTATGCTTATAGGCCGCAGGCTTGGGCCACCCTGTAAGGACAACACTCTCTCGGTTAATATCTCTGGGCCAAGACCACGAGCGGTCCTGAGCCCCTTAATTTATACCCTCGGGCGAGCCCACCCTCGGCGTGCGTGGGTGCATGTCCAGCGTACGTGAACGGGCCGGGTGGCTCCGTCACTACATCCCTCCAATCTTTTAGATACACAGGCCCTTTCGGGTGGTTACTCAGTCTTTCTTGACACACCATGTAAAGACTCTTAGTCTCTGGCTGGGGGTTGGGTCCGGCCGGAGACCATACTTCTGGCTCCGGGAGTTCTCCTTGGCTTCCAACCCTTCCATGTCATTTTCTCTCTCTGGGAATCCAGTTCCATGGCTCTGTGGCTCTTCCACCGCTCCCACTTCTCTTCTGGTTTGATGTTGTACTGGCTCTGCGTTGCCAGGTAGGTTACCCGCGGGGGCTGCCCCCTCTCCGTCTTCTGAGTCTTCCATGACTTGGTCGGTAGTTGGCACTCCCTCTGTGATCTTCTTGAACCAGGAGGTGTTCCTCGTGACCACACGGGTTCCCCACATGGCCGACACCATCGTGCCGTGTATATTGACAACTTCCCACACCTCCGGCTCATACGGGGTGCAATATTTCCAGTTAGGGTGGCGGTCCTTTACCACGACCTGGTCTCCAACCTGGATGCTCATAGATTGTGCTCTCCGAGCCTGGCTCGCCTGGCTCGCCTGGCTCGCCTGGCTCGCCTTGTCATTGGACGCTTTCCTTCGTGCTTGGGCTGCCCCTTGATCCAGCGTGGGGGGGCTCCACGAATAGTCCGCAGGAACGCAGTCTCTTGGCGCTCTCCTGAACACAAGGTGGGCTGGGGCACACTGAGTGGTGCAATGTGGGGTGTGGCGATAAGCACCGAGGAACTGCAAGAGGCACTGTTCGGCATTTTCTCCCTGCTTGACCCCGATCCTGAGAGCTCGGTTCATGGTGCGCATAAACCGCTCCACCTCTCCATTCGCCTGGGGCCATTGTGGCGTGATCTTCCTGTGTCGGATGCCTCTGGAGGCCAGGTAGTCTTGGAAGTCTCTGCCTTGGAATGGCGGCCCATTGTCGGATTTGATCTCTTCTGGTAGACCCATCATAGCAGAGATGCGCTCCAACGCTGTCTTGACGTGGTGAAACGCTGTTGACGACACCACCTCCACCACCGGGAACTTCGAGTGAGAGTCGACAAACACCAGCGTGTTCCGCCCATCTGGAAAGGACCCAAAGTCGATGCTTACTTTGGACCACGGCTCCAGACACGGGTCTTCCGTGATCACCGGATGAGGGGCAGGGTCGCTACCCGTGATGTTGCAGGAGTGACAGGTCTGTACCGCTTCCTCGACAGCGGCATCCATTCCCGGGAACCAGACTTTGCCCCTCAGTCTGGCCTTGGTTTTCGAGATGCCTTGGTGGCCTTGGTGCGCCATGCACCTCATTTTGCAGGCTCCTCGGAATTACGAGCTTGGTCCCTCGCAAGACCACTCCATGAAGGCCCACGCTGAGCTCGCTTTGCACCCTCCACACTTGCTGTCGGAAGAGTTGTTTTTCTGCAGTGAGGGAGCTGACCCCATCCAGGAAGTGGCGCCAGTTCCGGTTGGTTAAAATGGTCTTGACCTTGATGAGGCATTCATCCAACTCCGTTGCCCTTCTGATATCTTCGAGCGTGAGGGCGACAGGACACGCTTCGAGAGAGACCATTCGAACAAACTCCTCGGTGTAGTCTTCGTCTGTTGGTGCATGTAGTGGTGTGGCCAGGCCGGGGTGACGCGACAGGAAGTCGGCAGGGTTGTCGGCCCCGGGCCGGAAGACCACCTCAAAGCGGTATGTTTGCAGCTGCACTGCCCACCTCTCGATCCGGGGAGGAGCAAGTAGGGAGGTGCCAGCAAAGAGCGGGACGAGCGGCTTGTGATTGGTGATCACTCAGAATTCGTGTCCGTACAGGTATAAATGGAAGTGCTGACATGCCCACTTGATGGCCAGGGCTTCGCGCTCTATTTGGGCGTACCTCATCTCTGTGGCAGTCAATGCCCGGCTGGCATATGCAGTAGGGACCCATTCTTTGGATTCTGTCTCTTGCATTAGGACTGCTCCCAGTCCTACGGGGCTGGCATCCACTACGACTTCTGTGCGCCAATGTGGGTGAAAGTACGCCATGACTCGATCATCGATGAGGGCCTCCTTGACGGCCTGAAATGCTAGATCTTCCTTCGCGGACCAGGCCCACGGCTGGCCGGACTTTGTGAGGGCACGGAGTGGTTCGGATAGAGACGCTAGGTTGGGAATGCACCGGCCACAGTATGTGGCCATCCCTAGGAAGCTCCGGACTTCGGTGGCCGAGGTTGGCCTTGGGGCAGACCATATGGCCTCTGCTTTCTTCGGGTCTACTCGCAATCCTTCTCTCGAGAAGATGTACCCAAAGAAGTCTACCGACTCCTGGTAGAACGAGCACTTGGCTCTGTGTAGGGTGAGTCCGTTGTCTGCAAGTCGTTGTAGGGTAGCTCGGAGGTGTACGTGGTGTTCCTCTAGCGTCTTGGAAAACACTAGGATGTCATCACTCAAGTTTATTACGCCTTGTAATCCTGTGAGGGTTTCCCTTATTGCATTCTGGAACACCTCTGCCGCCGAGGAGACGCCAAAGCTCAGCCTCTTGTAGCGCCGTATTCCTACGTGAGTGGAGAATGTCGTGATGTTCCTACTGTCGGGGTGGAGTTCCAGCTGATGATACCCCGCATTGAGGTCCAGTTTGGTGAACCACTTGGCGCCGTTCAGTTCGGCCACGATGTCGTACATCGTGGGCGTGAGATGGCGTTCCCTCTTCACGGCTCTATTTGGCAAGCGCATGTCAACGCAGAGCCGCATCGCTCCCGGCTGCTTTGGCTTCGGGGCTACGACGAGGGGTGACACCCATGGTGTGGGCCCCGACACCTTCTCTATCACCCCTAAGTCCTCCAGCTTCTTCAATTCTTCCTCCACTTGCGGCCGCAAGTGGAATGGCACCCTCCGGTGCCTCAGCACCGTGGGCCGGACTGTCGGGTCGACGTGCAGCTTGAATATCTTCCCCTTTAGGCATCCAAGGCCGTCGAACAGCATGGGAAATCTCTCAGCATCTCTCTGGCATGCAGATCGTGCACCTGGTTTGCAAAGAACACTAGCTCCAGATCCTCCGCCGTGTGGCAGCTGAGGAGCGTGCCCCGTCTTCCTTCTGTGACATGAAATTTCATGTTCATGCGATGACCGTCGCTAGTAACTTCGACCTCCATGACTCCTCGCAGAGGAAGCGGCTCATCGTTGTCATACGTGTATATCCTGGCCTTGGATGGCAGGAGTGGCGGGCATGGCAACAGTTTGTCATACTGTTCGCTGTCCATCACGTTTACTGACGCCCCGGTGTCTATGAGGGCACTCACAGGGGACCCTGCAACGGTGATGTTGCACATGGGCGGTGGTCGGCGTTTTGTACCTTCCCGGCCGACAAAAGATACAAAGAATACGTCGTCGTCTTCCGTTCCCAGTCCAAACCCTGGTGGGGTGCTGTCCACTTGGTCGATCGGGTCTTCCATCGTTAGTTGCCTCACTGCCGTCGAGAGCCCGCGTGGGCTTGGGGCGCTGCCCCGTCCTCTTCCTCTCCTGCAGACCTTTGCAAAATGGTTGAGTTTCCGCAATGCGAGCACGTCTTTCCTTTTGCGAAGCACCTCCCCCCTGGAGGGTGGTCGAGGCCACAGTTTCCGCACGTGCTCCTTTGAGAAGGCCTCGTGGATCCTCTTGATTGAGACAACCTTCTTTGAACCGCATCCACTCTTTCCTCTTTGATCGTGGGTGTCCGTGGCGATATGGGCTGCGAGGAGGGCCGGTTGAGGGCTGCTTCCATCTCGTCCGCACGAGAATTGTACAGCTCGTGGGACCTGGCAAGCACTAGGATTTCATCTAGAGTGATGCCGGTTTGCCGCAGAATGAGGCGCCGCAGCGTCACTGATCTGCATCCTTGGATGAGCTGCGCCCTTATCTCCTCCCTCTTGTACGGCAGCGTGCATGAGCTTGCAAGTTTCCGTAGGCGAGCGTAGAAGATGTCTATGGTCTCGGTCTCGCCCTGCCGTGCCTGTCGAAGCTTAAAATGCTCGAAATCCGGGTTTATCTGGGGATCGAAGTGGCGGTTTAGGGCCATAACAGCCCCGTTGTAATCATCTTCCACTCCTCTATCCGGCAGGGTCTCGAATAGGTCATACAGCTCGCCTCCTCTGTAGCACATGAGGAGCGACCTCTTCACCCTCCCGTCGGTCTCTCTCAAGCCGATAAAGTAATGGTCGAGGCGGCCAATCCAGGATTTCCAGCGCGCCGCGGCCATAGCCGGGTTCGAGAGTTCGCTGAATGGTGGCAGAGGGGCGGCTGTGGCCTGGCCAGGCTGAGCGTGGGCTGGTGGAGCAACTTGCTGAGGGGGTGGCGGTTGCGCCGCTGGGGGAGCACCGCCACCATCGGCACCTTGCGCATTCATCCTCCAACGTGGATCTTCCTAGCGAGATGCCGGGGCGGCATGGATTGGTGCCGCAGAGTGGCGTCGGGTGCGTGTGGGGAGGACCTCCTGCTGACTTGTAGTGCTCAAGGTAGGTACACGAGAGTGTGGCTACAGTGACCGCGCCGTGGGGTCACGCTGTGGCTTGCTGGTGAGGAGCTGTGTGGCCTTGGAATGTCCGTGTGTTGTGCTGGGACGTGACCTTGTATTCCCTGTGGCGTGCTGTGGCTTACTTCCCCTCTATTGCCTTGTTTCTCTGACCTTTGAGGCAGTATGGTGTGGCATTACACTCCCCGTGTCTTGGGAGTCGGTAGCCTCTCCGCGCAGTGATGTAGACGACAGCAGACTGATGTGCACCCAGAGCGCGCCGTTGCCAAGCAGACCGCATTCAGGAACGGGCGCTCCGCGAGATTCGTGAGATTTCCTGCCCGCCGGCTCGACCGCGTGACTGCGGGAGCGCGGCTGGGCCGAGATTCAGCAGGGTGTGGGCGCGGGACGCAGGAGGCGCAGCCGAGGGCCCGAGCGGTGCGTATGCACGCGAGTAGGGCAGGTCTCACCTCGGGCGCCAGTCGATGCGCCGAAGACAGCAGTCAGCCGCTGGTCGAGGCGGGTGCATACGCCGCCGTGTCGCATGCTGGCGGAGCTCAATTCCAGGTGGCTGATGGATCGCGGGGTGGGCACCCGCAGCACCCGCAGGTGGCACCGGCAGCGCAGGCCTCACAGGCACCGGAACCATGGTGGCAGCGGCCGGACGAAGACAGAAGGCACCAGGGAGCACAGCAGGTGAGGGCACGGCAAGGCGAGGGGTAGACCCGCCTCGTCGCCAGTGTAGTGTCAGCGATATATCTGGACACCGACAGTTATGCTTATAGGCCGCAGGCTTGGGCCACCCTGTAAGGACAACACTCTCTCGGTTAATAACTCTGGGCCAAGACCACGAGCGGTCCTGAGCCCCTTTATTTATACCCTCGGGCGAGCCCGCCCTCGGGCTGCGTGGGTGCATGTCCAGTGTACGTGAACGGGCCGGGTGGCTCCGTCACTACAATACTGACTTTCTCAAAAAAAGGTGCTACACGTTTAGCGGAGCAGCACTTGTAGTCCTGAGCAGGGCTGTTATATGTTTCCTGGGTTCGTAGTATTATGTACTGCGAAATTGGCATTCTTCAATTGAACAGTTCTCAGCGTCTTCACATTTAAGTGCAGTATGTCTCAAAGATGACTTTAGCAGTCACTGTTACTTGAACAAAAGAGTGATGTGAGAAGTGTGGAAAGTGCACCACTTAAGGCGCAACCGCAGTGGTGGGGAGCGCTAAATCTGTACATTTGCAGTGGCGAGGAACACTTGACGTGCACTGTAAAGGTACAGGAGCCCTGCAGTACTCCAATGCGTTTAAATTGGCTCTTCCCTCGCTTGTTGGAAGGACTGCTGCACTTTGAAAGGGACAGCATGGCAGCTCTGCTCATAACTGGCAGCGCTTCCCACCGGACTTCCATGCTGTTTAGTGGGGAAATGAGCACATACTGGTAACTTGGGAGCACCGGCTCTGTGCGGCTTTGTTTACATGTTTCTTAAAGGGATCCCAGCGGAAAGAGTGGGCGGGGCTGCAATGCCTCCACGGAAACAGCATTGGAAAGCAAAGTAAACGAGTAGGAAACAATTTTTAAAAAAAAGATTGACACCGAAGACTTAAGCAGGACACTCATGTGCGCCAGCCATCCCAGTTGCTGCTGTTATTTCAGGAATGCAGAAGGCTACCCTGAGTGCAGGCAAGCACCAGCTATAAATAAACCACACGGGAGGAGGGAGGAGAGGCCATCACACGCTCTACAGTGTGATGGCCAACAAAAATATTCTCTGAGTGAAATCGCCAGGGAGGGAACTCAGCACACAAAGTAGGGACATTTCCATAAATACACCAATAATAAGCAAGCTTTTTTAAATGCCACACTCAACAACCAGTAGCAATTGGGAGGTGTGCTAAAAGCCCATAGAGAGATACAACAGGTCGAGGCTCGACCTAAAAATGAACAATGAACCTGCTCTGTCCGAGGTCAGCTGTAAACCCTCACAGGAGCTCTGTCTGCTTGCAACTATGGCTAGATAGGCTGTTACGTTTGTCACTGGAAGTTTTGCACATTTAGAAAGCAGATGTTTCCTCTGGTGCAGACGTGACTTGTGCAAAAAAAGAAAAAAAAACGCCAATGAAAAGTAAAATAAAGTACCAATAGACCAGTCACACACCTGCCACTCGGACATTGAGAGGAGGTTGAATGGTGGGGTGAGGGCTAAGTGCCTTTCGGGGCAAAAAGCAATCGCCATAAAAACAACCATCTAGGCAAGGGGAGGGGGTGGCATTGTGGTCTGGGAGCAAAATGCAACACACAGGGAGCAGAACCGATCCGTACTGACCTCGTAGGGTAGCACTTGTGAAAAGCGCTCTTAAAGAAGTAAAAAATAAATACAGAAACGGTGCCCTGCAATGCCCAGTGTGAATGCTGAAAGATAGTTGGGCGGTGTGCTCGGGGAGGGTTAAACACCAGAAGAGGCATGATGTATGCATGCCCTTCACGAATGGGGCCACAAAAATGCAGCGAAGGTGGTGCCAGCAAATGTCAAGCGTATGGGTGGACTTCAAGCCCAGATTTAGCTACAGCATGTCTAGGTTTGAGGCAGCCCATGCACACCATCTAGAGCCGAGACTTAAAAAAGGGCGGCGGAAATAACATTTTGAAAATATAGTTGAGCTGTGAGGAGCATTTTTGAATTTCCACAGTGCCTCTCCTGAACTACTGGATGAATGATGGGGTTCACACCCGTTAAGTCAGAAGGACCAGAAATAGTAGTAAGAAAGAACAGTATTAACTGCTTTTTGGATCGACAGGGGTTTGTATTTTTATTACTGTATATGGATTGAATGTTTACTTGCCCAAAGAACTCCTCCAGCTATTTTTATTAGATTTTATTTAGAATTATTTATCAAGCACATCTAAGACCCCAAGGTACCTTGGTGTTATCACAACAAAGCTAATCTCCTTTCAAACAAGGGACATTCAGAAGTATGAACTGAGGCATTAAGCCTAACATGCTGGAATCAGGCAGGTTTTAACTGCTGATAGAAACTTCAACAGAACTGGTCCTTTCCTCAGATCAAGCAAAAGGTTATTCCACATCTTTGATGCCAGTATGAAGATGTCCCTGCCTCCCAAAGTGAAACGACATAAAGTTGGAATATTAAGTTGGAAGGCCTTCTCTGAACATAAACAGCGCCTATGAGAATCTTAGATAAAGAATTAGGTCTCCTATCATAGGGTCTTTTGTGCACTAAGCATACAGGTTTGAATCTAATCCTCTAGCTGACCAGCAGCCAGAGAAGTTTCTCCAGAGCCCAAGAAATAGATGTTTTGTAACTTGTACTTAACCCTTTCTCCTCTATCTTACTGTTTTTCTTCCTGAGCCTGTTAGAATTGAATAGGCCATCCAGAACTTCTGCTCCTTCCCCTTCTTCTCACACCTACCTTCCTTTAAGTGTTCACCCTCCTCACCTAATAATTATATTCCTTCAAAAGTATTAACCTCCTAATGTGGTTCTTATTCTAGGGTGATCCAGGTACCTGTAGTGTTGGTTCAACCCTGTCACTCTCTGGTAGACTCTACAGATCATATACCTGGCTGCCTTGGTCCAGTGAATTCATGTATGCTGGTCCTGTGTTGCTCTTGTGAGAAGTCTCTGTGTGACCAGTGCATGCCTGTGCTTGTGCCTCTTATGTTCCTTGGTGCTCTGCATAGGTTATATATCCTAGCTGCCTACACCAGTGCATTCCTTTGGGTCATTCCTCCTTCCTAGGTGGGCTCATTGGAGTGTACACCCTGGCTGCTTGTAACTAGCAAATACCTATTGATGGATGCGCTCTGTGAGGTTTTTATGCTAATTATTAGGCCCATTAACGCCTGGACTGTGTGTGGCCACTGACACCTGCTACCAGGTGCAATGAGACACACTCTGTGTGCGATGATTGAAATCTAGAACTAGTTCCATTGATGCATACTCTGTGTGAGGACACTGACACCTGTTAATCTGTACTTGCATGTATATTTTGTGTCTCACACTGACACTACTTGTGAGGTCTCTGCATGCTTGAACTGAGTGGGGACTGCTGGTACATGCACTCTTTGGGAGCACTGATGCCCATTACTGGGCCTATAGGTGCATGCTCTGTGTGGAGGCATTGCCACCTTTTACTATGCCATTTAATGCATGCAGCCTGAGTTCACTGACAGACATTACTTGTCACATTGATGCATTCACTGGGTGTGGCCAGTGACACCCATTAGGAGGTCCATTCATAAATGTAATGTGTAGCAGTCTATATGCCAGTTCAATTATATGAGTATGGGTAAATGCAGCATTTGTCACTGAAACACTTACAATAAACGACACACACTAAAAATATTCTAGACCTATTCCCTTTGCCAATGCTTGTTGTAGTTGCCTCTGCAAGTGCCTGGAGTGCAGGTATGCTTTTGTTGAAGTATGATTTGCAGGTACTAATGAGTCCTTCCTGGGTGTGGTTTTCACAATTTGCCAGCCTTTTGTAATATATAAAACAATAAGAATTTGGTCAGCTTCATTAAGTCATTACTTAGCTGAAGTGCCATTCACATATTGGGTCAGCCCACAGAACAGAATACAAATAATGAGTAAATCAGCCAGACTCATTCAGCCATTACTTTGTTGGCTGTGCCATTCACATTTTGGATCCACCACAAGACACTCCTTATTTGGAATGGTTAAAAAGGTGATTGATGGCGCAGCACTGGTTTACATTAGAACAGTCCTAAAAAAACACGCGGCTCATCAGACCAAACTCGCCAGTTATGGACCAATATCCCTCCAGCCTTACCAGCCAAAGTCCTGGAAAACTCCACCAACTAATGCCTGTCCAATCACCTTGCCAAACACCAGCTTTTTGACACCACACAATCAGGATTCAGACCCAAGCACAGAAACCGCCCTTGTGGCAGCAACGGATGACATCTGGATGATCCTCGATAGGGGGAAATCATCAGCCCTCATACTTCTAGAATTATCAGCAGCCTTCTAACACCACCATCCATCCTGTCCTATTCCTCAAATGGATCTGCTCCTTTCTCAGCAGAAGAACCCAAACCATCAACATTTCCCCTACGCCTCTGAAGCACGAGATCCTATCTGCTGAGTCCCGCAGGGCTCCTCAGTCAGCTCAACGCTTGTCAACATCTACATGACCCCGCTGGCCGACATCATACAAGTTCACAACATAAACATCCTCACTTACTCCGACAACATACCACTGATACTGTCCCTCTAGGACAAGCTACCTAACACCAGGAGCAAGTTCACCTCATGAATGGCAGAAGCAGCCACCTGGATGAAATATAAGTGCTTCAAATTGAACTGGGAAAAGATGGTAATCTTTGGGAAGAACACCTTGCCATGAGACTCCATTTGGTGGCCTACAGACCTTGGACCCAGCCCAACACCCTGTTCATAAGAGAGAAAACTCGAAATCATCATAGACAAAGAACTGGACATGACCTCCAAAGTCAACTCAGTTGCCTCAGCATGCTTCAGCATACTAAGGTTGACAAAAATCTTCAAGTGGCTACCAGACAACACCAGAAAAACGATCACCCAATCCCTCACCAGAGGACTAGACTATGGAAACACTGCATATGCAGGGATTACCAACCAACTCACAAGAAGACTGAAGATTATCTAAAACACAGCAGCTAGACTAGTCCTCAAACTCCCATGCCAAGCCCTCATCACACCACACCTTAGGAAACTCCACTGGATTCCGATACACAAGTGTGCACATTTTAAACTCCTCACCCACACCTACAAAGCTCTTCAGAACACGGACCTTGCCTACCTGAACAGTCAAATTCACTTTGATCAACCTTCCAGAGCACACACCGATGCATACATAAAAGCAGCGCAGGACACCGCGCCTACATGCATCTGTCCCTTAAAGTCTGGAATAACCCCGCGCAACACATCAGAGCCTCCTCTTCCTCTCTTCTTGACTGTGACAAGAAGCTGAAGACCTGGCTTTTCAAGTAAACACCCAGGACTGGCCTCACATACCTGCTACAGAGCACCTGGATACCCGCACGGTTAATCAGTGCACTATAAAAATACTGATAACATAACATAGCAACTTTGCATCTGCAAGGAGCAGAAGGTTAGAGTCTGCAGGCACCATATGGCAGAGGAGTCCTTTGCCTTCACCAGCATGCTTCTCACACATACACACACACACACACACACACACACACATACACGCACACACACACACACGCACACTATGAACAGCACAAGCAGTAACAATGCAGGCCTCCCTGGCACAGAAATAGCATCTGCAGCAGCGGTGTAAGCACATCACTCAAATACATAATGCATACAGCACAGTCAGTAAGATTGTAGCCTTCTCTCACACACATAGAAACATCATCTGCAGCAGCAGTGTAAGCACATCACTCACATACACAACAAGAATAGCACAATAAGTAACAGTGCAGTCCTCTCTCACACACACCAAACTGATGCAGCACGTGCAGCATCAGTGGAAGTACCATCACACAAACACAATATGAATAGCACAAGCAGTAACAATATATGCCTCTCTCTCACACAGATACAGGACATGCAAAACCAGTGTAAGTACCATCACACACACAATGTGTACAGCACAAAAAGTAACAATGCAGGCCTCGCTCACACAGAGAACAGATGCAGCACCTGCAACACAGTGTAAGTATGATCACACACACACACACACACACACACACACACACAATATCAACAGCACAATCCAATCAGTAACAATGCAGGCCTCGCTGATACAGAAATAGACAGCATCTGCAGGACCAGTGCAAGCACATCACTCACATACACAATGCAGACAGCACAATCAGTAACAATGCAGTCCTCAATACTTAGTTTCGGCCATCCGGATTAAACCTACAATTGGCCGACGGCACCTGAACGAGTGAGGGATCACTATATCTGCATAAACAAAAGGCTGTGAGCCAGGAAGCTAGCGTGCTCCCTGTCAGGAGAAATGATTACCCCTCAAGCGAAGGTGTGACCTGCTGTAGGCCCCGGGCAGACAGCTGCAGGTGCCCACAAGGCACACAAAAACCCTCTGGTCTCATCTCGATGTTTTCCAAAACAAAGCACCCAGTGGCTTGGGTCTAGGGAGAGGAAGACAGCGACCTCAGACAGAGGCCGCGATGTCAGGCACTGTTGTCTTCCTAATCTGGAGGCCGAAGACAGTCTCAGCTCCTGGCTCAGGTTCCCCCAACACCCCTCAGATACC
Source organism: Calotriton arnoldi (assembly GCA_963921515.1). NCBI lineage: Eukaryota > Metazoa > Chordata > Amphibia > Caudata > Salamandridae > Calotriton > Calotriton arnoldi. The sequence goes on along the minus strand of CAWUFW010015213.1, from coordinate 314,228 downwards.
ACACGCTCTGGAGCGCAAGCACATGTCTCCTTGGTTGTAAGCGTGGGTCCCTCTGACTTTGCAAGCTTTGCCCGTACTCCTCAAACTCCTCACATCGCAGCACCCCAGATGGCTGCTGATCTTTGTGCTCATACTCCTCTTGCACAGCGAGATGATTGTGTATATCAGGATGGTCCTTGCCCCAACCACGATCACTTCCACCTGTCTCCGCGACACCCAGTGTATGCCTTCCGATCTATTGGAGACAGCGATATCCTTTGTATCCCTGGGATGTCATTTATGTGAGTCTAGCTCACCGGCCCTCGGAGAGTACTTCAAGACCCAGGCCACGACAGTTGGCACTAGCTGCAGGCCAGCAACGTCCAGGCAAAATCCACCAAGTGATAGTTCCCTGCTTGAAGCACGACAAGCTCCAAGCCACCACAAGTCTGCAGATACTCTAGTTGCAGTCCTTTCTGCCCCAATGATTACCCCTATCACTGTCTGATTATCGAACCAGGGTAGTATGGTTCCAAATCCAAACATTTCTTTACTGTCGGAGGTCGAAGCCCTAATAGTTATACCCACCATGGCCTTTGAAGATACGATCACTTCAAAAGGCCACCTTTGAAATGGACAGGCCCTCTCTAAATTTTGCCCTGTTTTCCAGCCTACCCCGGGAGGTTTGATCACAATCTTTAGTGGAGCCAAGACCCTGCTTCTTGGAATGCAAGTGCCAATTCCAACCAACGCGTAACAGTCCCAGAAAGGCCCTTCAGAGTCAGAGGTCCACAGATTCCCATCAACTCCTAGTTTATGGTCCTCTACAAAGAATGCACTGACGTGGCTATTCTACTAGTACCCAAGTGTGAATTAGGAGACAGGCCGCCAGGCACACAGAGTCATGCAAAAGAAACAATTGATGGACGGGTCCAAACTGGAATGGCATGATGAGCAAAAAACGATGGATTTAGGCCCAGATCTCTGTACTGGGGTGAATGTACGACATTGTTCTGCATTCTGTCCATCAATTGTTGTTTTTGCATTTGTCACCCCGAGTGGGACGGGTATGCCCAGACGTGGGTCCTGTGCTCTCCATGCCACTGGAATCAAGCTATCCTGGCTGATGAGGGCTGAAAGCCCGAAACCGGTCCTAGAATGCTTGTTTCCAGTCCAGGGAGGACCTGGCCTGGCAGTTCGGGCTGGACTGTTCCCATTGGGTGCAGGGTCAAAACTGATTTGCATATGAAGAAATGTCCCCAGCACACGTAAGGAGTAATACAGAAATTTAAAATGCACGTTGTGAGCATAAAATATACACAAGTAAGTGGATTCTTGTAGTTTTCTTTCTTTATTCTCTATTTCTTCAGACAGCCGACACGTGTTTCGTCGCAAACAGGGTAATAATCCCGCGACTTTATCAAGGCTATGTTCCTGTTGTCGTCAATTTTATTTTGTGGTGATAATTCCAACCCACAAGTGGGGTTCAGTAGCTCGCAACGTCTCACTCTGTAGTTCAACCGTCAGAGGGATCCAATTACGTCCCAGACTCCAAAGTATCAGTTCCGGTTTCTTGTGTATCAGATCTCAAGACGTCGCTCAACGTGCCATTCCGAGTACAGGACACGAGTTTGCATATGGCTGGGTCCAAACTGGAATGGCATGATGAGCAAAAAACGATGGATTTAGGCCCAGATCTCTGTACTGGGGTGAATGTACGACATTGTTCTGCATTCTGTCCATCAATTGTTGTTTTTGCATTAGGCACACAGAGTCAAGCACAGTGAAATGTCCACTTTTACAAAAGTGATTTTTCCATCACCGTAATGCCAAACCCACTCCCACTACCGGAGAGGATTCGCCATTACAAACTCATCGATACCAAGCACCATACTGTTACTATTATGCCTGTAGGGAATAATGCTAAACAGCCCCTCCCTATGCTAATCCAATGCGAGAAGCAGGCATCATCGTACCGAACACACCATCTGGTGTTATTCATGGCTCTTACAGATAACACATACACGCACCTGCCCAACCTCTTCCCAACACCACTGCAAGGCAGTGCCAAATTCGCTTGAGTCCTAAGACAAATCAAAGTTGAAACAGGAGATCGGCAGCCAAAAAGGTTAGGGGAGACCATGCCAACAAAGGCCTGGTCTAAGACTCATCCCCCCCATCAGAAACTAGGGGAGAAATACCCCACCTAAGGGGAATCCTCAACACTAAGGTGGAAGAATCTAGAAAGGCCATCCGCATTGGCGTGCTTGGTTCCAGGCAGATGCTCCAGTGTGAAATCCATGCCTTGTAGTGGGATGAACCATCTCAACAGTTTAGGATTCTCACCACTCATCTGAATTAACCCGCAGAGAGACCTGTGATCTGTCTGAACCTGAAAGTGAGTCCCAAACAAATAGGGCCTCAGCTTCTTCAGCACCCAGACCACAGCAAAGGCTTCCCTTTCAATGGCACTCCACCTCTGTTCCCTGGGAAGTAGCCTCTGGCTAAGGAAGGCTACCGGTTGATCCAGGCCCTCCTCGTTGAGCTGTGAAAGTACAGCCCCCACGCCATGCTCAGGGGCATCTGTTTGTACCACAAACTCCTAATAGATGAACATGGCCTCCTTTAGGGTGTTGAATTCTACCTGGCACGTCTTCCGTCCAGATCACCGACACGTCTGCTTTTTCGAAGTCAGCTCCGTCAAGGGGGTGACAATGGTGCTGTACACCTTGACAAACCATTGGTAGTTCCCAGTGAGACCTAAAAAGGCTCTTGCTTCTGTCTGGGTCTTGGGGGGCTCCAATGCCAGGATAGTCTCAATCTTTGTTTGTAGTGGCTCCACTTTGCTGTTCCCTACTTGGTGTCTCAAGTAGACCAAAAACTTCTGCCCTATCTGGCACCTACGGACCTTAATAGTGAATTCGGCACATTGCACTGCCCTCAGTACCTTTTTTAGGTGGTCCAAGTGTTCCTCCCAGCTGTAGCTGAAAACCATAATGTCATCAAGATAGGTGGCACTGAAGTTTCCAGCCCCGTGAGGACCTGGTTAACCAACCTCTGAAAAGTGGCAGGTGCATTCTTCAATCCAAAGGTAATAAACTAAAACTAGAAACACCCTTCTGGTCTCGAAAAGGCAGACCCCTCTCGCACCTAATCATTTTAGGCAATCTGCCAGTACCCAGATGTAAGATAAAAGGTAGTGAGGAACTTGGCTGCCCCTAGCCGATCAATGAGTTGGCAAGGAGAATCACTGTAGCGAGCAAGGAGGCGAGTTCTCATAGGACAGTAGAGGAACGACCAAGGACGAGTGAAGGTACAACCTTATTGATGTGGAAAAGGTGGTGAAAGTATCCAGTTGTGCCAGAGATATGGAAAGGTACTGAAGAAGGATTCACGTGGGAATGTCTACTTGATTGCAGTTGATGTTATGTGCCAAACCTATTGAGGGAAAGGAGAGTCCATCTTAGGTTTTCACAGAGAGCAGACCTATGCTTCTGCTGGAGTAGCTTTATGCTACTAGATCCATTATTGGAGTAACTTCTACTGCAGATTCTGATGGATGACACCTTTCTTCTTTTCTTTCTTAAACTTACCTTTACCAAATGGTTCTTCTTTTAGGTTTGCCACGTTCAGATAGTGTAGGGAAAGATAGGTTGCTCATGCTTCTTAAGGATAATTATCTGATGACTGTTGGACTTGGCCCTTTTTGCAGGGTCATCCCTGAACTTTTTGCCTTCCTCGTGTATTTTCTCTGACCTGTTTTTGTCGGTTTTATGACTCTGGGCACTTTTTCACTGCTAATCAGTGCTAAAGTGCATATGCTCTCCCTATGGTAAATTGATGTATTGATGAGTGACTCCATGATTGGGTTATTTGATTTACTTGTCAGACCCTAGTATAGTGCACCAGGTGTGCCCAGGGCCTGTAAATCAAATGCTGCTGGTGGGCTTGCAGCACTGGTTGTGCCACCCATAGAAGCAGCCTGTAAAATGTATCTCAGGCCTGCCATTGCAGAGCCTGTGTGCAGTCTGTGACTGCCATGTCGACTTGGCAAGTGCACCCACTTGCCAGTCCCTTACCCTTCCCTTATCTTCATATCAGACACCCCTAAGGTAGGCCCAAGGGCAGGGTGCATTGTAAGTATAAGGTAGGACATACCCTGGTGTGTGTGGCATGTCCTAATAGTGAATTACAGCCATTTTAGTTTTTCACTATTGCAAGGCTACCTGTCCCCATAGGCCAGAATGGGCAGTTTGATTATAACATCTTATAATCCTAACTGACCCAGGGAACATGGTAGAAATTCGAGTTTAGTATGCCTGAACTCAGAATGATAAAATACATCTTTTAGTAAAGTTGGTTTTAACATTCTATGTTTGAAAATACCACTTTTAGAAAGTAGGTATTTTCTTGCCTAACTGTCCAAGCCTGCCTCTGCTAGGTTCTGTATTGTGTGTCTGGTTTTGTGAGTGACAGGGGCTGGGGGATTCCAGGAGACAAGGTGAGTCAGCACAGGGCTGAATAGACCTATCTGCATGTAGAGTGGTGGGAGGAGTTGCACCTGGGTCTGAATAGGGCTGTGCCTGCCTTCCACAATGCTGGCTCCACCTCCTGTGGTGCGTCTGATGTCCCTGGCCCACACTGTCAAAGGAAAGAAGGAGTCCTGTAAACAAAGTGCTCCAGGACTACACAGAACTGGTTTGGACCAGGTAAAGGCCCCTCTGCATTCAGAGGACAAAGGATTTTGCAGTTTAAATATGGGGACCCAGACCCCAAGACTTTAGATCACTTCTGGAACAACAAGATGAACCTCTGCCAAGGAGAAGAACCAAAGGAAACTGTAGGAGTTGGACTGCCCCCCTGCCAGTGTGCTGTGTTGCTGGGTTGGCCTACAGTGGTGTCTTCAGTGCCAAGGAGAGGAGAAGGAACTTTTAAAGAACTTTCATCATCTTGCAGAATATTACTCCAAGGGCTTGAACTTGTGCTTGCCTCCTGCTGAAGTCTCAGGGACAAAAGACTTCACCACCAGCTCCCCTCTGAATTCCCTTGCTGGGAATTCTGTCTGCAGAAGCCTGCGTGTCGCTGGGAGCTGGAAGCGTGACTCAACGAGAAGAAGCATGTCGCAGCCGCAGATGTTGCCGTCGCATCGCCGGTGAAGCCTATTTTGAGTACAGTATTGTGGATTTTTGTCGTTTGTGGTCTTGTGTTAAGTCTATATAAGTCTATATAAAGAATACTTATTTTTATAAAACCTGTGTGGTGTCCATCTGTAGTGTTTTCACTGTATTACTGTATGTGTTCACAAATGCTTAACACACTGCCTCTGAGATAAGCCTGTCTGCTCGTGCCAAGCTACCAAGGGGGTGAGCAGGGGTTATCCAGTAGTGTAATCCCCTTTCCCTGACTTAGAAGCAAGGGTCCCTATTTGGTCAAAGGTGCATACCATTGCCAACTAGAGACCCCCAGTTCTAACAATGACATTTAAAGGACAATTCTTTTTTCTGATCGTCTGCATTGTCATCTTAGAGTTAGTCATTTGCTTTGTACTATATAGGGGCATCTCTTCAGGAGATTTGGACTAATTTTGACATTCCTGTATTTCTATATGGTCATGTTAAGATTGATTTACATTGACGTACTTCTAAATGTATAATGAAACCCTACTGAACTCAGATAAAGTTGTCTAGTGGATTCTTGTGTGGCCACATAAGTTGCACTGCAATGATATGAACAAGTGATAGTTTTCTCCCTCTACCTCTCATACTTCCATAAAGATTGTCACTTTGGAAGTAACTGATGGTTTGGCCCGAGCTCCCACAGCATGTAAAGGTACTTAAAAGCGTATTACTGTTACAGACATGTAATAATACAAAGGAAAGTATGATTCACAAAGGCATGTACAAGTACATGAAAGAGTATTATTCACAGTCATGTGAGAGTGTGATAGAGTACAATTTACAGAGACATTTAAGAGTACATGAAAGAGTACAATTCAGAGAGGCATATAAGAGTTTGAGAACAAGTACAGTTCATAAAGGCCTGCAAGAGTATATGAAAGAGTACTGTTCACAAAGGCATGATGCAAGCTAGGGCGGTTCCTTCATTTGAGCGTTGGGACGTCCCTTCCCTGTTATTTTTGACCCCCTGGCCCTGAATAAATTTTTATCAATACATGCATGTGCCTCATTCATATACTGTTCTGACTGCAGCTGCAGCAGTCGGCTGCTTTTGAGCTGAGCCTCAGTGCGGCAGGCCTGGGGCTTTATTATTGACTGACAGCAGAGCAGCAGACAGGGCTCTGTTCAGCATCAATGAAGTGCGCATGCTGAGTTGGACTGGTGCCTTTCCCTGGCCAGCCCGATATGTGCACTCACATGGAGTCTAACCTGCAAAGTTTACTCAACCCAGGGGATCAAAGCAGCAGTCCCCCAGTCTCCTAAGGAGCATTGAACAGGCCTGCCCAGGCCAATCCTGGCCCTGGATGGGCTCCAAGATGAGTTACTAGGGCTTCTTGTGCAGACTGCAGAGACAGGCAGCATGGGGGTGGACCATGGGAGGGTCAGCCCAGTGGGAACATAATAGCCAATCACTGTATGGCTTTATTGTGAAGCCATGCAGTGATTGGCCATTCTTCCCTGGCTGCTCAGCCTCCCTCCCTCCTCTCTTCGTGCACATTGCCAGTAACGGCATTGCACACAAGAGAGCATGGAGAGAGAGTCGAGAGGTGAGAAGGGCACACCTGACTGACTGACCTCGTGTCCTGAGCCTCCGCCCTAAGGCTTCGACGGTGGCAAGCACTGGTGGAATTAAAAATTGCTCTCTCTCTGAAGTTCCTGCCTGAGTGACCACAGCGCAGTGTCTGGTCAGTACTACAAAAAGGCCAAATTAAATATACTGGTTACTGTTGTTTAGTTGTATACAGAGGGCTGGTAGTGTTTGGCGTGGGACTGTATGTCCAAATACTGTATTTCAGTCATTCTAATTCTTCTGATTCTGTGGGAAACGCAGCACTGTCTGAGTTTCAAAAGAATGACCGGACCAATGCCAGCGCGACAGTAGCTCAGCCCTCGCCTCAGGCTGCCACCAGGCTGCATTAATTGATAACAGTAATCACACACATGTATTCACCACTTCTATCAAATAGCAGAGCTTTTTATTCGTACTAAATATTGGTTTTCGCCTCCTCAGATCCATCCCATCTTTTCTGCACACGGAAACGTTCTAGTGTTCAGCCTTGTGGTGCACCCACACTGTACACCCACCCATCATAGGCGTTACCGGTCAGGTGACCCTGCTAATAAAAGGGGCCGGGCGCACGTGCCTTGGGCCAGTTCCAGTACCCTACTACTGTGTCAGTGTGGTTGTTCGTGAAGCATGTGAGCCTAGTGGCCCAAGACACCACAATGGCGAGAAGCAGGTCGATCCTGCGTTTTTGCTGTCAGCTGTTTTGTGGTTCGTTGTGGGGGTGTAATGGCCCGAGTCTGAGGCGCCTCTGCACCTACTGCCAGCATGAAGCAACTGGCGCCCAACAGCAGTGCCCTGCAGCGCCCGCCTGCATGGCCTGCAGCCCCTGGTGTAGTAACCAGCCGGGGGACAGTGATCCAGAGAAGGGGGTGGAATGGCCAAGTATACGCCGTGTTCATGGCGTGTCTATCCGGCAGACATAGACCCCATGAAGCAGACCCCCGCCCCTTGAAGCGTGTGGGCGAAGCGTGGTGCCGACACTGAAGCGGGAGCAGTACCTGAAGGTAAGGGGAACACGAATCAGCCCTGCTGCATAGATCACTAAAGTCATCCCCTGCAGCTATGTACAAAGAGCCCGAGAGGAAAGGCATGGCCCACAGCAGTAGGGAGGCTGCTGCGGCCCACACTTAAAGTAGCAGCAGCAGCACAGAAGTATCCCCACACAGGACTCGTAGCCCTGTGCAGGTGGTCGCTACCCCCAGAAAAGAAAGAGAATGTCAGCAGCCTTGCCGGCGGATGAGAATCCCGCCCCATCAGCAAGTGAGCCGACCGGCACTAGCGAGGAGCCACTACATCCCCCGGCAGTCGCCTGACACTGCATGCCACCCCTACCTGCTGAGGCACTCTAAAGCTACCCTGCCTACTGCCATCTGCCCCGGCGAAGAGGTGCCGCGAAGGGAGGCGCCCGCAGAGAGGAACCGGCATCTCCATTGCACCGCGAGACCCACAGCGCTATGAAAGTTGGCACGGCCTCCTGAAGAGAAGGGGTTGGAGCCCAAGTCTGGCATGTGGCATATGCCATGACATATGCCACAGCGTGCCACATTTTGTGGATATGTTGTTTGAGGTATAATTGTGTTATAAAACCCCCAGAAGTGCTAGTGGATTATTTTAAAGATATATCTTCCATCTGGGTTAAATTAACAAAAACATAATAAAAAATTCCAAATACATAAGTTATGGGCCTTGAACCCCTGTTAAAAATCAGTCATAACCCCTGTTACCTACCACTGTACCATCTGTTTTCCTTAGTGACTTATAAGCCCAAAGCCTTTTTGTCATAGAAAGAGTGTGCTGGTCCTTCTTCTATTTCCATGTTGTTTTGCTTTTACATGCCACAAATCCACACTTTATTTTCATGCTTTGTAAACAAATAGCCCTTCCTTTCTTTCACTCTGGCACTTGCCCCATGCATTTCTTTTTCTTACACAACCATCCCCAAACTCTCATTCCACAAAATAAGGGATTTCTTTCATAGCAAACCTTGCCCCCTTCCACATGCCACAGCATGTCACGAATGTCTGACATGCATTAGCTTGACTAAAGAGCCCACAAATCTCCCAGGCACTGCTAGGGGATGATTGTGAGAAGTTGGCCTGGTATATGCTGTCCACTAATTATAGTGGGCACCTTGCACCAGTCCAAACAACCCCTTATTGGAGATAGGTTAAAGACAACCTTTATTGAAAGCTATCCTAGTGGTAGCTATGGAGAGCAGCCTTCAGGCTAAGTCTTGAAGGAATGTAAAGCACTTTGTTTTACCAGTCTATAATCTCTTGAGTGACCAAATGAAAGAGGACCACACCAGGTATATATTCAAAATATATGTATTTATTGCTAAACACACCCCTCTAGTCTCTTTATGAGGCTAAAGTTCGAAGTACATAAGTTATAAGTTAGTTATCTACAGTAATAGCACAAATACACGTTTGAGCCCTAGGGGCGTACCAAACCATATACCAATAAAGTGGTATAAGAACCACGACTGAACTATACACAGGGCCTAGAGCCTGTAGAAGTGCTTGGACCACAAGGAACCACCCAAGGTAGTGACACAGGGGACCCACGGGGGACGCGTGCAGTGTGAGAACACAGCCGCAAATCGCTGTTGACTTCTATGGGGAAAGTCGCGGTTGGAATTTTAAAGAAAAGGGACACTTAGAGGAGGACTTGGAGCAAACCCTTTTAGAACTAGGCTGTTCTAGTGTCAATACCCACGGGAGCACCGGAGTACTCGAGTTACCTCACCCAGGGGAGCCGGGTGCATAGGTGTCTTTCGGGGTCGGGTTTCGTCGTCGTTTTCAATGGCGATCTGCTGCAAAGTGCTGCTGGCGGCCAAGTCGAAAGTGTTCGGGTGGATCCAAAGGTGGATCGAAGATTTGAAGAACCTGAAAGCAGAGGGGACAGAGTCTGGGTCACTAGCCAGTGACCAGGAAGGCGATGAGCGGATGCCCACCGATGTCGAGTGCTTCAGGTAGGTTGACAGTCGTCTTGACTCTTCAGCCACGAGGTCCAGGAGGCGTCGACGATGACCAGGAGCTGGATTCGAGCTGTCTCACAAAGTCTGTCGATTACAGGGGTGTCGGCGACCGGATTGGACCCAACAAGCCTTGGCAATGGCAAGTCTTGTGGAAATAGAAGAAGGATGATGGTGCAGAACAGCAAGGTCTGTGGGACTCACCCAGCAAGGGTAAGTCAGGGCACGCCTGGAGCAACCAGGGAGCCCAAGCAGAAGAAGATTGGCCTTCGGGAGGGCCTACTAGCCAATGGACTAGCGACCGCGAAGGAGCCTCGAGTCGACGCACGTGGAGCTGGCTCACAGGACACTCGTGGAGTGGAGGCCAGTGATCTTCAATGCAGTCGGTGCTGGAGGCTGGGGCTACTCGGAGCCCAAAGTACAACTTCATCGGAGACCCAGAAGAGGATGCACTTGCAAATGCGATCGGTGTCCAGGGGTCACGGTTCCACATTACCCACGACAGCTACGGGCCTCAGCTGTGCTGGGGACTCAGGGCAGCCTTGGGGAAGTCTGGAAATCCATCTCTGGTGATGCAAAGACTTCGGCGTCCGGCGGGAGCTTCAGCAATGCAGACCGGACAATTGCTTCTTTGGTACCTGCCAAGCAGGGGAGTCACTCCTTGACCCCAAGGGAGATTCTTCAGTCCTCTAATCTTGAAGTAGAGCGTCGAAGGTCCAGGATTCTGTGTCAGAGTTTCGTCCAGGTTAATCTAAAGTCCTAAGGACTGGGGTCCCATACTTATTCTAAGATAGGGGGTTGGACATACTCTGGGGACCCACCTATGGGAGGGTCAGGGCAGAGGGGTGGTTACACCCCTTTCCCTTTGTCCAGTTTTGCACCAGAGCAGGGGCTGGAAGCCCCTGAGCCAGTTTGAACTGGGGTATGCACAGGGACACCAAATGTGCCCCCAGTGCAGGACTTCAAAGCACCAGAGAGTGCTCCCGCCCAGCCCCAATACACACTATCCTGTCTGGGGAGGTGGTTACACCTCCCTGGGACAGGAAACCTATTGTCCAGGCCTCCCCTGCCGGAGTGTCGGTCAGCAGCAGGAGGCCAGACTCGTGTCTGTGGCAGCGGCATCCATTTTGTGATGCCAGGGCTTGGAAAGAAGTTACCGGGCAGGCCGGTGTGTACATGTCTCTCCCTCTAGAAGGGTGGAATGCTACCCCCGCCACCAGAACTGGCAGGGGGGTAGTATTCCAAGATGTTTGACACCAAACACGACATGTTTCCGTGCAGCCATCCCAAAGTTAGCATTTAACGCGAGGTTATAATGCGCTTAAGAGTATATGGTCAGGCTGCACTACAAACAGCATCAGAGAAGGGTCTCCGAACACTGCAGAGGGGCCCTGCTCATGCAGGGGCACCCTCTCACATAGGAACCACGCACTCTGCCTCCAGGATTGATAAGGCCTGCCATAGGAGTGACTTATAGGTTTATATATGTGTATGTATGTAGTGTTATAGGTAGCCTATATCACAGTAAGGGGTGCATGCACCACCTTACCCAGGCTGCAGTAGCAGACCTGTGGTGTCCTTTTGGCTGGCCTTCCAGGGGTGGCACAATACATGATTCAGCCCCTGGCAGGCCTCTGAGGTACCTATGCCCTGGGTACATAGTATACCATATACTAGGGACTTATAAGGGCACTCCAGATTCCAATCAGAGATGTGCCTAAGGCACATGGAAACCATTTTTATAGAGGAAACAGATAGACTGGGGCCCTGAATAGCAGGATCCCAGTCCAACTAAGTCATAAACCAGCAAAACACCAGGAAAAAAGTGGGGGCAACCATATAGTCAGATTCCACCTTCCTACAATGATTTACAAAGGGACAGCTTTCATTTGTGTAAATTAGAAAAAAAATGGAAAAGAATATAAAAATAGATTTTCCCCAGCTGGGGTTTGAACCCTGGTCAAGAAGCACTCATAGCCCCTGTTAGCTACCCTGTACCATCTGTTTTGCTGGACTTTTTGCTGCTCTAGGCTTTTTTGGCATGGAAAGAGTGTGCTGGTCCTTCTTTTATTTCCATGTTGTTTTGCTTTTACATGCCACTAATCCACTCTTGATTTTCATGCTTTATACACAAATAGCCCTTCCTTTCTTTCGCTCTGGCACTTGCCCCATGCATTTCTTTTTCTTACACAATCATCCCCAAATTCTCATTCCACAAAATAAGGGATTTCTTTCATAGCAAACCTTGCCCCCATTCCACATGCCACAGCATGCCGTCAATGTCTGACATGCATTCTGACTAAAGAGGCCATAATTCTCCCAGTCACTGCTAGGGGGTGATTTACAAAGGGAGAGCTTTCATTTGTGGAAATTAGAAAAAAATGGAAAAGAATATAAAAATCGATTTTCCCCAGCTGGGGTTTGAACCCTGGTCAAAAAGCACTCATCGCTCCTGTTAGCTACCACTGTACCATCTGTTTTGCAGGAATTTTCTGCTGCCCGAGGCCTCTTTGTCGTGGAAAGAGTGTGCTGGTCCTTCTTCTATTTCCATGTTGTTCTGCTTTAACATGCCACAAATCCACTCTTGATTTTCATGCTTTACACACAAATAGCCCTTCCTTTCTTTCACTCTGGCACTTGCCCCATGCATTTCTTTTTCTTACACAACCATCCCCAAAGTCTCACTCCACAAATTAAGGGATTTCTTTCATAACAAACCTTGCCCCCCCTTTCACATGCCACAGCATGTCACAAATGTCTGGCATGCACTGCTTGATAAAAGAGGCTACAAATCTCCCAGGCACTGCTAGGGGGTGATTTACAAAGTGACAGCTTTCATTTGTGCAAAATAGAAAACAAATTGAAAAGAATATACAAATCAATTTCTTCAGCTGGGGTTTGAAACCTTGTCAAAGGGCACTAATAACACTGTGAGATACCACTGTACCATCCATTGTGCTGGAAGTTTTTGACCGAATGTCTTACTATTATTAAAACAGTGGGCTGGTCCTCCAGCTATTTCCATGCTGATTTGCTTTTACATGCCACAAGTCCACACTTGATTTTCATACTTTATAAACAAATAGCCCTTCCTTTCTTTCACTCTGGCACTTGCCCCATGCATTTCTTTTTCTTACACAATCATCCAAAAGTCTCATTCCACAAATTAAGGGATTTCTTTCATCACAAACCTTGCACCCCTTCCACATGCCACAGCATGTCACAGATGTCTGGCATGCACTGCTTGACGAAAGAGGCCACAAATCTCTCAGACACTGCTAGGGGTTGATTTACAAAGTGACAGCTTTTTTTTATAACTTTATTGATCATTTTCATATTGCTTACAACATTGCATGGTCATTCACTGTGATCATAGAAATCTAGTAAGAATAAAGACAAGTATCATTTGCAAAACAAGTGTACTCAAGCGTGCAACGCACCAATGTCTCAGGGTAGCATATATATCATAAATTGTGAGATCAACATCTGATCAACCCGGACCAGCGGGCTCTCCCTCACTGTTCGGGCTGCACTTTCCTTGACATAATAAACACAACAATTGAGCAGTTGGGTGGAACATGAATTACCCCACCCCAGTGGGAACTATCCCAGCAGGCTGTTGTGAAATAGGGGTGGCACTAATCTCCAGTAAGTAATTTTTAAGAGGCTCCCAAATTTCATTTGGCCTGGATGCCGAGGGTTGGGTTGTAGCATGAAGGTCACAATTAGTATTACAGTATGTGAGGCTATTGAGACAATCTTTCACTGTGGGGGAGGCCCTACTTCCCCATTTGAGAGCTATTTCCCTCTTTGCGAGCAAAAGGGCAATGGCCGTGAATTTGCGCAACCTCTTTGGGAGACCCCCCACATAGCCCAACAAGGTGACTTCAGGTGTACGGACCATCTCAAGGTGGGTCATTTGTGTTATTAATCTGAAAATGGATCTCCAGAAGTCCCCAATCTTAGTGCAGTTCCAAGTCAGGTGGGCAAAATCGGCTTGCGAGCCACCGCACTTAGGACAAAAGTGTGTGGTTGATTGGGATCAATGGAGTGAACCTTCGCTGGGGTCATATAGACCCTCCACAAATATAATATTTGAAGTGTATAAGCTTATGTCTGCTGTTTAAGGAGACCTCTTTCGTTTGTGCAAAACAAAAGGACCAGTGAGAGTCTTGAATTGGGTGCCCAAGGTCCCGCTCCCATGCCTCCCATATCTTGGCCTCCCTGCTAGGGACTAATGACATACATGCTTTGTATAGCTTCGAGGTTAGGTGTTCTCCCCCGGAACTTGTGATTAAGAGAGTAAGCGGAGGGAAGGACTCGGGCTCCAACGGGTACTCCGGAATCTTAGTTCTGAGCGCCCTCCATATCCGGCTAAATACAAATTGATCCATGAACGTTGCCTCACTGAACCTCCCGCCCTCTGTGCTAGTAAAAACATAGCCCCCTGGGAACAGAGCCCCAATCTTATTTATTGAATATGTAGTGAGTGTACGCTGTGCCAGTGTTTCTTCCGTAATGGGGATCCAGGGGTTAGTATTGACAGGGATCTCCGATGAGTATAGAGCGCCACCTCCAGTCACTTTCGTCAACTTATGCCAGGCCCAGCTAGTGGTGCAAACTGTTTGGATATCCCGGGGATCCCTGGCAAAGCCCCGCGGCAGCACCGTACATAGAGGCGCCGGGAGCACCAGTTCAGGCTGAGGTCTAATGTAGGGGATCCGCACGTCCGGGTGATACCAGGAGTGTGCGAAACTGCACTGAGCAACCAAATAGTAGATCTGAAGATTGGGGACCCCAAAACCACCTCTCTCATATGGTAAGGACATGGTGTCCCAGCTAACTCTAGGTCTTCCTCCCCCCCAGACCAATCTGATGAGATAAGAACGCAGAGTGCGTAAAAAAGTGTTTGGGGAGCGGGATAGCAATGTTGTGAAACAGATACAAAAACCTTGGGAGGACAATCATCTTCACAAGTGCAACTCGACCAGCAAGGGGAAGCGGGAGTCTCAACCAACGTCAACCTGCTGCTCCAGGTTATGCGCCACAGGGCTGTAGTTTAGTCTAATAATTTGCTTGGTTTCTCTGTGGCTCTGAATACCCAAATATTTGGCCGACTCCTCACACCACGTCAGAGGGAACTCACATTCCCAATGAACAGTGCTCGGCGTCAGGGGGAAAATTTAGGATTTTCCCCAATTTATACCCAGCCCTGAAAAAACGCTAAACCGGATAATCTCTCTGATGAGCGATTCCAAATTCTCCTGGGGGTTGCGGACATATAGGATGATATCAGCCACATATAGGGAAATTAGAAGAGGCTCCGTTTTGAACTGGTGACCTCTGTGCAGGTGTCTTTCCTGGAAATGGTGAACCAGAGGGTCCAGCGCCAATATGAAGAGCAGCGGGGAGAGCGGACAACCCTGTCTGGTGCCGCGAATGAGAGCGAACGAAGGGGACAGTGTGCCATTCAATCGAAGCCTAGCGGTGGGCGCGGTGTAAAGCAACGAAGTAAGGTCAATGAATCCCTTAGGGATACCCAACTTTCTCATCACTGCTAAGAAAAAGGGCCACTCCAAGGAGTCGAAGGCCTTTTCGGTATCGAGTAGGACAGCAGCCACAGGGACCTCCGGAGCGATCCTATGTATTAGTGCAAATAATGTGCGCAGGTTTAAAGCAGTCAACCTATGGGGGACAAAGCCCGACTGAGTCGGGGAGATAATGCGGTCCAGCAACAAGGCCAATCTTAGCGCAATCATTTTAGCCAAAATGTTGTAGTCGAGGTTTAAAAGTGATAATGGCCTGTAAGAGCCTTATAGAAGCGGATCTTTCCCGGCTTTTGGAAGGAGGATTATTACAGCCTCACGCAAAGTGGGGGGAAGTTCCTTGCGTTCGAGTGCTTCATTATAAACCTCTAATAGGTAGGGCGCTAATAACTTCTTATAGGTTTTATAAAAGATACCAGTAAAACCGTCCAGGCCTGGGGCCGTCGAGCCATTCATGGCATCTATGGCACTACTAATTTCCTCGGCGGAGAATGGCTCAGCCAGAAACTGCTGCATAAACTTCATGAGCCACACCATAGCAATCTCAGCAAGGTAGGCATTACGGTCTCTTCGCTATGCGTCACCCGTGTTGCATATAATGTGGAATAATATGCTAAAAATTCATCTTGGATATCTGGGGTATCAGTTAGGGTCTGTCGGGTTGAGGACCGGATGCAGGTGATGTATGAACGCTCGGCCGAGGCTCTCATTACGGCCAGGTCTGTCACTTATTTATTTATTTTTATTTATTTGAGTTTTATATAGCGCTAGCTAGACCCGGAGGTATCAGAGCGCGTTACATAAGGATCCACAAAATTACAAAAATACATCAGTTTCAAGTTACATCAGTTACAAGAAAACATTTCAAGAGCGTCGGAAGACAAACTAAATGGAGCTTAGAAGGGTAAGGGGGTGGGTAAAGGTGTAGGAGGGAGAAAGGATGGAGATAGGTTGGATGGAGAGACGAAGGAGAGTCTGCCCAAAGTCCGGCTGGGTAGGTGACGGCCGAGGGGGAAGTCCACAGCCCATCTCCTCTATAGCTATCAGGTAGCTCCACCGGGCTTCAGTCAAGCGGCTAGGTCTCAATGAGAAAACAATCAGAGAGCAAAGAGGAGGGATAAATGGAGCATAAAGGAGAAAGTAGGTGGAGTAAAGGGGTAGGAGGGAGAGTATGATGGAGAGACGAGGTAGGGTCTGCCCAATGTCCGGCTGGGTAGGTGACGGCCGAAGGGGTAGTCCGCAGCCCATCTCCTCTATAGCTATTAAGTAGCTCCACCGGGCATCGGCCAAAAATCTAGGTCTCCACAGTCAGAGGTAGGTTCACAGAGTCGGTTTCCTGTAGGGTAGGCCGGATGGGGGATGTGTTCGAGGTCTGATCTAAGTCCGGTTTTTTCTCAGAGGAGTAGCATGACGTGGTAGGGAACACTGTGGCAGCCATCTTGGGGTCAGGCAAGGGATTAACAGGTAGTAATGGGGAGGGCTTAAAAACTTGCTTGCCAAAAGATCATGGTTGCCCTCATGCCCCTCATTACAGACCTGACCTTGGGGAGCATTCATAGAAAACCAAAAGTATGTAGCAGCAGCTCAGCGTGTGAAACACGGACACGCTCGAAATATGTAAATTAGATCGGAGCCATCGCCATTTCAAGATCTGCAATTATGGAGAGGCAACCTCCACATTGGCGTACACAGACACAAGCAATCTCAGCTATTTATCAAAAATCGGCATTGGGCTGAAGATCTAGCAACAATGGGCACTTTTAAGGCATACTCAATTCGTCGCACATAAAATCCCAGGCTTGGGGTGCCCCATAGACTTAGTTGAAGGCGCCATTTTAGGGTCAGGCAGCTCGTGGTGTAACTCCATAGCGGTACATTCTACCGTTTTAAGCAAAGACACAATTACAGATCTTACTCCAAGGCCGCTACAACCCTCTCCCACTTTAGGCCTTCGTTGTTAGTACACACTTCCCTGTGCATTAATCGGGGTTGCTTTTGCCACCGGTCTCGTTACTGGTTTTAACCTCCCACTTTCTCCGCCGGCTCCGATTGGGCCTCGGCGCACTCTGTCCAGGTTCTATACCATGGGCCTTGAAGGGATTGCCGTGGTAGCTCCTGGCATCGTTACTGGTGTTGTGTGCCCGGAGCGTCCACCCCTCAGGTTCCCAGCCCCCTTCGGCATATCTCCTCACCGCCGCGGGGTCGGGGCTCCCGCACTGCTCTCCTTCTGTCCAATTTCCGGCTGGGCTTGCTCCGGGCCTCTGTCTCCGTAGGGGTCTCGATTGCGCTCTCTCGCCGTGTTGCGTGTCGGATCTTTTTTACCGCCGCGTTGATCCGATCACTAGGGTCCAGTCACAGCGGCACTCCGGAAGCCGTTTGCAGGAAGATACCTTCATGCAGCCACACTGGGTCACTTCTGTGCGTACCGGGGATGCAGGGGGGCCTCTCAGGGACACGCTGCTCTTCCGACGCAGTCTCCAGGCGGCCCGCTCCTGATTATGCGGCTTCCGCTCCGTTACACAATTGCAGCAAGTCCACTAAGCTCCCATCGCCATTTTGAGGCGCGATCGCCTGGCAGGTTTGACGCCGATAACACGGCAATGAAGGGGTTGGGGGAAAAGGCGCCCACAGTAGCAGACGCACCTAATGCTCCGATATTGGGAGATAGCTTTCCAGCTGGTTTTGGTACGGTGAAGTACCGCGGTTGGTAGCCGTGGCGTTGGGCTACCACGGAGCTTCAGCTCCGAGCAGCCATGATGGACCAGGCCACGCCCACTCATTCACCCTCCCCATAGCACCTTGCAATCGCATACCTGCTTACAAAATGAATCTCACGCTCCGCTGCTTCTCTGAACTCCGTCAAGAGTGTTAGTTGGTGGCTGAGCCGAGAGGGGTCAGGCCTTGCAACCTGATCTCTATCTAGCATATCTAATTGCTTCTCAATATGCGCAATCGTACCACGCAAATCTTTTAGAACCCCAGAATGCTTAGAGATGCATACTCCACGCATAAAGGTTTTAAATGCCTCCCAGAGAATGGCTCACGAGCTAACTGATCCTTTATTCAGTTCAAAGTATTCAACTATGGCTTCCCGAAGTTCGGAACTAAACACTTCATCCCTCAGTGCCTGCCCGGGGAATCTCCACATCCTCTCACAGCCCTCTGGTCTAGGGACGCGTACTTGCAATACCACTGGGGAGTGGTCAGAATATGTGCTAGGGAAATGCTGGGATGCCCTATACCACGTTGCCAAGTTGGGGGAGACAAGCCAATAATCTAATGTGGTCCAAGTACCATATTGGGCGGCGTAATGGGTGTACGCGGCATCTCCCGGGTTGCGCTGATGCCACACATCTACCAGGCCAACAGAATCGCACATATCCAGTAAAACGTGGCATGCGCGGGGTTTGGTGTCCGACGAGTTGGACGTACTATCTCGCACAGGGTCCAACAGGAGATTAAAATCTCCGCCCATGCATATACATTCTGCATCTAATTGTAGGAGCTGTGTGTGAAGGCCTTGGAAGATCTCTGGGCTATCCACATTAGGCGCGTATACGCAGATGAACGCCATACGGTGTCCCATCAAGTGACCCGCCACCATCGTGTAGCGACCCTCATTATCAATGTGTGCTTTTAAAAATTGGAAGGGCAGACGTTTATGAATCATGACAGCCGTGCCCCGCGCATATGTGCTATACCCTGCAAAGTAGCGATGCGGTCCCCAGCCTGACGCGAAAGTGATGGTGGCAGCTTTGGGCAGGTGAGTTTCCTGTAAGAATGAAATGTCCACCCTGTGACGCTGTAAATAATGCAAGAATAATTGGCCATCCAATTAGGGGAATGGTCAAACTAAAGTTTGTCTCCAAAAGAGAGTAAAGTGCTCGTGAGTGGGGGAGAAATCTCCTTTCTGTTCTTGTGCCCTCACACACCCTTACGAGTGTAAAGCATCATCATCGGGCTATGCTCCGCGTGGGGGTGGCGCTGCAGTCCCTCACGGGCCCTACAAGAGGGCTCTCTGTTGGAGATCTTTTCAGGAGATGCCGCAGTTGTGCATGTGGGTGTGTGGGAATGAAGGTGATATAGTGAGTAAGTGATTTTAAAATTACCTGGTAGTTACCCAGAGGTTTAATAAGGAGTACTCCAGGTAAGTTAAAAATGGGGCAGGGTTGTAGAGCCTCCTCAAATGAATAAAGGGGGGGATGAGTTTGTTCCCACCGCTCTCAACCCGCGAGAATAGTGAGTGAAAATTAGGAATGTGAAGTGGTCGACATGTTTCGCGCAATCTGTCGGTCCCTAATGGATCCCTGTGCGCTTCTTCAGGACCATAAGAAAAGGTTAGAGATGTAAAGGGAATGGGTTTCGGGGAAAACACACCCTATAGACCCACCATACCTATCTTAAGGTTTAAGGGACGTCACAGCGTACGAGACACGTCTTATTCGTGTGCTCAAGCTTATAAACCTATTGGAGACATTAAAACAAAAGAAAAAGAAAAAGTAAACGAGGAATTAGTAGTCAAGGTCCAGTAACTGACGTTGTATACCAGATCTGTGCCTCTTCAACATGACCCCTTATGTATCTTTTATTTTTATTTAAAAACAAGCGAGACTCTGCAATGAAATAACATGCAGACCGATTAGTGCAGCGGTCCGGTTAGTGACCTGAGGATAGTATATGATACAGACAGTGATAAACCTTAACTGTACATGGAGATATTCTCACCAAATGTGGGGACACACATAAGTGGTTAGTCTCGGCTCTTATTTACCACGGTCGTGCGTCCATTTTTGTACTCATGATCTTTCCCAGTGCTCAAAAGTATAAAGTGATCGTAAAAAGAGCAACCGTCATAAAGGTGGCGACATGACCGGTCCGCACTTTTAATGTGCACATACTGGTTCACAGAAATAAAACATTTATAACGCAACCCAGAGATCAAAACCTACAGTGACACTTTCTATTATTCTAGGAGCATTCGTGGAGTCTGATGCGTAGCGGCTCATAACGTGTGCTAAATATGAACTAACCCGGACACACACGCATACAAAATTATAAGCCAACATACCCTCCTCGTGGTAGAGTCAGGCCACATCGGCTGGTCGTGCAAATGCGGGGTGATAAGGCTACGAGTAAACAAGAAAATAGAGAAAATGAATAAAAGAAAACAAGGAGGGGTAGAAGGAGGTACCGGTTATCAGGCCGTTAGACCTCATAACATGGCGAAGGTTACCATCAACTCGATGTTAGAAGCGGTGGGAACTTACTGGATCACCCCGATCTGACGTCTCTGCAACCTAACAGTCTGCCTTCCAACGCCGGTAAAGTATCGGGCAATCGTATCTAGTACAAATACGTGGAGCACTTCCTGATTGAGTCACCTGACTGCTGTGTCATCCGACGAGTGTGAAAACTAGTACGTCGGGGAAACCCATGGCGTGAGTGACGGCCATGTTGGATTATGTAATACAGAGGTAACAACAAGGTCTCAGAAGACCAGGGGCGTAGAGTGGCGGCCATGTTGAATTGTTTAATACAGAGGTAACAACAATGTCTGGGGAGACCGGGGGCGGGAGTGGTGGCCATGTTAGATTGAATAATATAAAGATATCGATTAACAAATGCTGGGTCTCAAATGACCGGGGGGATCTGGAGACTATCTCACACTCGTGACAGTTTGTACTAAATCACCCCAATCTAACGACTGTAAAGCCTCCAATTCTACCTACGAACGTCGCGGAAGTCTGGGGCACTTGTATCAGGTGAGAATATACGGAGCAAGTACTGATTGGGTCACATGACTCCTGTATCAAAAAAATTGATGTGGGGGTGAGTGCAGGGGGTTCACAGAAGGTAAGAGTGACGGCCATAATAGATTGTGCAATTAATAGGCAACAGCTGGAGAAAGCAGGTTGTCAGGAGGCCCACTGGATCTTTTGAATCTATCGCACCTGCAACAATCTAGTTCACAGTGCACACTTCATAACATACCAGATAGTAAGTTGTGAGATCAACAAAGTGAGGGTAACCAGGCCCCCTAAAGCCCATCTCAATAATATGGTAGTTGTTTAACAGAGCCCCATTAAAAATTAAACGGTAATGGAGACTTCAGCTCGTACCATCGGTGATGAGACTAGGGTACCAGTTCAACCCATGGAATATCATCGTTCAACCCACTGACATTGCTTTGTAACCTAAACACCCAACGTTGTTCATGTTGAAATAAAACAGATGGTGTCCAATGGGGATTAGAGTCTATGATAGTCCACCTAAGGCTATCCGCAGTGTGATTTTGTTCAATGCAGTGATTCTGTAGTTTGGTGGCTGTCCGTTTGCATCTAATTGTGCTTTTATGTTCCCCAATGCGTACCTTTACAGGTCTTGTAGTCATCCCCACATATTTCTTATTGCAAGGGCAGGTAATCAAATAGATGCAATTTTTTGTGTTGCAGTTGGTATGACGCCTCTGCTGCCATGGTTGCCTAAGGCCTAGCTCCACTTCTTTGGATGGTTGGGTCTGGGGACATGCGGTACAGGACCCACATGGATAATGCCCTAATACCGGGGGTAAGCCCCACAATGTAGGTTTAGTCACTGTGATGTTGGCGGGGCGGGTATGGACCAGAATGTCCTTTAGGTTCTGTGTGCGTTTAAAAGCAAAGAGAGGGAGAGGACCCGGTTTGAAGTCCCCAGTGTGTAAGATCCCCCAATGTTTTTTGATAATCTTTTGGATTTTATTGGAGTTTGGTGTGAATGTGGTCACACAGGTAAGGTTGTCTGTTTTGGTTTTTTCTTTTACCATCAGCAAAGTCTCTCTCGAGTTATTTTTGGCTCTTTTGTGTGCCTGCCTAATGATCTTTTCGGGATACTGTCTGGCTGCTAGATTCTCTGACAATACCCTGGCTTGAGTCTCAAACTCTCCACGTGTGTTACAATTACGTCGCAGGCGAAGAAATTGGCCAACCGGGAGATTATCCCTCAGAGCCTTGGGATGATGACTTTGATATATGAGAAGACTGTTCGTGTCGGTGGGTTTTTATAGTTAGTGGTGTTTAAGACACCATCTTTTAATGAAATGAGGAGATCTAAGAAAGGGATGCTTTCACGTGACATAGTACCTATAAATCTCAAGAAGGGGTCTAGAGTGTTGATCCATTCAAAAAATTGTCCACATGTTTCCTCCCCACCCTTCCAAAAGACAATGATGTCGTCGATATAACGGCGCCATAGTAGAATGTTGGAATGGAAGGGATTGGCAGTGTTCAGAATGTGTGTACCTTCAAAATTGGCCATGTAAAGACACGCCAGACTCGGCGCAAAAGTGCTTCCCATGCTGGTGCCCTGTATTTGATGGTATAGTTTCTTCTGAAAGGCGAAGAAATTCTCCTTGAGAGCTATGGTGGCACAATCTCGTATAAAGGTTATCGGGGTCTCATATGGCCAAGGGTTTACATTGTGGAGAGCGCCTTCCATGACCTCAATAGTGAAGTCCTGAGGGATATTGGTGTATAATGCTACTACGTCTAATGTAACCAACAACGTAATGGACTCAGGGTCTTGAAAATCCTTAATGAGATTGAGAACCTCTGTGGTGTCTCTCAAATAAGTGGGAGTGCTTGTGACCAGGGGACGTAGGAAGGCATCGCAAAACTTGCTGAGAGGTTCCAACACTGAATCGATCCCTGACACTATGGGGCGGCCAGGCGGGGGATGGAGGCCCTTATGGATTTTTGGGAGGGTATAAAAATACGGGATACGTGGATCGTCTTGTATCAGAAACTTCGCCTCCTCAGGTGAAATCCAACCCTCCACTTCGGCTTCAGTCACTAAGCTCTGTATTGCAGTGGTTAGTCGTATGGTGGGGTCTACCTCAATCTGTTCGTAGTAGCGGGTATCAGACAATTGTCTATGACACTCCATGTCATATGTGGTGAGGTCTTGGATCACAATAGCCCCACCTTTGTCTGCTGGTTTCAGAATAATGCTGGGATCTTCTGTGATGGTTTTTAGATGTTTCCTCTCTTCTCTGGATAAATTGTCAAATGATTTTGTACTGGTGATACCTTTGATATCCTTTAGAATGGCTTGTTCGAATGTTAATACCTCTTTCGGTGTCATAGCAGCGGTCGGGGTAAATTTTGATTTTTTCCTCAGACCCGTACCTTGAATGGGGAGTTCTGGTTTACCCTCAAAAAATGCTCTTAGTCGTATCTTCCGAAAGAATTGGTGGAGTTCCTGATGGAGGATAAAGTTATCCTCTCTGGGGGTGGGGACAAAGCCCAAGCCCTTTTCCAAGAGCCTCTGCTCGCCCTCACTCAATGTTCTTTTGGATAGATTCACCACTAAGGTCTTCTGGTTTTGCTCCTCAGCACCATCTGGTCCTGGTCTTGCCAATGAACGGTTTTCGGCACGCCTCTCCTTCTGCCTCTTCCTCTGCCCTGCCCTCTGTTGTAAAAAGGAGGGTTCGGGAGTTGTTGGAATTGGGGCAACGGGAGATGGTGTCCTGGTGGTCCATTCCACATCGGTTGAGGTCCCATCCATGGGCCTTGATGCATGGGTTGCTGGAAGGGGTGCTGGGGGAAACCTTGGAATAGTGGAGGAGGTTGTTGTCCAAATCCCCCTGAATCCACCCCTGGAACGCTGTTGTCTATTCTCAGTACTGGAATCGCTGCTGATGGAATTGGATCTTGTAGAGTGGGTACTGCTCCCATCATCCGATGAGGCATCACTATGTTGACAAACATAGTCCTCCTTGATGTAGGGGTATGTTTTTCTTTATCGAAACGTTTGATATCTTTTTGTAATTGGGTCACCTTCTTCTTGGTAAGGTACTCTTTGTGATCATTCATCTCCTCGTTAATCTCCGCTAGACGTGATTTGAAAATGGAGATCGAGATCCCCGCCTTTAGTCCATTCTCTGCTAAGGTTATCTGAATAAGTAATTCCTCTGATAGACGTCTGGCTGTGTTAATAATCAACACGAGCCAGTCGCGTGTGCATTTCAAGAAATCTTAGACCATTCCTGACGGAAGGTCAGATCTTCTAAAAAAATTCTTGGGGCTAATGTTATTAAAAGACCGTTAGGGGCGATATTCGCCCTGAGATACTCAGTCATAATAGTACCATGCAGGGCGGTCTTGATTTGTAATGTTCTAAGTGCTTGAAGGGATTTCCAGTCATCATTGTTACTGCCAGTTGCTGCACTGCCATCCGCAGCCAACAGTGGTGGGGCTCTGAGTATTTCAGCCACCGCATCCTCATCGAAGCTGAGCCCAGGGTTGTCCATATTAATGATACTGAGGGTTATATGTACCTAATTCCTACAGATGTGTGTTCCAATTTTGGGCAAAATAGTATTGCCACAGAAAAAACAAACAGAGAAAAAAAG
This sequence comes from Calotriton arnoldi, assembly GCA_963921515.1. Classification (NCBI taxonomy): domain Eukaryota; kingdom Metazoa; phylum Chordata; class Amphibia; order Caudata; family Salamandridae; genus Calotriton; species Calotriton arnoldi. Next base: position 289,594 of record CAWUFW010015213.1, on the reverse strand, counting down.
AGAGAAAAGGATAGAATATGTCCCACGGCTAGCTGCCGTACTAAATATCAACACAATAAAGAGGAGGGACTGGGAGCTAATTAGAAAGAAGTGTAGGTCCTGTACCAATGCTCCCGAGAACAACTTGTAAACCTAGAGTGGTATCAGTTCCTAAGTGAATAGAGGTAAGAGAAAAGAATAATTGGCCATCCAATTAGGGGAATGGTCAAACTAAAGTTTGTCTCCAAAAGAGAGTAAAGTGCTCGTGAGTGGGGGAGAAATCTCCTTTCTGTTCTTGTGCCCTCACACACCCTTACGAGTGTAAAGCATCATCATCGGGCTATGCTCCGCGTGGGGGTCCCGAACCCTCCTTTTTACAACAGAGGGCAGGGCAGAGGAAGAGGCAGAAGGAGAGGCGTGCCGAAAACCGTTCATTGGCAAGACCAGGACCAGATGGTGCTGAGGAGCAAAACCAGAAGACCTTAGTGGTGAATCTATCCAAAAGAACATTGAGTGAGGGCGAGCAGAGGCTCTTGGAAAAGGGCTTGGGCTTTGTCCCCACCCCCAGAGAGGATAACTTTATCCTCCATCAGGAACTCCACCAATTCTTTCGGAAGATACGACTAAGAGCATTTTTGAGGGTAAACCAGAACTCCCCATTCAAGGTACGGGTCTGAGGAAAAAATCAAAATTTACCCCGACCGCTGCTATGACACCGAAAGAGGTATTAACATTCGAACAAGCCATTCTAAAGGATATCAAAGGTATCACCAGTACAAAATCATTTGACAATTTATCCAGAGAAGAGAGGAAACATCTAAAAACCATCACAGAAGATCCCAGCATTATTCTGAAACCAGCAGACAAAGGTGGGGCTATTGTGATCCAAGACCTCACCACATATGACATGGAGTGTCATAGACAATTGTCTGATACCCGCTACTACGAACAGATTGAGGTAGACCCCACCATATGACTAACCACTGCAATACAGAGCTTAGTGACTGAAGCCGAAGTGGAGGGTTGGATTTCACCTGAGGAGGCGAAGTTTCTGATACAAGACGATCCACGTATCCCGTATTTTTATACCCTCCCAAAAATCCATAAGGGCCTCCATCCCCCGCCTGGCCGCCCCATAGTGTCAGGGATCGATTCAGTGTTGGAACCTCTCAGCAAGTTTTGCGATGCCTTCCTACGTCCCCTGGTCACAAGCACTCCCACTTATTTGAGAGACACCACAGAGGTTCTCAATCTCATTAAGGATTTTCAAGACCCTGAGTCCATTACGTTGTTGGTTACATTAGACGTAGTAGCATTATACACCAATATCCCTCAGGACTTCACTATTGAGGTCATGGAAGGCGCTCTCCACAATGTAAACCCTTGGCCATATGAGACCCCGATAACCTTTATACGAGATTGTGCCACCATAGCTCTCAAGGAGAATTTCTTCGCCTTTCAGAAGAAACTATACCATCAAATACAGGGCACCAGCATGGGAAGCACTTTTGCGCCGAGTCTGGCGTGTCTTTACATGGCCAATTTTGAAGGTACACACATTCTGAACACTGCCAATCCCTTCCATTCCAACATTCTACTATGGCGCCGTTATATCGACGACATCATTGTCTTTTGGAAGGGTGGGGAGGAAACATGTGGACAATTTTTTGAATGGATCAACACTCTAGACCCCTTCTTGAGATTTATAGGTACTATGTCACGTGAAAGCATCCCTTTCTTAGATCTCCTCATTTCATTAAAAGATGGTGTCTTAAACACCACTAACTATAAAAAACCCACCGACACGAACAGTCTTCTCATATATCAAAGTCATCATCCCAAGGCTCTGAGGGATAATCTCCCGGTTGGCCAATTTCTTCGCCTGCGACGTAATTGTAACACACGTGGAGAGTTTGAGACTCAAGCCAGGGTATTGTCAGAGAATCTAGCAGCCAGACAGTATCCCGAAAAGATCATTAGGCAGGCACACAAAAGAGCCAAAAATAACTCGAGAGAGACTTTGCTGATGGTAAAAGAAAAAACCAAAACAGACAACCTTACCTGTGTGACCACATTCACACCAAACTCCAATAAAATCCAAAAGATTATCAAAAAACATTGGGGGATCTTACACACTGGGGACTTCAAACCGGGTCCTCTCCCTCTCTTTGCTTTTAAACGCACACAGAACCTAAAGGACATTCTGGTCCATACCCGCCCCGCCAACATCACAGTGACTAAACCTACATTGTGGGGCTTACCCCGGTATTAGGGCATTATCCATGTGGGTCCTGTACCGCATGTCCCCAGACACAACCATCCAAAGAAGTGGAGCTAGGCCTTAGGCAACCATGGCAGCAGAGGCGTCATACCAACTGCAACACAAAAAATTGCATCTATTTGATTACCTGCCCTTGCAATAAGAAATATGTGGGGATGACTACAAGACCTGTAAAGGTACGCATTGGGGAACATAAAAGCACAATTAGATGCAAACGGACAGCCACCAAACTACAGAATCACTGCATTGAACAAAATCACACTGCGGATAGCCTTAGGTGGACTATCATAGACTCTAATCCCCATTGGACACCATCTGTTTTATTTCAACATGAACAACGTTGGGTGTTTAGGTTACAAAGCAATGTCAGTGGGTTGAACGATGATATTCCATGGGTTGAACTGGTACCCTAGTCTCATCACCGATGGTACGAGCTGAAGTCTCCATTACCGTTTAATTTTTAATGGGGCTCTGTTAAACAACTACCATATTATTGAGATGGGCTTTAGGGGCCTGGTTACCCTCACTTTGTTGATCTCACAACTTACTATCTGGTATGTTATGAAGTGTGCACTGTGAACTAGATTGTTGCAGGTGCGATAGATTCAAAAGATCCAGTGGGCCTCCTGACAACCTGCTTTCTCCAGCTGTTGCCTATTAATTGCACAATCTATTATGGCCGTCACTCTTACCTTCTGTGAACCCCTGCACTCACCCCCACATCAATTTTTTTGATACAGGAGTCATGTGACCCAATCAGTACTTGCTCCGTATATTCTCACCTGATACAAGTGCCCCAGACTTCCGCGACGTTCGTAGGTAGAATTGGAGGCTTTACAGTCGTTAGATTGGGGTGATTTAGTACAAACTGTCACGAGTGTGAGATAGTCTCCAGACCCCCCGGTCATTTGAGACCCAGCATTTGTTAATCGATATCTTTATATTATTCAATCTAACATGGCCACCACTCCCGCCCCGGTCTCCCCAGACATTGTTGTTACCTCTGTATTAAACAATTCAACATGGCCGCCACTCTACGCCCCTGGTCTTCTGAGACCTTGTTGTTACCTCTGCATTACATAATCCAACATGGCCGTCACTCACGCCATGGGTTTCCCGACGTACTAGTTTTCACACTCGTCGGATGACACAGCAGTCAGGTGACTCAATCAGGAAGTGCTCCACGTATTTGTACTAGATACGATTGCCCGATACTTTACCGGCGTTGGAAGGCAGACTGTTAGGTTGCAGAGACGTCAGATCGGGGTGATCCAGTAAGTTCCCACCGCTTCTAACATCGAGTTGATGGTAACCTTCGCCATGTTATGAGGTCTAACGGCCTGATAACCGGTACCTCCTTCTACCCCTCCTTGTTTTCTTTTATTCATTTTCTCTATTTTCTTGTTTACTCGTAGCCTTATCACCCCGCATTTGCACGACCAGCCGATGTGGCCTGACTCTACCACGAGGAGGGTATGTTGGCTTATAATTTTGTATGCGTGTGTGTCCGGGTTAGTTCATATTTAGCACACGTTATGAGCCGCTACGCATCAGACTCCACGAATGCTCCTAGAATAATAGAAAGTGTCACTGTAGGTTTTGATCTCTGGGTTGCGTTATAAATGTTTTATTTCTGTGAACCAGTATGTGCACATTAAAAGTGCGGACCGGTCATGTCGCCACCTTTATGACGGTTGCTCTTTTTACGATCACTTTATACTTTTGAGCACTGGGAAAGATCATGAGTACAAAAATGGACGCACGACCGTGGTAAATAAGAGCCGAGACTAACCACTTATGTGTGTCCCCACATTTGGTGAGAATATCTCCATGTACAGTTAAGGTTTATCACTGTCTGTATCATATACTATCCTCAGGTCACTAACCGGACCGCTGCACTAATCGGTCTGCATGTTATTTCATTGCAGAGTCTCGCTTGTTTTTAAATAAAAATAAAAGATACATAAGGGGTCATGTTGAAGAGGCACAGATCTGGTATACAACGTCAGTTACTGGACCTTGACTACTAATTCCTCGTTTACTTTTTCTTTTTCTTTTGTTTTAATGTCTCCAATAGGTTTATAAGCTTGAGCACACGAATAAGACGTGTCTCGTACGCTGTGACGTCCCTTAAACCTTAAGATAGGTATGGTGGGTCTATAGGGTGTGTTTTCCCCGAAACCCATTCCCTTTACATCTCTAACCTTTTCTTATGGTCCTGAAGAAGCGCACAGGGATCCATTAGGGACCGACAGATTGCGCGAAACATGTCGACCACTTCACATTCCTAATTTTCACTCACTATTCTCGCGGGTTGAGAGCGGTGGGAACAAACTCATCCCCCCTTTATTCATTTGAGGAGGCTCTACAACCCTGCCCCATTTTTAACTTACCTGGAGTACTCCTTATTAAACCTCTGGGTAACTACCAGGTAATTTTAAAATCACTTACTCACTATATCACCTTCATTCCCACACACCCACATGCACAACTGCGGCATCTCCTGAAAAGATCTCCAACAGAGAGCCCTCTTGTAGGGCCCGTGAGGGACTGCAGCGCCACCCCCACGCGGAGCATAGCCCGATGATGATGCTTTACACTCGTAAGGGTGTGTGAGGGCACAAGAACAGAAAGGAGATTTCTCCCCCACTCACGAGCACTTTACTCTCTTTTGGAGACAAACTTTAGTTTGACCATTCCCCTAATTGGATGGCCAATTATTCTTTTCTCTTACCTCTATTCACTTAGGAACTGATACCACTCTAGGTTTACAAGTTGTTCTCGGGAGCATTGGTACAGGACCTACACTTCTTTCTAATTAGCTCCCAGTCCCTCCTCTTTATTGTGTTGGTAAATAATGCAAGACCTGCTTCCCCTTCCTAGCATTGTTAAGCCCCCGGACATTCCAGGTGATCAGTGTCAGATCTGAAAATGTTGACAACCTACCCCGCTCTGACATCCCAACATAGTAACAGTGATTTGAAGTGTGCGTCGCAGTTTTAGCATACCATGCTGCAGTGAATAAACAAGGTTAGAAATAATGGTAATCCAAAAATGCTGACAATCCGTCCTAACTCCCCCCACCCATCCCTGCACACCCTTTCGCAGGGAATATCCCCAGTTAACACGTGAAGACATGCATCATGTAAACACCCTAGCAAATAAAGAAGGAGCAAAACTAGATACATTTCCACAATTGAAACAAACGCAAAGTGATCAACACTTGGGGTGTGGCAACGCCAAGCTAGTTACCCAACTTTGTAACGATCATTAGAGTCACATCATTTGCCCAAAAATAAAAGGTCACTCAAAAATGTAGCTGCAGCTCTTCAGTGCAGGCTGCACTGATTACTCATTGGACAATCAGTCCACGCTGGCCACCGAACCACTGTTAGGGGGGAGGCCCTGGATGTGTCCTTGTGGCTGCTGCTTCCTTTATAGTCCCTACAAAATTCTTGCACCACCGTGGGGGTATCAAATATGTGAGAACCACCCTCAACATCCACTTGGAGGTGAGCTGGATATAACATGCCATATCAAAGACCCAGATTGCGCAGTGTTGCTTTCACGCTGGTGCACTTTCGCCTGGCCTCCTGCACCATGATAGTAAAGTCCGGAAACAGCCCCAACGTTGAACCTTGCCAGGATATGGAACACGGCTCTCTCGCCAGCCTTAGCACTGTATCTCTGTCTCGGAAATTTACAAGGCGGGCGATGATGGGCCTAGGTGGACAACCCAGGTTGGGTCGGGGGCCAAGTGAGCGATGAGCTCTTTCTACAAGAAAAGTGGAGGTGAAGGCCTCTTTACCAAGGATGTCTGTAAGCAGGATTTCCACAAATAGGTCCATACGCCCTGCGATGGACGACTCAGGGACGCCCAAAATGCGGATGTTATTGCGCCTACTGCGTGCCTCCAAATCCTCGTTCTTTATGGCGACGTCTTTGAGAATCTTTTCCATGCGGTCTAGGCGCTTGGTGGATTTTGCCGTGCAATCTTCTAGGTCCGACACCCTGCTCTCTACAGTATCTAGGCGCTTCTCGTGTCTTTCCAATTTGGCACCCATAGTGTCCAAGCGTTTTTCGAGGGTGTTGAAGCGGCCATCGAGGGCTTTGAAGCCTGCTCTCATTTCAAGGAGCAGTGCTCCCGACCCTACAGGGGCATCTCTAAGGTTGGCTTCCTCTGAACCCCCCTCGGCCATGTTACCACCAGACTCCACAGACCGCTCAGCAGGCTTACCAAATTGGAGTAGGCGTTGTTTGGGGCCTTTACACCCCATTATGTCCCTGCAAGGCTCGTTGGTTGCCAGCCTGCCCTCGGGACCCTACCGGAGCCTTCAGCCTCCAAAATGGTGTGTAAGCCTGGCCCACTGCGACCCAATTTCCTTCTCGGGCCCCACAACAGGCAGCCCGGCATGGCAGGGTATCAGGCAACCACTTAAGGGTCACGAGGCCCCAAAGCTCTGAAAAAACCCACACGGCACCTTACAAGTACAGTCTCACCGCAATTTGAGCCCAGATATATGTGCAGCAGTTTAACGGTGGATCAAGGAGCGTCGGTCGGCAGGAACTTTCACCCCCACGATGCTAGGCCGGAGTTGTGCACTTCATTGTTTATCGCCGTTATAGAAAACGTCACTCGGCAGGCGCACGCACAGCCCGGCAGGCACGACCCCCGCGGCCCACCCGGCTGGCCCGAACAGCCGGATGGCTGGCCCCCAGGCTCACCCGCGGTCCCTCTCACTGCGGGGCCTCCGGGAGCAGAACGGGCTGGAATGCAGTTGTAGGTGCTGGAGGGGGTTGAAAGCAGGGGGGAGGGCCGCAAAAAGAGCACGCTCACCTAATGGCCAGCGGGGCACATCTGATCGATTCTCTGTTGGGTAAGACTGCCGGAGTGCCGTGAACCATCGCTGTATTTCGCACGGCCTAACCTCCGGCCGCGCCCTGCTCCCTGCTCCAGCGCCAACCTCGCGCTCCTAGAGGCCTCCGCATGCGATATTTCAGGCCCTCAGTCGCCCTGGACTGCTCCAACTCATGTGGGCACTTTAGTGCATTTAGGCCAGTCGTCCCACACTGAAAGCGGCCAGGATGGAAGGCAGGATGGGCTCGGATGTTGGGATTCCTGGCAGAGCCTCAGCACTGCGCGGCCATCTTGGTCGGCAGCCTGGCCACACCTCACAAAGTGACAGCTTTCATTTGTGCAAAATAGAAAACAAATTGAAAAGAATATTAAAATCAATTTTCTTCAGCTGGGGGTTGAACCCTTGTCAAAGAGCACTCATGACCCCTGTGAGTTACCACTGTACCATCTGTTTTGCTGGATTTTTTTACCCAAAGTCTTTTTATCATAAAAACAGTGTGCTGGTCCTTCGTCTATTTTCATGCTGTTTTGCTTTTACATGCCACAAATACACACTTGCTTTTCATACTTCATAAACAAATAGCCCTTCCTTTCTTTCACTCTGACACTTGCCCCATGCATTTACTTTTGTTACACAACCATCCCCAAAGTCTCATTCCACAAATTAAGGGATTTCTTTCATAGCAAACCTTGCCCCCCTTCCACATGCCACAGCATGTCAAAAATGTCTGACATGCACTGGCTAGACTAAAAAGGCCACAAATCTCCCTAGACACTGCTGGGGGGGAGGGGGAGAAGAACAAAGGGACATCTTTCATTTTGGTAAAATAGAAAAATTAAGGGAAATATTATAAAAACGAATTTCTCCTGGTGGGGTTTGAACCCTTGTCAAAACATGTGTTTTTCCCTCAGTAATGACCACTGCACCATCTATAACCATGGTGAAGTATACTGCACGCAATTGTTTTCACACCACACTTTTTCTTCTTCCCATGTGCCACAACATGTCACACATTTTTTACATGGATTGGCATGACTTGGTGGGCGCTTGAGAGCCAACGAACAAGATGGCCGCACTGCCGTGAGGCTCTGTTAGCCCAGGACCATAATCCGCCAGAATCCTCCTTCCTAAAGTGTCGAGAACTGCCTTTAAACACATTATGCCCAACGCAACTCACCGGGGAGCTGATGGGACGAGTGCGGACTCACTGACACCTAAGTGATCCCACGCAGCGCATCCCTGTTTTGCGGCCTACGGCTGTTCAAGATGGCGGCGGCGGGATTGAGCTAGCCGGGTCTGCATCGCCTGGCCCTGCTGTCCGGAATTGCCACGGAGAGACCCCGGCCACCGCCACTGCCAGGAACCAGGAGCTGCCCAACGCGGAGCTACACTATGGGGAGAGGGTCGCCCGCTGAGTGAGATCGGGACTGGCTGAGGTAGGCCTGCGCCGACTCTAAGGCTGAGCCGGGCTGAGCCCGTGCTGCTTCCCCTGAGCGACCTTGGGCCTTGGCTGAAGTGATGGGCCGCCCTGATGCGAGTGGCGAGATTGCTGATGCGGCTGGCTCCCCGATCCCCATTCGCACACTCACCTGGGGCCTGAAGGGGTCGAGAGGAGAACCATGTTGAGACGGGCTGCTAGAAGGGCGCTGATAGACCCGTGCGACCTATACAGCGCCGGGAGGCGGCGCGTGGAATGGTGAGGCCTTGATCCTGGGGTGCAGAGCGGCCTTGCTGCCTTGTAATACTCGGTAAGACAGGCTGAAGTGGACATTACCTGCAAAATCCCAAGCAAGACACGCTGCTTTTTGTGGGCCCGGGCTCTCTTCAGCGACACAAGAATCATGCCTCGCCTAAATAACCGCATGAAGGCACAAACTGGCCTATATAACCGCCCGAAGGCACAAACTGGTGCCTGTTGACCTGAGTGGGATCCGCACACCCTGAGGGACAAGCGGAGCTAGCCGCTGAATCCTGATCTTCCTGAGAGGCATACCGCGCCAGCCCATACCACGCAGAGGGGAGAATCATGGGTCCAACGGATGGCAAACAGGCCAAACTCCAATTCCCGGCCTGGAAAAACACTACCAATACCGCTGAAGACACAGACTCATGCTGAGAAGAGGAAAGCACAGCATCAACTACCCCACAAGATACAGATATAAAAGAACTTCTCCTCATGATGCGCCAAAGCCTCAATTCCATCGAGTCCAAAATGGACGCCATGAATATGCACATGGACTACATCACACAAAGGTTGGAGAAGCATGATGGCCGCATTACCGAAATGGAACAGCGCATATCCACCCTCGAAGATTCTTCCTCTGAGAGCCGTGAACGACTCCAAGAGATGGATAAACTGTTAAAAATTATTGCTGCAAAGAATGAAGACTTGGAGGCGCGTTCACGCAGGAACAACGTGCGCATAGTGGGGATCCCGGAGTCTACCGCAACTGGCCGCATGGAGGACTATGTAGAATGACTGCTGCTTGGGATCTTTGGCGCGGAGGCACTCTCCAGAGTTCTAGTGGTGGAGAGAGCCCATCGCTCACTTGCAGCCAGACCGCCACGGGGCACACCTTCCCGGCCCATACTGGCGCGGTTACTCAATTACAAGGACCACAACACAGTGCTGAGACTAGCAAGGGAAAAGCAAGAACTGGTTTACGAAGGGAACAAACTCTCGATCTACCCAGACTTCAGCATGGCAGTACAAGAAGCGCGCAGGAAGCTCCTACCTGTCAAGCGGAAACTCCAGCAAACCAACATACAGTACTCGATGCTCTACCCCGCCAGACTGCGAATCCCCTACCGTGGGATGACACACATCTTTAACACCCCGCAACAAGCTTAAGATTTCCTAAAAACTGTTGAGAGACGGTCACCCATAACTCGGGATGGTGATCCCTGCTCCCAACGGATGCCACCTACTCCTGAAGAAGACTAAGGCCAGGTCATTGTATGGAATTGGTCACCTGCATCACTGGTAAGACTATGCATTCCCGATTTCATTGCTAATCGGTTTGAAAATGTGCGCCGGCCCTGGCGGGATTGGCCACACACGGACCCTGATGGAGCCTGCATGGGCGGTACTGCCGGGACTAATGAAATTGCCAAGCAATAATGACTTCGCGCGCACCCTCGCTCCTGCCTGGTGCGCTGACTGCCTCTCTGGTGCATTCCCCCAGTGGGTATTCCCTGAATGATGTACTATGTTGAAGTTATGTTACTAATTGACTCATACGTTAGTATACTGCTTTTACCAGTCTTAGTTTTGTATAAGACACACCTCTTGCATGTTACTAAATTGTCGTTAATGAGTCTATTCTCCCTTTAGGTGCCAACATCCATCCTTGCACAACACGACAGGCAGAACAAATAATGGGGTGTTTGGGAGGGATACTATTTACCTAGGGGTTTGGGCCGCAGGTGTGGGTGGGGGGGCAGGCTTACTTTTGATACGGCGGCGCTGCACGGATTAATACTGAGCACATACAATTACGAAAGCATAGAGAACGATCCATACAAACTCACCATGGCAGAACACACTGACCCCTCTGGTCCCAGAGAGGACAAGACAGATATAGCGGAGCCAAGAGCAGACAAGGCCCATGTCTACACCTTCCTGAGATGGAACATGTGAGGACTCCGATACCCTCGCAAACGCAGGCAGATCCTAGGATACTTAGACAGACACCAAGTGCAGGTGGCTATGTTGCAAGAAACATACTTGGACCCTAAAGCAGCACCCACCTTTGGAAAGAAATGGGCAGCACACAGCTGCTTCTCCTCCTACTCGACATATGCTAGAGGCACAGCAATCCTCATCAAAGCTAGCGTAAGATACTGCCCACTAGGGACACTACAAGATACACAGGGCAGATTCATCGTGATTTGGGGCAGATTAGAGGGACACACAGTAACCCTTGTTAGTTGCTACGCCCCCAACATTGTTGATGCCAGCTACTTTGACAAGGTATGGGGTCACATATTAGCAATAGGCTCCACTTTCATTATATGGGGAGCTGATTTCAACTTAGCACTCTCTTTCCGATCGCTCACATGGCACCTCATCCTCACATCCGCAGGCAACCAAACAACTCACGGGCATCATGACAGATCATCAGCACTTTGACTCCTGGAGGTCCCTCCATCCATCACGAGGGGAGGGCACCTTCAATTCTGGCGTGCACTCCAGCTGGTCCTGAATAGACCTATGGTTGCTGTCGAAGGGACTAAACACTTGGATCTAGGCTGTGATGCACTTGGCCAAACCTTCCTAGACCATTCCCCCGTGCTCATGAGACTATACCTGCCAGACAATGAATCCCCATATTGTTCCTGGCGACTCCAGCCCACAACCTTGCTAGATAGAGCCTTCTGTGAAGAAATACGTCAGGAAATTCTTTAATTCTTCCCTCGCAATAAAAACAGTGTCTCAACACTTGCATGTGTATGGGAAAGCTTCAAAGTCACCAATCGGGGGCTATGTATAGCCAAAAGCGGAGGGATCCTACGTTCCATCAGGGGAACACTAAATAGACTAGAAAGAGACATCAAAAAAACAGAGGAGCTCCTAACTTCCGCCCCTAGCCCACAGAGAAGGGTTCAGCTTAAAGATCTACTAATTGAATATTCCAATGAGGTGGAACGTGAATCTAAATTCCAATCTAAATGTCATGTGGCCAGATCATTTTGCGAAGGCGAGCGTCCCGGCAGAACTCTGTCCGAGGCAACCAGACCCCCCATATTCGCTAATCAGATTTTGGAAATAATAGACGAGGAAGGCACTAGGCATATCGAATCGCAGGAGATCCTTAATATTTTGACTGCCTACTATGCAAAACTCGCACGCATAGAAAAGTACCTCCTGACATAGCGTCCTACTTAGAGGACACTGCTCTTGGGTGGACCAATGACTCTCGCAGAGAGTTTCTGTCTGCTGATATAGCGGAGGACGAAATCCGGGCCGCAATAATGGGCCTGCATTCCGGCAAGGCCCCGGGACCCGATGGGCTCCCGGTGGACTTTTATAAATGTTACATAGACGAGCTAGCCCCCTTCCTTAAGCAGGTCTTCAAGGAGGCCAGAGAGATTGGGACTTTTCCCATGACATTGCGGCAAGCCATGATCATATCCCTGCTCAAACCAGGCAGAAAGGTCAGCAGCTTTGAGGCCTACAGACCGCTGTCGCTCATCAACTGCGACACCAAGATCCTAGCTAAAGTCGTCGCAAATAGGTTGACATTGCTGATGGAGGGCCTGGTCCTCCCAGACCAGGCAGGTTTCATACCTGGCAGGGCCACCTCCCATAATCTGCGCACAACATTCGCATTACTACACGACATTGACCCGGAGACCAGCGCAGCAGGTATCTGCTTAGATGCCATTAAAGCCTTTGATTCCCTGGAATGGGATTACATGTTCATAATATTGGGTAGAATGGGCCTTCCCCAGCCATTCCTGGCATGGATAAAGCTGCTGTATGGCCGGCCTAAGGCCATTATACAGATTAAACGGTCCATACTCCGATCCGACCCCCATTATGCGAGGCACACGCCAGGGCTACCCTCTGTCCCGTTGCTTTTTGCTCTCGCCATCGAACCCCTCGCGGCCAAGATACGGCAACATCATAGAGAGCATGCTATACCATACCCCTCACGTCAGATACTAATATCATTCTATGCAGACTATCTCACCCTTTATTTACGGGACCCACAGATTAGCCTCAGACCGATCCTAAGAGAGTTCATCAGATTTGGTTCCCTCTCCGGGATAGGGATCAACTGGAGTAAATCGCAGATTTTCCCACTCACGCCCAGCACTGTTCAGTTCCCATTGAAATGGTGCGAAATGGAAATAAAATATCTAGGCGTGATAATAACAAGAAATAAAGAAGAAACGCTTCGCGCAAACTGTGGCACTGCGATTGAAACCATCACTAACTGGGTGTCTTGATGGATCACGATGCCATTCTCATTGGCTGGCAGAGTCGCCTTGATGAAAATGGTCCTATTCCCTAAATTATTGTATCTATTCATTAATATACCCTTTAACCCGGGACGCCCCTCCTTTGATACCCTCCGATCATTACTCATCAGACTAGCATGGGGCGAGAAACAACCCCGAGTGGGATGGCGGACGATGACGCAACCATGCCTCAATGGGGGTTTTGAGGCCCCAGTTATGGAGCTATATTTTCTGCTTGCTCAAGCCCACTACACAATATATTGGCTCCATCCGCCACCCTTTATGCCACACCTGGCCATCGAGCAGGGATATATGGCTCCTACGCCCACGAACTCCTTTCTGGGAACGCGCGTCCCTGGAGTAGCCTATCACATGGTAACCTGCACTAACCAAGCCTGGGAGCGCCTAGCTAAAATAGTGGGCAAACCGACACTGTACTCCCCACTTGTGCCTCTCCCATACCTCTCGTGTGCGCCAGTCACACATGAGGCTGTATGCCGCGAGATGCTCCATAGGAGAGACCTAAACTGCTGGGGCGACCTTTACGGGGGGGTGCTTTCGGGGTAAGGGAGGAGTTATTGACTGGGGATAATGTCACTCCATTGGAGATATTTCTTTATATAAGACTGAAACACAAACTTAGGGCCAATGTCCCAGGATTCCCTCAGGAACCCCCAACTCTATAAACACTACACACCCTATTCAAAATGGCTGGACCGGAGCACGCAGTTTCCAGCATATACCGGGCCGCACTGCTCGAGAGGACACAGCCGAAACACGGGTGGAGGGAGGCGTGGGATCATGACCTGGAGCTGTCCTTGATGGACGGGCAGTGGACATATTGCTGCACACAGACGTAAGCTATTACAGCAAGCAGTTGCTTACGAATCATACACTTCAAATACTTGCATCAAACTTTCTATACACCCACGTGGCTCTACAAATACAAATTGAGAACTGACGACCTATGTGAGAGATGTCGTCAAGCGGGGGCCGGCTTCTTACACCTTGCATGGCAGTGTTGCGAAGTTCATGGGTATTGGCGTGAGGTGATTGCTGCTCTGTCCCAAATGATAGACACCCCTCTAGCCGTGTCCCCCCTACTGGCACTTCTGGGCTACACAGCTGAAATACAAACATCATACTGAAAATTTGAGGCAATGAGTCTGTTGCTGGCCAAACGGAGGGTGGCGTGCAGATGGGGCAGAGGGCGGGCCCCCAAATTTAAGGAATGGCTAGCAGACCTTATTTATTGTAAGGATCAGTTAATGAACTATGCGGAACTCCTGCCAGCCTTGTCTCGCCCAAGAGACATCTGGGAGCCCCTGATGGATTATTTGAGGGAACACTCGATCTGAACCTGTGTGCTTTGGGTTTGGATGCACGAACTGGACATTCAGCTGGGGGCCCTGCGGGTGGGGAGGAACGCACAATAAGTGTATTTAATTTGTCTGCCTATGTCTCCTTATGAACAAACTGGAAGTGTGGAATCGTTTCACAACGTTGTGCCAATATCATAGTGAAGGTCTGTGCTTAATTAACAAACGCCTGTTAAAATGCTATTGCGATCCGCTGTAGATACTACATTGCAGAATTACCTCTAGCAGTAGGTATGCTTATTGTCCGTGCTGTGCATTTATACACTGCATTGATGTATGTTATGTTTCTATGTAAGTTGAAAAACCCAATAAACACATGTAAAAAAAATGGATTGGCATAACTTAATAGGCCACAAATTTCTCTGACAATGCTCGGGAGTGTTTACAAAGACATTCACTTTCACATCAGGAAAGTAATTAAGAATTTAAAATATAGATGAGAGGCTAGGACACTGGTCAAAAAGCATAACGGCAAACTGAGGGCCCTTGTGATAAAATAGAGAGAGAGAAACAAGGGGAAATGACACAAGAAGGACAAAACTAAACTCAGATCTTCCTCGGAGGGTCGAAAAGCTTCATTATAAATTGGATTTTACATAAATGTAGCAGTTTTATAATGATTACATTCTGGCAAAATGTACTTGAACAGACTGTAGTATCTTGTGAGTTAATAGTGACGGAACCCTTTTGGGTCCTGATTGTCTCCCTAGAAACGTGAAGTAAGTGTTAGAGCGTAATGCATCGATTGCTGTTTCAGTGTGATGAGTTGCAGTTGCACGTACACAAATAAAGTCTCCCTGTGTGGCATAGTCATTGGCGAGTAACTGGGCTGGGAAGACACTGCAAAGACCATATTTTATGATTTCTACTTCTCTTACTATGCTGATTTTGTCCTACATGCCACAAATACTCAAGTTTTTTTTGGCTTCTAAGAGAACTAACCAGTACTTTCACACTAATCAAGTACATGTAAAATATTTCTGACATGCTTTCTTGTATCTAATCATGTAATAAACCTCTCACACTGTGCCAGTTAGTGATTTCCAAGGGCATCACTTTTACATGGGTAATACAAGAGTTAGAAAAATAAGCAAAGGCTCTAAATTAATGGGTTAACCCGGGCCACAATATATCACGTATTAGTATCTTTGCCATTGTAGTGTTCTGCTGAACACAGAACTTAACTACCGTTCCTTAGCGGCTTTATTAACACCCATCCATCACATGCATCACCAGTAATAACACTGCTAATAACAGGGGCTGGGTGCACAAGTCTGGGGCAAGTTCCATGATGTAACCTGTGTCACTTTATTTACTAGCATATGGGCTGAGGGTCGACAACACCATAGCCATGACATTAAGGGGCCCATTACGATACGGCTCAGGTGGCGAGCCGCATCGTAATGGGCTGGTTGGATTCCTTTCCAACTGCCTCATTTTGATGGATGTGGTCGGAATGGAATCAGACCGGTCATTCCGGCTGGCTTCCGACTGGCTTGGAGAGCCCGTCTGCCAGTCGGAATGCGGTATGCAATCTCAAGGGTGGCTCTTTTCGCCCTTGAGATTATGATCATGGTTTCTGACATGATTTCCATGCCGGTCTGTCGGAGATGGAAACCATGTTGTAAAGCGTGTTCGGGGGCCCCAGCAGGGCCCCCTTTGGTGCACGGCCTCCCGTTTGAGGTCGAGAGGACCCCTTGAGGTGCCTACCAGGGGTGCAGGGATGAACTACACCTCCCATTTTACTATGGGAGCATGCATTACAGCTGGTTTACGGCCGGAATGCATGCTCCCATAGTAAAATATAGGAATGAGACAGAACAGTGTTTGGTCGCATCCTAATGGGGCGGTCGGGCCGACGACTGGGTGTCGGTCGGTCCCATGACTGAGTCAGTGTCGGGCGGAAGAGATAACGCCCAACATTCTCATGAGCCCCTATATCTTTTTGGAGTTTGGTGGGTGGCCGTCAAAAACGATGTCCGCTGTTCACAATGCTTTTTGTACCTTCATAGGACCCATTGTGACAGCTGTTCCTCTGAAGGTGCAGAGAAGAGATCATTGCTGGGCTGGAGGTTAACTCTAAATCTGGTGTGCTATAGTTCATCATAGTGGCGTATGTAATTTCTTCCACCACCCTGACTGACAGACTACCGCCTATCAAACTATACATTGGGCCCTTAAAGCTCAAAGATCTTTCACTAGTCCTATTCTGACATTATGCGATATTTTAGTTACATTTGTTCTGTAATGAAAGACACAGACATCAAATGAATACAATGTAGCCTTTTTAGACTGGATACAACCAATATTCTCTCTGCTCACGGACTAATACTTCATTCTAGGTGTAAACCCTGAACTTTGAAGAGCTTGTAATGTGCTCTTGCTTTAAGTGTTGGAGCTTCTCTCTTCCTTGTTGTTTTGCAGAAGAGTTTAAAGTTGCTATGCGCTGGTGTGTGTAGGCAGTATTTAGGACAGCCTATATTAAACTTTCACAAACTCTGAGATTGTTGGCAACTCTGACAATCCAACAGTTGCATAGCAGGGTGAGAGAATGTAGTGTAGATAAGAACCACATAGAGTACCTGTAAGAAAATGAATTATTACTTTTGAGTGGGTAATGGGTCAGCAAAGTAATAAAGTCACAAACATTTTTGGTCCAAGCTAAGGTTTCAGTAATTTAAACCTAAACTAATCCCCTGGTAGATATAGCACAAAGTAAACACTGTCAAATTAGAGAAAATGTGTAAAGCATTCAAAAGTACCAAAACACCTAAACGTTTAAAACACAACACAAAAGTAATCCAACTCCAATCTACAAAAATAGATTAAAATTGAATAAACAGATTGACTTCAAGATAATGAAAAACCAGTAAGAGGAACCTGAGGTATTATTTTTTCACAAGAAAGTGTGTCAAGAATATTTCACTGTTCATGGGGGACCTGGAGCTAGGTGCAATTTGAGGCAAACCAAGATGGAATGCAGTCAGATACACCAAACAGGTTATTTCAGGTTGAAGATTTTACCTTAGGACTTAGAAATGGAAGTGGAGATCCTTGAGCGCGGCAATGTTGCAGGCTGTAACAGAAGAAGTTTTCTGGAAGCCAGATAGTTTTTAGGCAAAGGTCTGGCTGAAGCTGTTGGTTTTGGAGGGGAAATGTCTAGGTGGGAGATGTCTGAATTTTGTGTCAAGTAAGTACTTTTGTTAGATGAGTCAAGATTTATACCTTTGGACTTAGGGCCTGGTTATGAGTTTGGTGGTGGGAGAGCGGGCCGCCACACCACGCCACTGCCCCCTCCCACACTGCCATACCTCACTGCTGGCCAAACGCCAGATTAAGAATTATCTTGTAGTCTGGCAGGTGGTCCTTTGGCGTTCCCACGGTGGTGCCTATTAAAAAGGCCTCGCAATGGGAACGCCAAAGCCCGTTCCTGCACGGCATGGACTATAAAGTCCATGTCGTGCAGGAAAGGGAGTGCATGCAGAAAGTGCCCCCCTGCATGCATCCCATGGCCCTGGGGGAACCGGGGGCCCTGTAACGCCTCCCAAGTTGATTCACTGCCACCCTTTATATGGTGGGCTCACCGCCATGAAAACGTTGGATGTGAGGAAACTAGTAATGTGCTTGTCGGTGCTGTAGAGGTACTGCCAGCTTATTGTGGTCCTCAGGCCACTGATCCACCACCAGGGATTGCAGATCTCTGGTGGTTGTGGCGGTCCTATGGCACCACGATGGAGATAAAAACACAAACCACAACACCAAAAAACATGCGATGGGCCAAAGAGCGATAAGAAAACAGTGACAACCAGCGCGAGGGCAGCAATACGCACGCGCAATGCGGGAAAAAGCAGAAGAACAGTATACGGAAAATGCCACAGAACAAAATACATCAACAGCGGAATGCCACGGATGCACCCTGGCCAACTGCAGAGGACAACATGCACACCACAACATCCACGCACCGTGGAAGAACAGAACCCACAGGCACACCACTTGAAAGAGACCAGTGGCAGACAAATCAGAGCCGCAGGAGCGACACACCCACTGTGCAGCATACGCACATAAGCAGAAGTGCACCCGGACAGTGGCAACATCCCGGTACAAACAGCAACACCTCCACAACTGAACACAGGACACAACTGGATCGGAAAATGCGCACAACCTGGCAAATCACACCTGAAACCCCAGGGACATGTAACATGACAATGTACAATTCCAACCTGTGACCTGCAAACATGTTTATTCACACATGCAGTGCAATTGGACATCCACTACTGTCCCATGAATGCCACGGAGGGTCACAATGTGACGTGCTCATGAGAAGTAAGTGTCAATGATGGAGTCCCTACTGGCCATTCCTGCCGCAGCTGCAGTGGGATGTGGGCCACCTGCCCCGTCACCACCATCATCGTCCGGGAACTGGGATCCATGGGGCCCTGGTGCGAACACAGATGTTGTGCAACACACAACATGCAACGATCATCTTGCACACGACGTCCGGGCTGTACAGGAGCTTCCCACCAGTGCCGTCCAGGGACCTGAAACGTGACTTCAACACGCCAAATGTGCGTTCAACGATGCCCCTGGTGCGTATGTGGGCCACATTGTACTGCCTCTGGGCGGGTGTGTTTGGGTCTCGGAGGGGTGTCATCATCCAAGGGCAGAGTGCATATCCTTGATCACCTGGGACAGAGCAGGGAGAAAAGAGTCAATACTTGGTTCGGCAGGACGTGATGGCAGGCCCACTAACCCAGTGACGCCTGTGCTGGCAGGAGGGGGGTGAGTGTAAGCCAGCCCTCAGGGAGTAGCATGTGCTGGCAACTACACCAACAGTCATCAGGCACACAGACATGCAATGTCTGAACTACAAGGGGGGATGACTCGAGCCGCACAGGGCTAGTCGCCCCAAATGCATAGCGGCCGACACGGGCCCACCACCACAGGATGCTGACCTGCGGGAGACCAGGGTAGGGTCATGGGGGCAGAGCAGTGCCTCACATGTGTCATGGCCGCATTCCGCATCTCCACACGTTCAGCAGTTGTGCAGCTGTGGTGCCATGTGGAGTCTGTTTTGGGTGCAGGGGTAGCCCAGGATGACCATGGAGTGGGGTAGTTGTGTCTGGTAGGGGGTAGTGTAGTTTAACATGTCGGATGTGGTTAGGTCACGTGTGCATCCCCACAGTTGTGCCTTGTGCGTTGGTGGCTGTGGGATGTGTGGTGTGTTGAGTTGGTACTTACCAACGAGCAGTCCCGTTCCATATGTGCCATCCTGGAAGCGCTGGTTGATGATGGACTGTCGGAAGATGAAGGAATCATGCACACTGCCTGGGTAGTTGGCGACGACATTGGTGAACATTCCCCGGTGGTCCACTATTGCCTGCACATTGATGGAATGCGTGTGCTTCCTGTTGCGGTAGTGGTGTGCAGTATCCGCAGGGGGCACAAGTGGGACATGTGTGCAGTCGATTGCCCCCAACACGGCCGGGAATCCGGCTATGGTGTAGAAGCCTTGCTTAGTCTCCAGCTGTTCCTGCGCAGTGTGGGGGAAGTGAAGGTACTGGGGTATGAAGCTGAGGATGGCATCCAGGACGGGTGTGATGAACTTTGATAGGGCTGGCTGTGAGACCCCTCCGACTCTGGCAGTTGTTAGTTGGAAGGTCCCAGAGGCCAACAGGTGCAGCACTGCCAGCAGCTTTGTCTGCGGAGGGATGTTTGATCGCCGCTGTGTTGGGACCGTCAGCCTGTGGGCAATGTGGGTCATGATGCGGAGGATGGTTGTCCTTTTGAGCCTGTAGTGGGCAATGACTTCCGCGGGCGTTAGGTCTGTGAGAGTGGTGCGTTTACGGTAGGTCCGCAGTCTTGCTCTACGCTGCCTCTGTGGTGGTCTGGGGGGGGAGCAGGTCCGGGTCCTGGGGGTGTGGCGGTCCAGGGGGTGGTGGCGGGGGGTGTTGTGGCCCTGTTGGGGCTCCGAGCTGCATGTAGAGTAGCTCCATGGCGTCATTTGTTCTTTGGGTATGGCTGTGTGCAGGACTCCGTTGCCTACTGCAGGTAGACGTCCTTCTTTACACCTGCTTGAGGCAGGTATTAAATACCTGCGGCTAGCGCACCTCATCGCCTGTTTTGTGATCTTATCGCAGATGTGGCTGGTCGTTGTTAATGTTGAGGTGCGATGTTGTCTCGACTTTTCACACAGGAACGCCTACTCTGCATCTCATTAGCGATATTTGCGGGGGTCCTCTGTGGCGATGTTTTTTGCGGCTGCTATCGTGGGTAAACTGGTGCTGTAGGCTGTTAACACCGGCTTGTGAATGGGGGGGTAAATTTATCACGACTTTGGCTGCGATGAAGTGCCGTTAATTCGGCGATAGCTCCTTGTGAATATGCCCCTAAGTCTCTTTTCTCAGAGGTCAGTATCCTCCATCTGACAAGGCTAAAGGTTCTATCTCATGATGAGTTCCACCAGCCTGGATACCTTCTCATAGAGTTGAATAAGACCAAAGAAAAGGTGACGGACGTAACGGATGGCACTATCACTATATCCCTGCTGTCATATCAGGTGGATCGTGCACAACTCTCCAGCACCTGTCACCTTTCAGTGCCACTGACAACAGATTTCCAAATACTTTTAACAAGAGGAGGTGCACCGAACACAAATAAAGTAGTCCGTTGATTATTTCTTTAAATTCTTCTTTTATTTCAAATCAGTTCATAAAAACAGCCAATGCATTTCGTTCCCCAAAGATACAACTTTTTGGAACTTCATCAGGGCTTATGCCTCCAATTTAAAATTTCCAGATAATTTAAGAGATTGTTCTGTTGACGGTTCACGCAAAAACGCAAGTTTCTAAGGATTTCATCTAAAACACCGGTTAATTGGATATAATAATCCTTATGTTGCAATATAAATTTCTTCAGGTATTGGTTGTAGATATAGTTATCAATAAGTCGCACTGAGTTTGAATTCCGGCGCCTTGGACTGAGACGTGGCTGCTTATCAAGGTGGCCTCCTATTTTAATTCATTACTGCGAGGATTACATGTGTCCGAGCCATCCTCGCCGGAATTCAAACACACCCAAGTGTCCCACGACCTCAGGGACAGCACTTAGAAGTTTAGGCACAGACCTACTAACATTTTTCATTGTGATTGTGCCACTTTTTGGAGCAGCCACAATTCAAAATGATATTTAGAAAGCCACTCAAGGACCAATTTGTGTCACCTTGCGTGGCTCTGTAAAAAACCAAAAAGTGAATCACGTTGGTTACACTGTGTCGGGTTGACGTTAAATGGGTGGACCATGAGCATTGCCATACACCCACCCTTGTATTTTAATGCATTCATGATTTACTGAAGGTAGTAAACCTGATTTAATGTGAAAATCGTGCACCTACCTGAGAGAGCAGTAACAGGGAGAAATAGCTTAATTTTGCTTTTTTACTTCCTCTTTGCATTTGTGCTCTATTCTGCAGCTCACATATTCAATCAATCAATCAATCAGGAATTTGTGATGCGAGCTACTCTCACGTGCACGGGGGGGGGAAACATGCAGCTACGTCTTACCCAAAGATCCAGGTCTTGAGGCTCTTCCTGAAGGCAAGCAGAATGGGGGAACTTCTGATGCTGAGCGGGAGTTCGTTCCAGGTTTTTGCCGCGATGTAGGAGTAGGATCTCCCACCCGTTCTGGCTCTGCGGATGCAAGGGGTTTTGGCAAGGGCGAGGTCTGCGGAGCGGTGGTTTCTCTTGGGTGCGTAGAAGGAGACTCTTTCGTTGAGGTACTGAGATCCGGTGTTATGGAGGGATTTGTAGGCGTGAGTGAGTAGCTTGACGGTCACTCTCTTCTTGATGGGGAGCCAGTGGAGGTTTTGTAGGTGCTGGGTGATGTGGCCTTGTCGTGGGATGTCGAGGACGAGTCTGGCAGCGGTGTTCTGGATGTTCTGGAGTTTTCGGAGCAGGGTTTTGTTGATTCCGGCGTAGAGGGCATTTCCGTAGTCTAGTCTCCTAGTTATGAATGTGTGGGTGGGTGACGGTCTTCCTGGATTCGGGGGGATCCATTTGAAGGTCTTACGGAGGATGCGGAGGGTGTTGAAGCATGTGGGGGTGATGGCTTTGACCTGTCCGGTCATGGTGAGGGATGAGTCGAGTATGATGCAGAGGTTGTGGGGGGGTTGCAGAGGGCAGTGGGCCACCAGGTGTTGTCACATGTGGAGGGGGTGGGTACGAGGACTTCTGTCTTCTCTTAATTGAGCTTCAGGCAGCTGCTGCTCATCCAGGAAGCAACGTCTTTCATTCCTTCCTGGAAGCTTAGTCTAGCGGTGTCGCGTTCCTTTGTGAGGGAGAGGATGAGCTGGGTGTCGTCGGCATAGGATACTATGCTGAGTCCGTGCTGTCTGACGATGGCAGTGAGGGGGGCCATGTAGATGTTGAAAAGCGTGGGGCTGAGCGATGATACTTGGGGTACTCCACAGGTGATCTCTGTGGGTTTGGAGAGGAAGGGCGGGAATCTCATTCTTTCGGTACGGCCGTGAGGAAAGAGCAGATCCAGTCGAGGGCGGTTCCCTCTACGCCGGAGTCGTGGAGTCTGGCGGTGAGTGTGCGGTGGGAGACGGTGTTGAAAGCTGCGGAGAGGTCAAATAGGATGAGGGCCGCCATGTGGCCCTGGTCGAGGAGAGTATGGATGTCGTCTGTGGCGGGCGGCTAGGAGGGCGGTCTCGGTGCTGTGGTTGCTGCGGAATCCGGATTGGGAGGAGTCGAGGATGGAGTTAGCTTTGATGAAGTTTGTGAGCTGGATGTTGACAATCTTCTCAGTTACTTTAGCTGCGTAGGGGAGGAGAGAGATAGGTCTGCAGTTTTTTAGGTCCATTGGGTCAGTGGAGGGTTTCTTGAGGAGGGGCTTGACTTCTGCGCGTTTCCAGTCATCAGGGAACATGCTAGTTTCAAAGGTGGAGTTGATGGTGTGTCACAGTTAGGGAGCTATGGTGGCAGATGTGCGGTGGGCAGGGGTCCGTGGGCGCTACTGAGTGAATGTTCTTCATGGTCATGGCAGTGTCCTCTGTAGTGACTGGGGTCCATGCGGAAATGGTAGGCTGGCTGGCGTTGCTGGAGGTAGGTGAGGTTTCGGAGTCTGGTATCTGTTCGTTGAAGTTGTCGTAGAGGGCCTTGATCTTGAGATGGAAGTAGGAGTCAAGCTTGTTGCAGAGGTCGTGGGAGGGAGTGACATCTGAGGCTTCGCTGGGGGGTTTGGTGAATTCCTGTATGATGTTGAAGAGCTCATTGGAGTTGCTGGAGTTGTCGAGGATCTTGTCCTGGATGAAGTTCCATTTGGTGTATCTGATGCGTTGGTGGTATTCTGTCATGGCGTTCTTTAAGCTGGTCCATGCTTCCAGGGTTTTGGTGTTTCTCCAGACTTTCACGAGACGTCTGCAGGTGCGTCTGGATTTTCGAAGGTCGTTGGTGAACCAGGTGGCCTTCGTGGGCGCTGTTTGTTGGAGTTACTTAGGGGAGCGAGCCTGTCTGCGCAGTCGGTGATCAATTTTTGTAGTTTGTGGGCTGCAGAGTTGACGTCGGTCGTGGGGGGATGGGGCGCGTGGTTGAGGGTGGAGTTGAGGTGTTCTTCGGTGACCTTGCTCAAATTCCTGCATGGGGGCGTGGTGTAGGTTTGTGTGCAGTGGGTTTAGAGAAGGAGAAGTGTACGCAGTGGTGGTCCGTCCAGAGGAGTTGCGTAGTGTGGCTGAAGGGGATGTTGTTCCCTTCTGCGAAGATGGGGGTTGAGGGTGTGTCCTGCCTTGTGGGTGGGGGTGGTGACAAGCTGCTGTTGGCAAGGTTGTCCGGGAGGGTGGTGGAGTTGGGTGTCGCTGAGGTTGTCGAGGTGGAAATTCAGGTCTCTGAGCAGTATGTAGTCCATGGAGATGATGGTGTGGGGCACGATGAGGTTGGTGATTGTTGCGGCGAACGCGGTTCGTGGTCCAGGAGGTCTGTAGGTGAGGGTGCTGCGTAGGGTCGTTCTGGGGTTGGTCTGGATCTGGAAATGGATATGTTCTGTGGGGGTCCAGGAATCGTTTGTGCTGGATGTGGTGAGCCGGAGGGAGTTCTTGTGTGCGATGGCGAGTCCTCCTCCCAGCTAGGTTGAGGCGGTTCTTCCTCTGGATCTTGTATCCGTCAGGTATGGCGGTAGTGATGTCGGGGGGAGGTGGCGTTGGTCCAAGTTTCTGTGAGGAAGGCGACGTCTGGTGACAGGGTGTCGAGGAGATCCCAGATTTCCACTGCGTGTCTGTGCAGTGGAAATCTGGAGCGTACGTTGAGGAGGATACAGCTCAGGGGTTTGGGTGCACTGACATCTGGTGGGTGGGCGGTAGCTGTGGGGACCCGGAGGTGGGTGAAGGTGCGGCAGCAGTGTCGGCAGGAGAACTGGCCGTGGGTGGTGTTTGGCGTCGACAGCTGGCAGTTGTTGTTTCTTCTCGCCGCCATTAAGTAGGGGATGAGGGAGGGAGCGCAGCTGGGAGGCGGGAGCGAAAACCGGAAGGGGGGAGGGGCCGCGGGGGCTGCAGCACCGGGAAGGGGAGCGAAAGGCAAAAAACTAGAAAAAACAGTGAAAGCAGAAACAGGGAAGCGGCACAGACAGAACAAAAAGGCACAAATAGACCAAAAAGGCAACAGACTGACGTGCAGCACTGAAAAACATTACCCCTTACACTCCTGGGAAGAGCCGCCCTCTATAAAATGATGGCACTTCCCCGCTTTCTCTACGCCCTGCAAAACACGCCATTTTTGGTCTCACCTCCATACTTTCAATTGGTTGAATCCGAGGTACGCTCTATACTGTGGAACAATGGTACACCCTGAACCTCCCTGGCTAAGCATACCAAAAGCTGGTGTGATGGTGGTATTGCTTTGCCAGCTATCAGATCCTACTACTAGGCTTCACAGCTGGTGGTTCTCAACCACGGGATGCACCGACCCATCACAGACCCAGCATACAGGATGGATAGACGTAATATGTCTTCTGGCAATTACTTGAGGGCATTGTATGGCGGGACAAAACACATGCCTAGATATACCCCGATTTCCACCACGGTTTCTATATGGCACACAGCAACTGCTGCTTTGGGCTGGAGAGGCAAGATTACACAGGTTACTCTGCTGCTCGAATCGAGTCAATTGGGTATGCTCTCAAAACAACCGGGGTTTGACAAATGGGACCTGATTGGCCTTTCGAGGGTGGGGGACCTGTGGACAAAGGGGGGTATCGCCCCGTTCGGCGACCTACAGACTCAGTACCAACTTCACGTGGGGGAAACTTTTCGATACCTTCAGGCACGAAGCGCATTACATAAGGCGATACCCAGAGGCTCAGACTTGTCGGTCTCCTCTCCCTTGGAGGAAAGGCTACTGGATGACTATCTACCTGACAAAGCTATTTCATTGACATATCGTAAAATCCTCAACAATTTGCCTGAGACACACGATAAAATACGTACAAAATGGGCCGAGGATGTTGGAGATCTAGACGACGAGGATTGGAGGGAGGCTCTGGCTTCACCCCGGGAGGTGGCTATCCGCTCCCGCTTCAAGCTCATACAACTTAAAATACTCCACAGAGCTTATTATACCAGCTCAGCGCTCGTTAAGATGGGTATTCTCTCCTCCCCGGTCTGCCCCCATGGTTGTGGGCGCACTGGTACCTTTTTACACCAATGGTGGGAATGCCCCAGCCTTCAGACTTACTGGGGACAGGTGGTTCCAGCCATGTCCCAGATATGCCATAAAACTATTGAAGCTTCCCCACGGCTTTGTCTCCTGAATATCAGGGATGCCACTGATTTAACAAGAACGGGAAAACTTTGGGTCTCACTGGGCTGTATGGTGGCAAAGCGCAATATTGCCGGAACGTGGAAGGGAGGGGTCGAGCTGAGACACACTGACTGGGAATCCGACATGGATTGGTCTATGCAAGCTGAGAGAGCTGTGTATGAAAGCAGGGGTTGCCCGGGTAAATGGACCAAGATATGGGGCCCCTGGAATGAGAGCAGAGGTTTTATTTGTACACCTTTTAATGATGCGCCCCCATTTACGGTGGAGAATGAGACGCTGTAATGTTTTTTGTTACATGGGACTATGATATAATTGGCTTGCTATTGACCCAATGTACTGAGTTGTTTTGAATGTACTTTCTATCTTGATCCTTCATCATCTTGACTACTGCTCGATACTGCACCTGGTTTGGTTTATATTGTATTATGTTGATTTCTTTTCAATAAAAAAGATTTATTTAAAAAAAGAAAAAGAAAGGCAACAGACAGACAGAGGCACAAATAGACAAAAAAAAAGGCACAAATAGACAAAAAGCAGAAAAACAACAGAAAGGCTGGCAGAGCGGACCAGCAGAAGAGCAAGGCTCTTCCACTGGACCAACAGGGATGATGCGCAGGCAGGAGCCTGCAAGTGGAGGAAGGCCTCGAACACCTACCTCCTGTGACCAGAGTGGTGCTGGGGGAAGCGGCGCAACAACGGAGCTGCATGGGGGGAGAGCAGATTTCACTGACCAGGAGGTCAGAGGTCTTGCTTAACCTATCGTGCAGCGGCGCAACGACGGAGCTGGGCGTGGGAGAGCAGAGTTCCCTGACCAGGTGGTCAGAGGTCTTGCTCCTGCCCATAATATATGCACCCTTGCATCCTGGCGCAAGGCTGCCTGCGTTGGGCAAGTGCACCAGCGTAGGTAGAGAGCTGAAATACACCATATGTTTGCAATGTGGCACTGTTCTGCTCTTTTCCATTCTCGTATCACAACACAGCAACTTGTCTTGCTGCATTATATTGTGCACACTTTTAGAAAATCTGCCAATACATTTTGAAATGTCCTACTTTTAAATACAATGCATCCTGCATTATGGGCAGAAAGTCCTACATAGGTGTGACATGTTAATATTTAAAAAGAAAGTTCTGACTGGTGTAAAGGGGTTACTTTGATAGATCAAATTGTAATATTTAAACTGCCACACTCAGGCTATAATGGTAGTGTAGGGAAGTGCCCCTTTCTGTATGGTCACCCCCCCATTGCTCCAAATGCTAATGGTTATGACTCTGATAGTGCACAGGAGTCTGCTGCCTATACCCCAGTGCCTGTCCTCCCTCTTAAAACAGCTATCTTCCACTTGGTAATCCCAAATTGGCAAACATTGTACCGCCTTATAAGTTTCTAGCATATGGTACCAGGAGTACCGAGGGCATTGGTGGTAAAGGAGTCCCCAGGGCTTAAGCTCTATTTTTTGCCACCCTGGGGGACTAATGCAAACTACAGACAGCAGGCCTGCCATTGCAGAAGCAGTCAAAACTGCACGAACTTTGCTGTGCCCTCACTATGTGTGGCAAGGTCACCTATACTGCCTTTACTGCATCTAAGACCCTCCTTAAGGTAAGCCCCCTCAGCCCAGGCATCAGAGTGCATTATATCAAAGGTGTGGACCAATAGTGCCAGCCTATATGTACCTATAGGAGCGTTCCCTGTTGAAAACTACTATATGTGTTAGCGGTCGATAGGATAACATGGGCTGCCAACCGGACACTCTCGAGATTGGCCGCTCCATTATGGTACCACTAGAATAAGTCATGTTTGGTATCAAACAACGTGCCTTCTCATCCCTGCCATGATTCTTGTGCCCTGGGTGATGTGGCATGCATCCAGGTGGCACCTTAGAGGTTACCGTCAGCTTTTCTATGCTCGGGCTGACCAGCCTGCGCTTTCCTGTGCCTGCTGCAGCCAAGACAGGATTCTGACCTCCTGCCAGGTAGTGTGATCACTCTCAGGAGTCAGAAACAAAGGCTAGGCAGGAAGGAGAGGAGTTGGCCTCGAATCTGGGGAACCGGGTTCGAGTCTCGGCAATGAAGCTGAAAATCCTATGATTCTGGGCAAATCACTGTATCTCCCCGTGCCTAACAAAAATGAATGTGTCCTCATATAACGCAACTGGTGCTATGTAATTTTTTTTAAAAGGAGGTGACACCTCCCTCCTCCCCAGCAGGCTAGTGAATTGGCACATCAGAGCGGTGAGCTTCAAAGGCTGCACCTCCTCTGATATGCATCTGGGCTATCCCCTTGAGGAGGAAAGAGCCCTCTGCTATCCCATGAGGCACAGGGTCAGACTGATTTGCATATGGCCATGTCTGAACTGGGGTGGTGGAGTGAGCTAAAGAATGATGGTGGATTAAACCCAGATCAGTTGACTGGGGGTGAGTGTTTGATTAGCTCAAGCGCTCCGTCCATCATCCCCTTTGGTATCGCTTTGTTCGCCCTAAGTTGGCAGGGTATGCCCAGACGTGGGTCCCTTGCTCACTTTGCCACTGGATTCAAGCTAGCCTGGCTAATGACGGCTGAATAGCCAGAAACCGGTCCCAGGATGCTTGTTTCCGGTCCAGGGAAGACATGGCTTGGCAGTTCGGGCTGGACTGTTCCCATGAGGCACAGGGTCAGACTGATTTGCATATGGCCATGTCTGAACTGGGGTGGCGGAGTGAGCTAAAGAATGATGATGGATTAAACCCAGATCAGTTGACTGGGGGTGAGTGCTTTCAATGTTCAACACTCCGTCCATCATCTCCTTTGGTTTTGCTATGTTTGCCCTAAGTTGGCAGGGTATGCCCAGACGTGGGTCCCTTGCTCACTTTGCCACTGGATGCAAGATAGCCTGGCTGATGACGGCTTTAAGCCAGAAACCGGTCCCAGGATGCTTGTTTCCGGTCCAGGGAAGACATGGCTTGGCAGTTCGGGCTGGACTGTTCCCATGAGGCACAGGGTCAGACTGATTTGCATATGGCCTTGTCTGAACTGGGGTGGCGGAGTGAGCTTAAGAATGATGATGGATTAAACCCAGATCAGTTGACTGGGGGTGAGTGCTTGCAATGTTCAACACTCCGTCCATCATCCCCTTTGGTTTTGCTATGTTTGCTCTAAGTTGGCAGGGTATGCCCAGACGTGGGTCCCTTGCTCACTTTGCCACTGGATGCAAGATAGCCTGGCTGATGACGGCTGTAAGCCAGAAACCGGTCCCAGGATGCTTGTTTCCGGTCCAGGGAAGACATGGCTTGGCAGTTCGGGCTGGACTGTTCCCATGAGGCACAGGGTCAGACTGATTTGCATATGGCCATGTCTGAACTGGGGTGGCGGAGTGAGCTAAAGAATGATGATGGATTAAACCCAGATCAGTTGACTGGGGGTGAGTGCTTGCAATGTTCAACACTCCATCCATCATCCCCTTTGGTTTTGCTATGTTCGCACTAAGTTGGCAGGGTATGCCCAGACGTGGGTCCCTTGCTCACTTTGCCACTGGATGCAAGATAGCCTGGCTGATGACGGCTGTAAGCCAGAAACCGGTCCCAGGATGCTTGTTTCCGGTCCAGGGAAGACATGGCTTGGCAGTTCGGGCTGGACTGTTCCCATGAGGCACAGGGTCAGACTGATTTGCATAAGGCCATGTCTGAACTGGGGTGACGGAGTGAGCTAAAGAATGATGATGGATTAAACCCAGATCAGTTGACTGGGGGTGAGTGCTTGCAATGTTCAACACTCCGTCCATCATCCCCTTTGGTTTTGCTATGTTCGCCCTAACTTGGCAGGGTATGCCCAGACGTGGGTCCCTTGCTCACTTTGCCACTGGATGCAAGATAGCCTGGCTGATGACGGCTGTAAGCCAGAAACCGGTCCCAGGATGCTTGTTTCCAGTCCAGGGAAGACATGGCTTGGCAGTTCTGGCTGGACTGTTCCCCTGAGGCACAGGGTCAGACTGATTTGCATATGGCCATGTCTGAACTGGGGTGGCGGAGTGAGCTAAAGAATGATGATGGATTAAACCCAGATCAGTTGACTGGGGGTGAGTGCTTGCAATGTTCAACACTCCGTCCATCATCCCCTTTGGTTTTGCTATGTTCGCCCTAAGTTGGCAGGGTATGCCCAGACGTGGGTCCCTTGCTCACTTTGCCACTGGATGCAAGATAGCCTGGCTGATGACGGCTGTAAGCCAGAAACCGGTCCCAGGGTGCTTGTTTCCGGTCCAGGGAAGACATGGCTTGGCAGTTCGGGCTGGACTGTTCCCATGAGGCACAGGGTCAGACTGATTTGCATATGGCCATGTCTGAACTGGGGTGGCGGAGTGAGCTAAAGAATGATGATGGATTAAACCCAGATCAGTTGACTGGGGGTGAGTGCTTGCAATGTTCAACACTCCGTCCATCATCCCCTTTGGTTTTGCTATGTTCGCCCTAAGTTGGCAGGGTATGCCCAGGCGTGGGTCCCTTGCTCACTTTGCCACTGGATGCAAGATAGCCTGGCTGATGACGGCTGTAAGCCAGAAACCGGTCCCAGGATGCTTGTTTCCGGTCCAGGGAAGACATGGCTTGGCAGTTCGGGCTGGACTGTTCCCATGAGGCACAGGGTCAGACTGATTTGCATATGGCCATGTCTGAACTGGGGTGGCGGAGTGAGCTAAAGAATGATGATGGATTAAACCCAGATCAGTTGACTGGGGGTGAGTGCTTGCAATGTTCAACACTCGGTCCATCATCCCCTTTGGTTTTGCTATGTTCGCCCTAAGTTGGCAGGGTATGCCCAGACGTGGGTCCCTTGCTCACTTTGCCACTGGATGCAAGATAGCCTGGCTGATGACGGCTGTAAGCCAGAAACCAGTCCCAGGATGCTTGTTTCCGGTCCAGGGAAGACATGGCTTGGCAGTTCGGGCTGGACTGTTCCCATGAGGCACAGGGTCAGACTGATTTGCATATGGCCATGTCTGAACTGGGGTGACGGAGTGAGCTAAAGAATGATGATGGATTAAACCCAGATCAGTTGACTGGGGGTGAGTGCTTGCAATGTTCAACACTCCGTCCATCATCCCCTTTGGTTTTGCTATGTTCGCCCTAAGTTGGCAGGGTATGCCCAGACGTGGGTCCCTTGCTCACTTTGCCACTGGATGTAAGATAGCCTGGCTGATGACGGCTGTAAGCCAGAAACCGGTCCCAGGGTGCTTGTTTCCGGTCCAGGGAAGACATGGCTTGGCAGTTCGGGCTGGACTGTTCCCATGAGGCACAGGGTCAGACTGATTTGCATATGGCCATGTCTGAACTGGGGTGGCGGAGTGAGCTAAAGAATGATGATGGATTAAACCCAGATCAGTTGACTGGGGGTGAGTGCTTGCAATGTTCAACACTCCGTCCATCATCCCCTTTGGTTTTGCTATGTTCGCCCTAAGTTGGCAGGGTATGCCCAGACGTGGGTCCCTTGCTCACTTTGCCACTGGATGCAAGATAGCCTGGCTGATGACGGCTGTAAGCCAGAAACCAGTCCCAGGATGCTTGTTTCCAGTCCAGGGAAGACATGGCTTGGCAGTTCGGGCTGGACTGTTCCCATGAGGCACAGGGTCAGACTGATTTGCATATGGCCATGTCTGAACTGGGGTGGCGGAGTGAGCTAAAGAATGATGATGGATTAAACCCAGATCAGTTGACTGGGGGTGAGTGCTTCCAATGTTCAACACTCGGTCCATCATCCCCTTTGGTTTTGCTATGTTCGCCCTAAGTTGGCAGGGTATGCCCAGACGTGGGTCCCTTGCTCACTTTGCCACTGGATGCAAGATAGCCTGGCTGATGATGGCTGTAAGCCAGAAACCGGTCCCAGGATGCTTGTTTCCGGTCCAGGGAAGACATGGCTTGGCAGTTCGGGCTGGACTGTTCCCATGAGGCACAGGGTCAGACTGATTTGCATATGGCCTTGTCTGAACTGGGGTGGCAGAGTGAGCTAAAGAATGATGATGGATTAAACCCAGATCAGTTGACTGGGGGTGAGTGCTTGCAATGTTCAACACTCCGTCCATCATCCCCTTTGGTTTTTCTATGTTCGCCCTAAGTTGGCAGGGTATGCCCAGACGTGGGTCCCTTGCTCACTTTGCCACTGGATGCAAGATAGCCTGGCTGATGACGGCTGTAAGCCAGAAACCGGTCCCAGGATGCTTGTTTCCGGTCCAGGGAAGACATGGCTTGGCAGTTCGGGCTGGACTGTTCCCATGAGGCACAGGGTCAGACTGATTTGCATATGGCCATGTCTGAACTGGGGTGGCGGAGTGAGCTAAAGAATGATGATGGATTAAACCCAGATCAGTTGACTGGGGGTGAGTGCTTGCAATGTTCAACACTCCGTCCATCATCCCCTTTGGTTTTGCTATGTTCGCCCTAAGTTGGCAGGGTATGCCCAGACGTGGGTCCCTTGCTCCATTTGCCACTGGATGCAAGATAGCCTGGCTGATGACGGCTGTAAGCCAGAAACCGGTCCCAGGATGCTTGTTTCCGGTCCAGGGAAGACATGGCTTGGCAGTTCAGGCTGGACTGTTCCCATGAGGCACAGGGTCAGACTGATTTGCATATGGCCATGTCTGAACTGGGGTGGCGGAGTGAGCTAAAGAATGATGACGGATTAAACCCAGATCAGTTGACTGGGGGTGAGTGCTTGCAATGTTCAACACTCCGTCCATCATCCCCTTTGGTTTTGCTATGTTCACCCTAAGTTGGCAGGGTATGCCCAGACGTGGGTCCCTTGCTCACTTTGCCACTGGATGCAAGATAGCCTAGCTGATGACGGCTGTAAGCCAGAAACCGGTCCCAGGATGCTTGTTTCCGGTCCAGGGAAGACATGGCTTGGCAGTTCGGGCTGGACTGTTCCCATGAGGCACAGGGTCAGACTGATTTGCATATGGCCATGTCTGAACTGGGGTGGCGGAGTGAGCTAAAGAATGATGATGGATTAAACCCAGATCAGTTGACTGGGGTTGAGTGCTTGCAATGTTCAACACTCCGTCCATCATCCCCTTTGGTTTTGCTATGTTCGCCCTAAGTTGGCAGGGTATGCCCATACGTGGGTCCCTTGCTCACTTTGCCACTGGATGCAAGATAGCCTGGCTGATGATGGCTGTAAGCCAGAAACCGGTCCCAGGATGCTTGTTTCTGGTCCAGGGAAGACATGGCTTGGCAGTTCGGGCTGGACTGTTCCCATGAGGCACAGGGTCAGACGGATTTGCATATGGCCATGTCTGAACTGGGGTGGCGGAGTGAGCTAAAGAATGATGATGGATTAAACCCACATCAGTTGACTGGGGGTGAGTGCTTGCAATGTTCAACACTCCGTCCATCATCCCCTTTGATTTTGCTATGTTCGCCCTAAGTTGGCAGGGTATGCCCAGACGTGTGTCCCTTGCTCACTTTGCCACTGGATGCAAGATAGCCTGGCTGATGATGGCTGTAAGCCAGAAACCGGTCCCAGGATGCTTGTTTCCGGTCCAGGAAAGACATGGCTTGGCAGTTTGGGCTGGACTGTTCCCATGAGGCACAGGGTCAGACTGATTTGCATATGGCCATGTCTGAACTGGGGTGGCGGAGTGAGCTAAAGAATGATGATGGATTAAACCCAGATCAGTTGATTGGGGGTGAGTGCTTGCAATGCTCAACACTCCGTCCATCATCTCCTTTGGTTTTGCTATGTTCGCCCTAAGTTGGCAGGGTATGCCCAGACGTGGGTCCCTTGCTCACTTTGCCACTGGATGCAAGATAGCCTGGCTGATGACGGCTGTAAGCCAGAAACTGGTCCCAGGATGCTTGTTTCCGGTCCAGGGAAGACATGGCTTGGCAGTTCGGGCTGGACTGTTCCCATGAGGCACAGGGTCAGACTGATTTGCATATGGCCATGTCTGAACTGGGGTGGCGGAGTGAGCTAAAGAATGATGATGGATTAAACCCAGATCAGTTGACTGGGGGTGAGTGCTTGCAATGTTCAACACTCCGTCCATCATCCCCTTTGGTTTTGCTACAGTCCAATAGTGGCATTTAAATTGCAGGCCTTGGGTACACTTTTTACCACATACAAGGGGCTTAGAAGTAAGATTAAAAATGCCAATTTAGAGTATACCAATTTAATCAATTTGAAAGGAGGAGCACAGGCACTTCACCACTGGGAGGCAGGTGTAACGTATACAGAGTTCTATAGCCAGCAGTAACAGATATGGCAAGACTTTGGGTATATGTAATGCAAAAGATGTTCATTTCCTAATGATAAATCACCGATTTTATGTTTTACCAACATACTCAATTTTACTTGTAGAAAATATTCTGATTATTTATTTTCTTTTACCTGACTGTTTCATTTCAGAAAGTCCACTAAAATTGTTGGCCTTTTGAATTGTGACAGTTGTGACGTGTTTTTTCCACCTTTTTGCAAACATCTACACAGCAATTAAGTGCATTCTATATTAATACCAGTTACCCCAGGACCAAAAACGCAGATGCCCCCTATGTATCCGAAAATGACCTGGTTTTGCAAGGGGGGTCACATGAGTTTTTGGCCCCAGGCTTGGCGGCCATCTAGGGAACCCTACCAAACACACACATTTCTGAAAACTAGACACCCGGGGGAGTTCAGCGAGATATAGCTTGCGTGGGTCCCCCAACGTTTTCCTACCCAAAATCCCCTACAAACCTCAAATTTAGCTGGAAAAAAATCACTTTTTTCTCAAATTTCTGTCTGGGAAAGTTCTGGAATCTACGTGGATCCACAAATTTCCTACCACCCAGCGTTCCCCCAGGTCTCCCGATAAAAATTATACCTCACTCGTGTGGGTGGGTCAAGTGCCCGCGACAGGCAAAAGCCCAAAACGTATTGAGGAGACATCAAAATGACCTATCACGGGGGAGAGAGGCGGATGACGTGACCCCATGCACGTTGCCGCAGCGTCTCCTGACTCGCCGATGCCCCGCCCACGAGAGGAGTTCGGAGCTCTGATGGAGTAACTGCTGATCCCCGCTGATCCCCGCTGCCGTCGTTGCCGTTCCTGTCTTCGTTTCTTTTGAAGGACTGTGGCATTGGCGGTAACTATTATGAGCTCTGGCAGATTTTCCTCGTTGCAGCTGGCTCTGGGTAACCTTACGCAGCGGGAGAGACGCGGAAGACCCGTGAGACTGTAAACTCAGGCAGGCTTTGGTGCTATGTTGCGGTAATCCCTTAGTGCAGCCTGTCTGCCTGCCTGTCTGCCTGACGGAAAATATGGGACTTTGCATTTAGCGTTGGCGTTTGGAGTGTCTTGGAGCTTTAGAGAAATTTTTGGGTGAAATCTGCGAAGGACGTTAAATCTAGGTGCTGTGTTACGCGGTCACGCTGCCTCACGGAGACCTCCTAGAGCATAACTGGCTGGTTGACTCAAAAATGCGAAACAAACAGTCCAAAGCAGTAGCTGGGAGAGAGTTTTTAAAATCTGGCCAATCGCCACCGACACCTGTGTTAGCACCCAAGGAAGTCAGAAGAGGGAGAAGAAACGCTCAGCAGAGATTAGATTTTAAAGCAAAAAACCTGGCTCTGGCTGAGAAGAAGACTCAACACGATCAGGACGCTGCTGATAAAAACTTGGAAGAAGAGCAGAGCCTGTCAGGACTTTCAATTGATTTGAGTATGTTGGCTGTGGGGGGTGAAGAGGAGGCAGGAAAGGGGGGTGAAGGAGCAGGTGAAGTAGCAGAGGATATATTGAGGATAGAAGACAAAGTGGTGAAAAGGAAACAGTACCCTCTTTTTGGCAGTACCTTAGGTGTACGGGACTTACCTACTAGTACTCCTCTTGTGAATAGGGTGGAGCATAGTGTGGAAGATCTAAGAGGTCAGAAAAAAATCGCAGGATATACAAGGTCAGAAATTGTTACATACCCCTGCTTACCTTGCTCACACCCCCTCAGTTTGTACAGCACACCTACAGTCGCAATCCAAATCACACGTTATCCCAGCCCCAGCAGAAATAAACTTAGAAATAAATGCTGTGATTCATGGGGAACCATCTCTGAGCGGCCGGCCTCTGTTATAAGAGGATCAAGTACCTCCTCAGACTGCGCAAAAGGAGAATGGGAGTCAGGGACTGGCAGACAAGCCGGATGAGCTGGATTCGACGTCCATATCTGATTCAGAAGCGGAATTAGAATTAGAACTAGAATCAGAATCAGAATCAGAGCAGGGGAAAAAGAAAAAGCGGAAAAAGGGAAAAGAAATATCCCCCAATTCTGTGAGAGTCGGCGAAAGCCCGGGACAAGAAAAAAGGGAACAAAAAGCCGACCACAATACCTCAGTACAAGAAATGTTTATAACTATCTTACAAGAGGTAAGAGATCTGAAGGCGTCGCAAGTATATGAAATATCCCAGCTGCATGATAGACTATCAAAGATGGAGGAAAAACTGGGCAATTTACCTATAAGGATCGCAGAATTGGAGGCTCGTGTTTCAGGTCTTGAGGACAAAATTGTTGTTATGCAAGAGGAACTTCAGGTGTTGAACAAAAATAAGTATCAGATGGATTCAAAGTTACAAGACCTTGAGAATTACAATAGGAGATCTAATTTACGCTTGGTGGGAGTATCCGAGGGGCTGGAGGGGGCAGAAATGGTAAAATGGACAGAGTCCCTGTTGAAAAAAGCAAATCCGGAATTACAAGGGGACCTCACGATTACCAGAGCCCATAGGGTACCTGCAGATAAGCCCGCGAATCTCAAGTACCCACGAACAATCTTAATAAACTTTTCGGATTATAGAATTAAGGAGCGAATCCTAAGTACAGCTATATCAAGGAGAACATTCACAACTGATGAAATTAAAAATTTTAAAATCTTCTCTGATATGTCTGCAGCATCAGCCCTTAGACGCAAGAACTTTGTTAAAATGATTGATCCGTTTAAGGCCATAGGGGCACAGGCAATGATTGTGCAACAATCTAAATTAAAAGTTCTAGCCAAAGGAAAGTTTTTATCCTAACGGATATTTTAGAAGCCCAGAACCTTCTGGAGGGCCTTAATACTACATAAGGAAAGGGAGATTTTGTATTTATAAGTTTCTCGAATATTTAATTAGCCATATGTGAGTATTGTTATGAAATGTTTAAGATGTCTGGGTTAAGAGTTTTGTTAATCTCTGGGGCGGTTGCAAAGGTGAGTCAGGAGTCACACTAGGATGCAACAAGATGGCATCCGCTAATAGAAGGGAGAAGGAGGGGAAGTCAGTGGGGAAGGTTGGGTCTTCCCTTCTTCTGGAGAGGGTGGGTTGGGTGGGTGGTGGTGGGGGTGATGCAGTAAAAAAAAGAGAGTTCATAAAGGGAAAAAATATCAAGAGGAGATTAAATGATGCGCATAGTAATTATTCAACAGGGTTAGGAGTAAGTTGTGGCACTGCACAATAGAAACAATATATTACACATGAAATGCTGCATATTAAGGCACGTAATGCACCGTAATGCACTTTAGTGCATATTTTGCACAATAGTTACAATTGTACTGTATTATACTGTTATATTGTACGGTATTTTATTTTTATTTTTTGGTTGCGTGATTTGCACTTTATGCTTATTTGCACTATTGAAAGTGTAGGGGGGTTTTTATATCTATTTTAAAGTATATTGGTCCAACAGGTGCGTGATTGTATTTAACCATATTTATATAAATATTTAGTGGAATTGGCACTATAGTGCATTTGGCTAGCAGCTATGTGTTTTATATTTTTTGCATACTTTGCACAAATGTTATCATATGCATGATGGTGTACTGGTTTAGTATTTGTGAAGCTTATCTAAAACAGTTGGGGGGTGTCTCGGTGCGTAAATTAGTCAGCTACGCTCTTATTAGAGATTTAGAAAGAGTAGAATATGCATACTTGGTATACTCCGCATAATTTCCACTTTGGAAAGACAGTTTTTATATGAGTAGGAAGAAATTGTTGATTCTGTCTCTAAATGCCAATGGTTTAAATAACAGACGTAAAACTTGTGCGATAGAGAGTTGGCTAAAAGGTTATCACCCAGATGTGATCTTTATACAAGAGACACATTTCCGGGCTCTAACAAACGCTGGAAAAATGCTAAAAAATTGGGCAGGGTTTTACTGTTCATCGGTGTCGGGGGTAGCTCAGAGAGGTGTGAGTATTTTTATAGGTAAGCACGTTCAATTTCAGGTTGAAGCCTCACATTCAGATTAGAGTGGTAGATGGACATTTGTATCTGGGAAAATAAACCAGACAAACCTTATACTAGCTACAATCTACGCACCAGTCCCTGATGATCCACTCCCTATTTTACAGTTAAAGCAAGCTCTATCTGGTATACCGGGTCAGATTATATGGGGTGGTGATTTTAATTTTTTACAAAATCCTGTGGTTGACTCAACCAAAAAAGACCGGAAACAAAATAAACCACAAGTTGCCATTGCCTTGTTGAGTTGTAAGTCGGATCTAGACATTCTGGATAGCTGGCGTCATAACAATCCGGTTAAACGTGAATATTCTTGTTATTCGGCAAAATATGATTCAGCATCTAGGCTAGACTTTTTTCTCACTTCTCATAACCTTGAAGTTAGCAAATATGAGCATATAGTAAATGCCTTCTCAGATCATGCCCTCATTAAGTTGGAAATTATGTTAGATAAGTTAGAGGATGAATCATCAAGGAGATGATATTTTAATAAACTTAATTTAGCTGAGAAACAATGGTGCGCAGAAATAGAAAAGGAGATTAGCTCCTTTTTTAATATAAATAAGGATTCCGCACCAATTAACATAATATGGGAGGCATTTAAAGCCACTCTGAGAGGCATAATCACCTCAAAAGAGATTCCAAAACAGAAGGCTAAGAAGGAGGAGAGAATTGTGATA
Source organism: Calotriton arnoldi (assembly GCA_963921515.1). Taxonomy (NCBI): domain Eukaryota; kingdom Metazoa; phylum Chordata; class Amphibia; order Caudata; family Salamandridae; genus Calotriton; species Calotriton arnoldi. The sequence continues at coordinate 250,435 of CAWUFW010015213.1, read as the reverse complement.
GAAAATAGTCTGGCCCATGCAAATCAGGAATATTTCAGAAATAGGACCCCAGCTACCAGACAAAAAGTATTGAACGCAAAAATGAGAATGAGGGAATTCTACTACGAATTAGGGGATATGTCAAGTAGGCTATACCTCCAGACTAGTTATGAAGATAGTGAATATACAGGAAGATTGCTAGCTTGGCAAGCAAAGGAGAAGCAAGTTCGAAATAGAGTCGAGTACATTCAAGATAAAGTAACTAAAACCCGTGTAAATACCACGTCTTTAATAGGTGAGGTTTTTCTTAATCATTATAAAGATATATATCAGACATCCTATCAGATTCCTGTAGAAACAATTGACGAATTCTTGCAGGGATTGCCTATTCCAACTTTGGGAAATAACTTCAAAGAGCTGCTGCTAGCCGAATTTACTGAAGGAAGAACTAGATGCGGTTATCAGCTCTTTACCTAATTGTAAAGCTACCGGGGAGGATGGCATTCCTGGGGAATTTTTTAAAACATTTGCTACAATACTTTGCCCTGAAATTTTAAGACTCGCAAACTTTTTATTACATGGAGGGGATCCGCCAGCATCTTTTCGTATTGCAGTAGTGGTCAGTATTTTAAAAAAGATAAAGACAGCGAAAATGTGAATTCTTATAGGCCAATAAGCCTTTTAAATACTGACTACAAAATTTTTACTAAACTGATTGCCAATAGATTAAATAAGATGGTGGGGTCACTTATCGGAACGGATCAATGTGGTTTTATAGCAGGGAGACAGCTCTATACTAATACAAATTTTTTATTAGAAGCTTTGGATTTTTTTAATATTAATAAGGTTCAGGCACAGATATGGTTTTTAGATGCCGAAAAGGCATTTGACCTTGTTTCTTGGAATTGTCTTTTTACGATTTTAGCAAAGTTCGGTTTTCCAAAAGAGTTTATAATTTTATTAAAACAACTTTATACAAACTCTCAGGCACAAATATTAGTTAACTCTGTTAAGATAGGGACATGCCAAATAAATAGAGGTACCAGGCAAGGCTGTCCCCTTTCACCGATTTTATTTGCTCTTTTTATAGAGCCTTTAGCAATTGCAATCAAGGAAAAAAGAGCACATACAGCTCCAGTGCAAGGAATGACGAATATAAAATTGTATGCTGACGACATTGTACTCTTCTTGAATTCGAAGATAGACACTCAGGTGGAAGTGATGAGAGTTTTTACAGACTTCCAATAAATAGGAGGCTATAAAATCAATAAGACTAAAACAGAAATTATATTGTGTAACTGTGGTGCAAACTCTTTATTATTAGAATTTAGACAGACGTACAATACTCGTCCAAAGAGATATTTAGGGATCTTTGTTACAGAGAAAGTAGAAGACCTTTTTTCCTTAAACTATACCCCATTATTGAAAAAGGTGAGCTCTCAGTTAACACGCTGGAATCAGCTCCCATTGTCAATAATAGGACGAGTTGCGTTAATTCGAATGTCTATCCTTCCATTGTTTAATTTTCTTTTAGTGCTGCTCCCTGCGCAATACAGTCCTCTTTTTTTAAAGAGTTAGATAGTATGCTCTCCTCTTTCCTATGGGCAAACAAGGTATCAAGGTTAGCACTTAGCACTTTAAACTATCCTGTGGAAGAAGGAGGTTTATCTCTTCCGAATATTAGAAATTATTATTATGCGACATTTGTACATCATAGTTTTAGATTCTTTTTTTCAGATCCTCAAGAGGCAGATAATTTTTTTATGAAAAAGATCCTAAAGGAATATAATATTAGGGACCCCACAAGAGTTACGAAGTACCCTAAGAAAGTTCGTTATAGGACCTTACAGTGGTTATTTAAACAAAAAACACAGCTTTTAGCATATTATGATATTTTAAGAATTAATAACTCAACCAGACTTTCGAACATACATACGGGGAAATAGGTATTTTAGCGAATAATATACTAAGGCTATGGGAAGAAAATGGTTACGTCCAAATTCAGTATTTTATTAGGGGAATTGTTGGAAAACCTGGATGGAAATTGAAATGGGCCTCCAGCATTCCAATATAATTTTAAAGTGGTCATTTGTTAGATTAAAACCTATATTGGAAAAATTAAATATAGAAAATTTGGACTATAAATTCAGTATTAGTGAAGCCCTTAACTGTCCTGTACATAGAAACATTAGTGATTGGGTTAAGATATTCGATCAGAATAAGTCTTCCTCATTATATGAACAAGTTAGGGATAAATGGAGGAAAGTGGAAGATATACAGATTCTTCAATCAACGTGGAATAGGTTAAATACGTTTAATGCATGTATATTTAGAGGGCGAACTTCAAACGTATGCAATTCTATTCGAAATGGCTAATATATAGAACACCCTTCTTTCTTCATAAATTATATCCGCAAATTGAAGATAAATGCTTTCGTTGTGCAGAGAAAGGCACTTGGACGCATATTATTTGGAAGTGCCCAAAAATTCAGAGTTTTTGGGGGAGATCGAGAAATATCTTAGATTTACAATAGACCCCCACATCTCACTCGATGAATCTATTGCGGTTTTGGGATGTTCTTCTGATACTGCCGAATATGAAGAATGCTTGTTTATAGTAGCATTATTGGCAAGATCTTTAATTTTGCAACTCTGGAAAACAGAGAAGATACCCACTTTCAATGCTTGGAGGGCAAAATTATCCAAAGTACAAGAATTGGAAAGGAAATATGCAATAAGATCAGGAACATTAAGAAGGTATGAGAAATATTGGAGTATCTTTGAAATATAGGATAACATATTGTATTTTGGTATACAGATAGAAAGGGTACGTGGGTACCTATCTGGTTTTAGTATTATTGTATTTTATCTTAATGTGATCTTTCTATGTATTTATCCGCCATAAGTTTGTATTTGTACCTGATTTTAATAGGATCTTTTTTGGTATTTTAGGAATAATTTGATTGTACTGCTAAAACATTTTTTGAAATGAGTATCTGTAATTTTTTAATCTCTGCACTTTGCACTTTAGATCGAAGTTAATTATTTTTCTCCTCAATATTCTGGAATATGTATTTATGTATAATATCATGGAATGTGTGTAAGATCTATGAACTCTCAATAAAAAAATATATATAATAAAAAAATGACCTATCACAAAACAACCTGGTTTTGCAAGGGGCGTCACCTGGGTTTTTGGCCCCGGGCTCGCCGGCCATCTTGGGAACCTACCAAACCCACACATTTATGAAAACTAGACACCCGGGGGAGTCCAGCGAGGTATGGCTGGCGTGGGTCCCCCAATGTTTCCCTACCCAGAATGCCCTGCAAACCTCAAAATTAGCTGAAAAAAACACATTTTCCACATATTTTTGGGTGGAATCACCGTGTCTCCCGTGTAAAACGATACCTCACTTGTGTGGGTGGGGCAAGGGCCTGTGACTGGGAAGAGCCCAAAACATAGGGATTTAGGGTATAGCACCGACAATTCTAAGAGCTACATTTAAACAAAAATGTGTTTTTAGCCAATTCTGCATTGGACACCCACACAAGTGAGGTATCATTTTACTCGGGACACTAAGGAGAATGCTGTGGGGTAGGACATTTGTGCCGGCACGGTGATTCCACACAAAAATATGTAGAAAATTGGGTTTTTTCAGCTAAATTTGAGGTTTGCAGGGGATTCTGGGTAGGGAAATGTTGGGGGATCCACGCAAGCCATACCTCATTGGACTCCCCCGGGTGTCTAGTTTTCAGAAATGTGTGGGTTTGGTAGGTTTCCCTAGATGGCGGCGAGCCCCGGGCCAAAAAACCAGGTGCCCCCCCAAAACCAGGTAGTTTTGTTATAGGTAATTTTGAAGTCTCCACAGTACGTTTTGGGCCATTTCCTGTTGCAGCCACTATGCCTATCCACACATGTGAGGTACCATTTTTATCAGGAGACCTGTAGGAAAGCTGTGTAGTAGGAAATTTGTGTCAGCCCGGTGATCCTACAACTTTCTCACACAGAAATGTGAGAAAAAATAGATTTTTTCAACAAAATTTGAGGTTTGCAGGGAATTCTGGGTAGGGAAATGTTGGGGGACCCACGCAAGCCATACCTTGCTGTACTCCCCCGGGTGTCTAGTTTTCAGAAATGTGTGGGTTTGGTAGGTTTCCCTAGATGGCCGCCGATCCCGGGGTCAAAAACTCATGGGACCCCCCCTTGCAAAACCAGGATGTTTTGTGATAGGTAATTTTGATGTCGCCTCAATAGGTTTTGGGCCCTTGCCTGTCGCGGGTACTTGACCCACCCACACAAGTGAGGTACCATTTTTATCGAAGATGTTGGGGAATGCGGGGTGGGTGGAATTTTGTGGATCCACACTGATTCCAGAACTTTCCACCACAGAAATGAGAGGAAAATGTGTTTTTTTTTTTACAAATTTTGAGGTTTTCAAGAGATTCTGGGTAACAGAACCTGGTGAGAGCCAGACAAGTCATCCCATCCTGGATTTCCATGGGTGTCTAGTTTTCAAAAATGTATAGGTTTGCTAGGTTTCCCTATGTGCCGGCAGAGCTAGGGTTCAAAATCTACAGCTAGGCACTTTGCAAAAAAAGGGTCAGTTTTCACTGTGAAAATGTGGTGTGTCCACGTTGCGTTTTGGGCCGTTTCCTGTTGTGGGCACTAGGCCTACCCACACAAGTGAGGTACCATTTTTCTCGGAAGACTTTGGGAAATGCAGGGTGGGTGGAATTTTGTGGTTCCACACAGATTCCAGAACTTTCCACCACAGAAATGTGAGGAAAATGTGTTTTTTTTTTACACATTTTGAGGTTTGCAAGGGATTCTGGGTAACAGAAGCTGGTGAGAGCCAGACAAGTCACCCCATCCTGGATTCCCCTGGGTGTCTAGTTTTCAAAAATGTATAGGTTTGCTAGGTTTCCCTAGGTGCCGGCAGAGCTAGGGTTCAAAATCTACAGCTTGGCACTTTGAAAAAAAAGGGTCCGTTTTCACTGTGAAAATGTGGTGTGTCCACGTTGCGTTTTGGGCCGTTTCCTGTCGCGGGCACTAGGCCTACCCACACAAGTGAGGTACCATTTTTCTCGGAAGACTTTGGGGAATGCGGGGTGGGTGGAATTGTGTGGATCCATGCAGATTCCAGAACTTTCCACCACATAAAAATGAGGAAAATATGTTTTTTTTTTTACAAAGTTTGAGGTTTGCAAGGAATTCTGGGTAACAGAACCTGGTGAGAGCCAGACAAGTCACCCCATCCTGGATTCCCCTTGGTGTCTAGTTTTTAAAAATGTACAGGTTTGCTAGGTTTCCCTATGTGCCAGCTGCGCTAGGGCCCAAAATCCACAGGTAGGCACATTGCTAAAAAAAAGTCAGTGCCTAGTGGGCTTTCTGCCGCCCTGGGGAGGAATCGGGGGGGGGGGGTTTGCCCCGATATAATCGCTGGCGCCTAGTGGGCTTTCTGCCCCTCCGGGGGGCAGATCAGGGGCCACTGCCCCCATCTGCCCCCCCGGGGGGGCAGAAAGACTGGAATTTTTGTGGGCAGGGGGTTTTGGGCAGCCCCCACCCCTGATTCAAATTGGCAAAAAAAATCCCTGGCATCTAGTGGGCTTTTTGCCCCCCCGGGCTACTGCTCCCATCTGCCCCCCAGGGGGGGGGGCAGAAAGGCTGTAATTTTGGTGGGGGTGAGGGCATTGGCATGCCCATTTTGGGCAGCCCCCACCCTAATTAAAATTGCCCCCCAAAAAATTCCTGGTTGCTAGTGGGCTTTCTGCCCCCCCGGGGGGGCAGATTGGGGGCTAATGCCCCCATCTGCTCCCCAGGGGGGGGGGCAGAAAGACTGTAATTGTTGCGGGGGTGGGGGCATTGGCATGCCTGTTTTGGGCAGCCCCCCACCCTAATTCAAATTGCCAACAAAAAAATACCTGGTGTCTAGTGGGCTTTTTGACCCGTCGGGGGGTCAGAAAGGCTGTAATTGTGGCGGGGGGTGGGGGCATTGGCATGCCCGTTTTGGGCAGCCCCCACCCTAATTACATTTCCCAAAATAAATCCTTGGCATCTAGTGGGCTTTCTGCCCCCCTGGGGGGGCAGATTGGGGATACTGCCCCCATCTTCCCCCACAGGGGAGGCAGAAAGGCTGTAATTGTGGCAGGGGGTGGGGCATTGGCATGCCCATTTTGGGCAGCCCGCACCCTAATTAAAATTTCCCCAAAAAAATCCCTGGCGTCCAGTGGGATTTCTGCCCCCCCCGGGGGGGCAGAAAGGCTGTTATTGTGGCAGGAGGTGGAGGCATTGGAATGCCCGTTTTGGGCAGCCCCCACACTAAAAACAATTGCCCCAAAAAAAATCCCTGGCGTTTAGTGGGCTCTCTGCCCCCCTGGGGGGCAGATTGGGGGCTACTGCCCCCATCTGCCCCCCAGGGGGTGCAGAAAGACTAAATTTGGCCAAATATTTTGGGGGGGGAGTAAAGGCCCTTGCCCAAGGGGCCGCTCCCCCCTACCTGGTGTCTAGTGGGTGGATCACTGCTTGAGGATCACCCTCCTGAGGGATCCACTAGGGAGGGGTACCATTTAAAAGCGGAGATTCTCCCCTTTCCAATGATACCTCTTCCGTCTTTCTACGTGCTCAGGGGGCTGAGATAGCCCCCTGAGCACGTAGAAAGTGAAACTGAAATGAGCCTAAAGGCTCATTTCAGTTTCGGTTTCTGTGAAATGACATCAGCGCGACGTGTGCGCTGATCGTCATTTCACAGGAACGCGGGGGACCCTCAGGAGCTGGGGAAGCTCTTCCCCAGCTCCAGAGGCTTTGGGGGAGTAAAAGAAATCCCTCTGGTGCCTGCACCAGAGGGATTTCATGTGCAATGGCGTTGGACGCGCAGGAGCCGTCGGACGCACATTAGCACTTATGTGTCGGACGGCTCCCGCGCGTCCGACGCATACAAGGGGTTAAGATTTTGTTGAATGATATTATTACCTGGTGATTGTCAGTGTTAGGTTCTAGACAAGTTACAGTCTCGGGTAAGACCTCTTTGATAACCTTTGGGAGGAAATGAGTTGTATCGAGTTTCTCCCATATAAGGGTAAATCCATTTTTCTTGCTCAGTATCGGTTTAGGGGTACATAAAGGTCTTAATTTAGCATCAAAATACCAAGCAAGATTAAAGGCAAGGAAAGCATGGTCACTAAACTCTGTCCACTCTACCTTAAAGGACTTAATACTGCGCATATTGTTGGATTGAGTGATTATAAAATCAATTGTCGATGTGACTCCGTTGCGTTGGAAAGTGGTGACTTGGCCTGTCATTTGGTGACATGGATTTATTATTTTTAAATCCCAGGTTAATAGGAAACTGTTTAAAATATTACCATAATTATGATGCACAAAGTGGGTAAGCAGTAAATCATTTGAATTGAAGTACGTTGATCCGTTTTAAGACAACAATGTATATTAAAATCTCATGCCCATATTAAAAGAGAGTTTGTGGATGAAATGTTAAAAGAGCTTCCAGTATTTCCCCTAACTTGTCTATCACATGTGTAGGATTCTTAAAATTATTGTTATAACAATTAATCAATAACAGATCGACTTTCCCAGGGGCTTCAGCCAAAATTATGTGAAAATGAGGGGAATTATTAATAACCTTCAACTTACCTATGGTGATCGAGTTTGAGGTAAAGGTAAGTAAACCCCCCTTAGATCTGCCACCAGTTGACGGGACTGCTGGGGTAACATAAGAACGATAACCATCTACAAACAAAGGCTGTTCTGACCAAGTTTCCTGGAAGCAGATGATGTAAGAAGTTAGGAAGACTTTATGCCAGTTTGAGTTATCTTTTTTGGTTCCATATCCCGTTATATTCCATGATAGAAACTTTACTTCTCTGCTGGAATCTTGTGAATGGTGCATTGTTGGTGCCGGGGAGGTAGATGGAATATCATTAGTTCGAAATGAGGGGATGCTATTTGTTAAATCTGAACTAGCCAAGCGAGCCCGTTCTACAGATACCAGACCAGAAGCCATTTGTTCAGATGACAGTCAATCACAAGCCTCCATATCTTCTAACGTTGAGTACCTGTTAGATAAGGGAAGCGGGCGGAAGCCACCTTTGCATGCTTAGGGCCAGGTCTCCCGGGATAGTATCCCTGATTGGCGCATGCTGTTGCGGGCCTATAAAAGAAGTTAAGAGGAACTGCATAAATCTTGGAATCAAGAGAAGGGGCAGCCGGCAGACTTCCTAATAAAACTCTAACCAAGCGTTCATTATCAAAATACAAAATTACACAGTCATTATTAATAAATTTTATATCAGTCCCTATCCACTGTGTTTTTCTAGCCATTATCAAGTGATTTTGAATCAGGTGTCCTTTTTCAGAGTTTTGGTTCAGCTAATGTCGAGCCTTGTCCATCAATTGGATTGAAGATTCATTTAAATGTAGGCGCAATAAAGGTACGTTTACCAAAACTACAACAAAAGGGCATGCAGCAGGAAGAAGATTCATATGTTGTTGGTTTAGGCTATTTTGTACCTGCCTAGATGGTCGGATTGCCTTACCCTGTGTACTTGATATATATTGTGATTGTCCTTTATTCCTTAAGTCTTTTGTAGACACCTGCGGTGGGCAGCACCTGGGGTCGAGACTTGCATGGTTAGCCCTGCTAGATGAAAACTCATTGACTACACCAAGGTAACCCATAGATATAGCTTGCGCACAGCCTTGGGTAGTATTATTACTATTATTACATTTGGAACTCATATTATTGATTTCAAAGTTAGTGTTGTTGGAGGTTGTACGAGCATCAGAGGTAGCCAAGAGATTGGGCAGGGCACTAGAAGTAGCTGGAATAACCCCTGGATCTAACCCCGCTTGATGAGCTAATTGAGACTGAGATAAACCTTGTAAAATGCAATCTATGGAATCTAAACGTGTATAGATAGGTTGCAAGAGTTGTTTAAAGTTGTCCAAGAGTGACGCCCAGTTCGGAGGAGAGACGAAGTCTGTGGGTTGCTGGCCATTCGGACAGGATGAGTTCACAGGCGTGGCGACCTTTCTGATCTTTTTCGCTCAGCATTTAGTGGGTAATGTCACGTTGCCTCTTTTTCGTTTCCCATTAACAGAGGTAGGGGCTGTCAGTTTCCCGCTATGTGTGGTAACAAACTCTGTGTGTTCTGTAGGTGATCTAGAAGGTAATCCAATAACCATATGCGATTCTATAGGGGCTGCCCCAGCTGTGAGGATTGCATCCCCCTACGTAGGTTGAGCAGGTATGGTTAATAATTGGCCCACCCCTAAATCCAACGAGAGGCTCCTTTCTGTAAGGGCAATTTCTTTCTCAAAGACCGAAGTTGCTCTGGCCAAAAAGGTACCTAGAGTAGTCACAGTTACCTCCTCAGTTGCTGAAGGCTTTTTCTACCCCATTGTGGTTCAGCGGCAATGGTGTGTTGACGTTAGTGGGGAGCCCAGCTCAACCTTCTCCATGGTCCATGCTGCGATTGAGCGCCTCCTGGCGCAAACAGAGATAGTAGGTGGTTCCTCCACCAATTCCTGGTGGGGGACCTCCAAGCAGGTGCGTTGTACTGGCAACAGCAATGGGGTCCTGATCATGTGAGGGAGCCAAGGGAGGTGGCCCAGCCCAGCCTCGTATGGCCGCAGACGGGCCTGCCCTGCACGCGTCCCGCATCGCGGGAGCCCTGAGCAGGTTAAGAAGTGCCTCCTGGCTTGCGAATGCACGTTGGCGACTCCTGACGCAGGGTAGGCCGGGGTATGGAGTCCCCGTGAGGCTCTAGGTGGCTGGCAGGAGGTGTTAGCAGTGATGGGCTCTGGGTAGCCAAAGCAGGTACCTGTGGACGTCTGCTTGCAGGCCAGTCTCTGCTTCTTGGACTGGCTTGGAGAAGGAAAGCCAGCGACCAATCACAGAGTGTGTGGTGCAGGAAGCTGCGAGCAGACACAGCTGCAATCAGAGTGGTGTGATTGGCGCCTCCGGTTCTCTGAGGCGCTCCCACTAGGAACAGGAGTCGCAGCGATTCAGCTAAGGGACCGAGCTGCAGGACAAAAGCAGCCCGATCACTCCTTAATCCTCCTCAGTCCTCCGGAGGTTCGCGGGAGGGGCTCCCAACACCAGGCTGGGGGGCGCAGCTCCCCGGTCTCAGTTGCAATGCAGTGGGAAAGGAGGGCGCTCTCAAGCCTCAAGTGGACCGCGCCGCATCAGCAGCTCCGCCCGCCGGCAGAAGCTGCGAAGGCACTCTCACTCCTCAAAGGCGAAAGCCGCAAGTCTGAATCTTGCACCCTGCACCAGCGTGGCTTTATCCGCAACGGGAGGGGGAGCGTATGCCGAGGCAAATTCTCCTACGTCTGCCGCGGCCGTAACAGCTCCTCGCCCATGGCTCGATCAAAGGCGGCCCCACAATCTCGCTGCCGGCAACAAGCTCCCGCCGGCTCGGTAGGCAGCAGCGAGTCCAGTCGCCTCGGTAATCTCCACCTCAGCCCCTCACTGTTGTACAATGACTGAAAGGTGAAAGGGATCTGGAAGGTAGCGGCGAGATCAGTCTGCCAGATAGGCAGCAACACCACAATGGTCCGAGAAGATTGGCCCCAATAAAACACGTTTGGCCAGAGGGATGCGCATTCCCAACCCACCATAAAGTTAGATGCCACATGTAGTTAGGAACACTCAGCCAATCAGAACACCACACGCACACTGCACACAGTGATCATGTGCTCCCCATGCCATCTGGACACATTACTCACTGGCCCGCATCGTGTCCACGCAAGGTCACGAGGTCGAGACCCACCTGCACTCTTCATCAAGTGAACAAATATACATCCCCGTGGCTAGTCCCGGGATTACTGTTCTAAAAGAATTGCTTTAGGAGACGTTGTGAAATGTATAAAATAACGGCCTACACCAATGTACTTTGAGACAATCTTCAGACCCCTACTCTGCTGCTGCTCTCTCGCCTTCTGCATTTAATTAAATCAACTGTTCCTGTTTTGCCAAAATGCCTCTTGTCTTTTATTTGTTATGGTAAATCAACATTCGAGCAACAAGGACCTGCAGCTCTTAGTGTGCCAGCTCTTAATATGCCACTCAGTTAAGTATCCCCTTAAAACATGCCCCAGGCCTTCCATTGCAGCCTCGTTTTGTTATGGTAAATCCACATTCGAGCAACAAGGACCTGCTGCTCTTAGTGTGCCACTCAGTTAAGTAGCCCCTTAAAACATGCCCCAGGCCTTCCATTGCAGCTTGAAGTCAGTTTTATAACCCCTGGCTACCCTTAAACTCCCCTTTTATTACATATAAGTCACCCCTAAATTAGGCTCCTAGGTAGCCCATAGGGCAGGGTTCATTATAATTGCAAGGTTGGACATGTACTTTTACGTTTTACATGTCCTGGTAGTGAAAAACTCATAAATTCATTTTTCACTACTGTGAGGCATACCTCTTCTAAAGAATAACATTGGGGTGCCTTATCACATTTAATAAATGCTAACTTTTGATTGGGAACAGTTAGACTTTTCATGTTTTGTGTCTGTGAAATTTGTTAGACCTTTCAGCCTTTGGGTGGTCACCCCCTAAGTTTTGCCCTCTCGCCTCCCACTTTAGACTATACCTTTTTGTTGGACTTAGGACTCTGGGCACCTTACCACTGCTAATCAGTGCTATGGTGCAGGTACTCTCCCCTAAAACATGGTGACATTGGCAAACCTGCTTCAGGCCTCTGCCATTGCAGTGAGGCCTACCCCTCCGTAGGCCAGCATTAGGAATTTCCTTATATCCCTTTAAGTGATAACTCCTGCATAGGAAGGAGTAGATATATCATGTTTGGTATGGTTGGAATGGTCATGAGAAATCCCCCCTGTTGGTGTATTGGGTTTTACCCTTACTGTTGCAGAAATGCCACCTTTGGAAAGTGGACATGTCTCTGTCCTTCCCTATGTCATGTCCCTTAGGTTAGTTCCACCATGTATATACCGATTGCATACATTGTGTCCCATCCACTCGACATAGCGGTCTTACATTGGTGACCTTTTACCAAGTAGCTTCCTTCTGTCTCTCCGACAACAGGCTCTTGGTACCATATCTTAAACCCTGTACCTGACGTACACAAAACATGTCCCCAGGCATGGTAGATTTATTCTGTACAAGGGTCACCACTTTTTTTTCATTCATGGCTAACATCCAGCTGCATATGCTCATGTTTGTTTAGAAAAGGATTAGCAGGGGATTAGCGAATGTTTTCAAAACATATCTATTCTAGAAAATCCCGGAGTGACCACTTTAGTATAAAAGACTCTCACTCCCCCTTACCAAGACAGAGGAGAAATTCCTTCCAGGCTGGACCGAGACTCTGCAGGCTGAGCCTTCAACAAGCAGAGATTCGACATCCCTTGCGTCATGCCATCCTTGACGCAGAGACGGGGTCCTTCATTCAGAACCATCAGGTGAGGGGTTAGCACTTCTCCGGGGAATTCTTGGCTCCATTAGGCTACATCAGGTTCCATTAGAACGTATCCTAGCACTGACACATACATGCTTCACCTACACCTCTAGGCTAGGCGCGGTTAGGTAGGCTATGCATCGCAGGAGTACGCCAATGCTATTGTTTTATGTAATATGCTTTTATTCATCTTCTTAGCACTATGGTAGAAATGTATCTACTTTTTACAATATTGGTACTAGCCATTACATTTTTCTGCTCCTGTCTTTTGATTGTTGCAGCTAATATGTTTCATACTAGACTGACGCTTGACCAATAAATAATTATTGAAACCATACCAAACGTCATTCTATGTATTCTGATAAAAGCAAGAACGAGCGACTGAGCAAAAGATACAGTATTGTTTCCACGATATCTGAGTAATCAGGGTTGTCATGTTCAGTGGTTGCCAGAAACTACCTACCAAACTGTATAGTACAGGGGGGTGGTAGTGGCACTGTAGAGCTAGCAGGTCTAACGGCTGACTCATCCTGTGGGGGTGTCCAGAGTCTGTCTTCACACCAAGCCCTCAGTTTAGGTCATCCAAAACGCGCACGTCCTGGGGGGTCCTAGGAACTACACAACACCTAAACTCTGTGTACCTGCTGCCTGCCCCAAGCCACGTATGGCCCAGGGTAGCAGCCCCACACTTGCATACTCCCTAGACTCCCCCAAACACAAAAAGGGCTGCCACATCTACATACTGATGAGTAGTGATTCACACTTACATCTGAATAGGCTGATCCGGCCACTCCACAATAGGCTTAACGGCTCTGCTTTGTCAGTGCAGACAGCCATGAGCCAGGTCAGGTGAGACAGGCAACCCCCACAATTTCAAAGACCTCTCTAGAAGTTTCTGCCCCCTTCTAGTAACTGAGCATCAGGGTATAAAATAGGGCCCTTGCCCTACATCTTTGTGACACTAGTGGACCTGCACGAAGCTGGAGTAAAGGATGCTGCCTGGGAAGGATTGCCTCTATGCTGTGTCTGACTGGTCCCAGGAACTGCTGTCCTGCTTTGTTGAGCCGCCCTCCTGTCTGCTGACCTCTGCCCTGCAACCAAGGCACCAAGAACTGCTTCCAGAGTGACGCTCGGGGGCTAGTCAACTGCCCCGTTCACCCTACCGGGCTTCAAAGCCCCACCAGCCTCGCCGGTCCTGACTGCGACGTCAGCTTTCATGCTGTGCAGGTGCCAGGGGCCTAGTGCGCTGTGGATCGCTTCAAGACCGTGGCCTTGCCCTGTGACAGCATCGACTGCCAACCGGGAACGGGGTGCCTCCCTTCACGCGGTTGTCAGGATTACACTGCAACGGAGTACTTGGGCCATGGACGTCCCGCCCAACACCGGCGGGGCCCAGAGGACTTGGGCTCCTACCAGCACCAATTTGCCAGCTGATTGCCTCTCCCCCCATTGCCTGTGTGCAAGGACGGCCACGGTAACACCCGTCCCATGACTGTCTATCTCAGAAGTTCTCCAGATTCCATAACCGCCGGGCTGACTTCCACAGACCCTCAGCCGTGGTGGTGTGATTCGTTGCCATCTTGGACACGACCGGTCTCCCACGTTGTGGTGCGTTGCATCTCACTGCCTGAAGGCGCCCCCCCCCACCTAATTACAGCTACAATATTGCCCCAGCAGACTCAGTCTCACTTGCGGAAAGTGCTGAGGATTCTAAAATCACCGTAATGCTCCTGAAGGGAGCCCAATCCATTCAGCACTGTCTGCCTATAACCTCGTAAATGAACTCATATCCTGATTCTTATTAAGAAGAGCTTTATTGTATTGCCTTATTTTACGTGCATATAAATCACCCATATTTTTCTATCACTCTGTGGAGTATATTTGTTGTAGTGTCCTCTGTGACTTGCTCTGTGGGTGTACACAAATACTTTACCAATAGCCTCTTGAATTTAAGCCTGTCAGCTCTGCGCCAAGCTACCAGAGGGTGGGTACAGGATTCACTAGGGGGATTGGGAACTTACCCTGAATAGAGTGGTGGTACCTGATTGGACAAGGGTGCATACCTCTGCCAATCAGAGACCTCATTTCTAAGAAAATTATATAATTAAAAATCCTCTCTAATGGTAAAGTCAGATTTTAAGTTACAATTTTGAAAATGCCACTTTTACAAAGTGCCTGCAGCCTGCTCCAAGGCCGCGTGACTGGGTGTAGTTGGCAGCTGGACTTTGTTTATTCCTTCCAGCTAGCAACCCAATAGAGGGATTAGATGTGCCTGGATGGGCCACAAATTGGCAGGATGGGGTCCGTCCCCTGGGCACAGACTCACTTGCAACTGAACAGACTGTGCCCTGCCTTCACACAAATTACTTGTCATCACTGCATTGTTCATGCAGCCAGTTTGGAGCCAGGACAGGAGAGGCAGAGAATTCAAAGACTTTAAAAGGGAAATCTCTAGAACGTTTTCCTACTTCAAAGTGGGTACCAGATATAAATATTGAACACTCAGACCCAACTCTTCAGTACACCTCTGGACCTGTAGAAAGCTCAGAAGGACTGTGGTGCTGCTCTGCAAGAAGGACTGCTACTCTGTTGCCTGGCTGCCTTAGTGCCTGTTGCCTGGCTGCCTGAGAGAATGTCTGGATCTGCATCTTGAATGCCGGACCACTATTGTGACTCCAAGGGGTAGTTGACTGACCTCCTAATCATAGCCTCAGGGACAGAAATCACCTTGAAACCGGACCTAGACTCCACTTGCTGTGAGTTATGCCCACCAAGTGGTGGCACCCCTGTCCTGGTCCCTTGAGAGTGGACCTGAAGGTATTCTAACCGCCCAGCTGTGGTCCCCATCAGAACCGACACAAAGCGTCACAAAGCACCACAAATCCTCATCATACACCTGCCAACCTCATTGGAATCAATGCAGAGTGACACAAAGCCCCGCAAAGCATCGCTGCCCGGCTTCATCGGAAGCGACTTCTGATAATGTGAATCCTCGCAAAACAAAGCCATGCAGAATGCACACTAGGATTTAAAGTATGATGTTCAGTGGGGCTAATGGGGTCCCTGTAACCGGCCCATGCTCCATCGTGGTCAACCAGTAACCACATTTGTAACACTGTCTATTCTTGAATCCACATATATCAAGAAATGATTCACACCTTTTGAGGATTTGTTCATGTTTCTTTATCATGAATAAATGCATGTTTGTAAATTAATTCAATATCCGTAGTCACTGTGTGTGGGACCTGCCCCATTTGCAGGGTTATCCCCCAACTTTTTGCCTTCCTCCAGTGTTTTTCTGATTTCATTTTTGCTGGGTTTAGGACTGCTGACCAGTGCTAAAGTGCAAGTGCTCCCTGTGTAAAATTGTATCTGTAATTGGTTATTCGTGATTGGCATGTTTGATTACTGGTAAGTCCCTATTAAAGTGCACTGTTTTCAACGCTACCAGTGGGCCTACAGCCCTGATTGTGCCACCAACATGAGTAGGCTTGCAACCTTGTCTCAGACCTTCCACTGCAGTGTCTGTGTGTGCCATTTAGAACTGCCATGTCGACCTGGCAAGTGTACCCACTTACCAGAACTCAAACCTTCCCTTTTTCTACATGTAAGACACCCCTAAGGTAGGCCCGAGGTAGCCCAATGAGCAGGGTGCAGTGTAGATGAAAGGTAGGACATGGACTGGAGTGTTTTACATGTCCGGATAGTGAAATACCGCTAATTTATTTTTTCCTTATTGCAAGGACTATCTCCCACATAGGTTACCATTGGAGCTGCCTTCTAACCTCTTACAAGTGTAACTTCCCATTGGGAATAGATCAAGATTTGGAATTTGGGGTCACTGAACTAACAAGTTAAAAATACATCTTTTAGTGAAATTGGTTTTTAAATTGCGTGTTTGAAAATGCCACTTTTAAAAAGTGGGCATTTTCTTGCTTTACCATTCTGTGACTCTTCCTGTCTGTGGAATCCACGTCTGAGAAAGGGTGAAAGTTGGGCTGTTTGTGCATTCACTAGAGACAGTCACACAAAGGGAGTTGAGATGTGCCCTGCATATGCTGATGGCCCATCACCAGGTTGATAGGTCTTCCTGACCTAGAGTGGTGGAAGGAGTTGTCACTGACAAGTGAATAGGACTGTGCCTGTCCTCACACAAAGAAGTCGCCGCCCCCTGTAGTGTGTCTGGAGCCAGGCCAGAGTAAGGCAGGTCCTGTGAACTACAAAGACTTTCCTTTAAAGTTTGCTGCTTCAAAGGTAGAAACTGGTATAAGTACTGAAGCTGTGACACCATAACTTCAGAACACTTCTGGACTAAGAGGACATTCTTCCAGGAAGAAGAGCTGGATGCCGTAGGAAGAACTGACATTCTGTTGGCTGCTTCTGTCCTGGGAGTGAAAGGACTGGACTTTGTTTTTTACATCCTGCTTTCCAAGGTTCTCCAAAGGCTTATGCATACTTGCCTTCTGTTAAGAAGTCTCAGGGCCATCAAAGACTTCATTTGCAGCCCCTGAAATCCTCCGCTGGGAGTTCTGACTTGACAAGGGGTGCCAATTCAGGTTTTGGGCAATTTGGAGCTGGTTTGGCTGCTAAGAACCCAGAAAATCCATGCATTGACTCTCAACAGCTGTTTTTCCAGCTCCCACCGCCGAGCGGTTTGAAATCCAGTGCATCATCGATGTGCGGCCAAAGAATCGATGCAGTGTCTACTTGTGGCTGAAGGATTGCTGCAACCCGAGTCACGAGCACCGTGTAATCGACTTCCATGGTGCACGCTTCAACTCCGACTAGGACCCTGCTGTGTGGCTGAAGAAATCAGTGCATCGCCTGCTTCGGGCTGTTATATCAATGCACTGCCTGCTCCTCCACATCAACACAGCATGTCTGGATTTTCAATGCATCGTACCTATGAGCCAAGTTCTTCATCGATGTGGCCCAGCAGTAAGGAACCAAGGCCGTGTATCCGGAGTTCGACACATCACCTCCCCTGACAGTAAGGAACCAATGTATCCCCTCCTCTGACAGTAGGGAACCAATGCATCACCTCCCCTGTGCTGCAGTTAGAAACTGATGCATCACCTCCCCTGGCAGTAAGGAACTGATGCATCACCTCCCCTGGTAGTAATGAAGCAATGCAACACTTTGCTTTTACGGCACTTCACCTCCCCTGCGCCTGTTTTCGGCTTTGATTTTAGCCCATTCCAGGTACTTTGTGCTAAAAGTGACTCATCCATAGTTTCCTATGGACTGAACTATTTTGAACCTTTTAAATGTGATATCTTTACTTGTATATGCAGGATTTGTGGTGTTTTATTCTGATAAATATTGGTTATTTTTCTAAACTGGTGTGGTGTCCTTTCGTAGTGTTTTCACTGTTACTGTGTTTGTATGTACAAATGCTTTACAAATGCTTTGACTGCTCGAGCCAAACTACCAAGGGGGTGAGCAGGGGTTATCTGAGCTGTATAATCACCCTACCCTGACTAAAGTGAGGGATTTATTGACATTACTTTAAAATTGCCACATGCTTGCATTTTTAGTTGAAGAAACATCTCCACGGTCGGTTTTCCAAGAGGTAAACAATTTAGACAGGAAGGTACAAAGAGTGTTTTATAGTACACTCCAGCCTGTCAGTGACCCACATCCCGTAACCATGGTTACGCCGCCTCACGCTTCGGTACGGGAGGCAGTCAGCGGCTGCACCAGGCGTGCACGCTGCCGCTTAGCTGTCAAATACGGGTACTAGTAAACGCGAGCTCATTCTACGAGCAGACGTTAAGAGGAACAGCCAGATACTGAGGTGAGGCTCAATTCGTCATGATTGTAGGCCCGGATACCAAATTTTTATAATATTGGCTATACATTAATGTTTCACGTATCACGTTTGCTACAACGTTTTATTTCATTTGCGCATTCTATGCGAACATTTTCTTTTTCTGTGTACGCCAGTAAGTGTTAAGCGCACAGAATCACAACAGGAACATATACGTCCTGGGACATTTGTTTGCCATAACGTTTTAACTCTTTTTCGCTACCGTGTTATTTTTCCCTTTTCTGTGTACTCCAGTAAGTGGCGAGCTCACAGAATCACAACAGGAACATTTACGTCCTGGGCCTTTTGACACTATTTTCCGTTCAGTCACATTGCTTTGAGCCACCCACATAACCCGGGTATCGCTCTATCAGTTTGTCCGTTGTAGACGGTGATACATCGCGTACTAATGCTTAGTTTTCCACTCTTTAGATCATTCATTGATTACTGATTTGGATCCCTGTGACCTACAGTTTGATACTGCTCATCATGTACGTGCACGGAAGGCCGTACTAAATCCATTTGATTCCGGAAAGTAAGTGTTACTTAACAAGGTTCGATATCATTGCACCTTGGCTCAGGAATTACTTACTAGCATATGTGTTTCCCACACACAGGAGCTCTGATGAGCCCAACCTTCAGCCAATCATCCCAGCCCTCACGTTAGCGCTGGATGAAATATCAGGTACATTTTACCTCGTTTTAGCCTCTTTCACCAGCTATATGTTCAGATAGTGTGCCCCACTAATGGCGCATCATTCATTTTATCTTTAGGTGCCCTATCTTTTCACTGTCCTGATGAAGACCCCATTCTAAGGCTTGAATCACCTAGCTGTCATCCAAGGGGTCGAAACGTAGACTACGACAAAAATACACAAGTCCTGACAACTGTGAAGTACTAACAGGGTCACTGTAGGGCTATGTGCTAATATAGGAACATTTGACCTATGTCAGGCTGGAATTGTATCTTTTAAATGTGATGGATACATGTCACACTTCTTTTCCTTGTCCACCCCCCTCACGGTTTCACATCGACCAACTACACTCCATCTTTTCTATTTCACACCCGAGCACCTCTTTTTGAAATGTTCAGAACTGTGGAGTATTGAAAGAGCAACTGTGTTGCCACATTTAAATTGCGTATTCAATTTTGTTAATAAATTTGTATTGATGAATAATATCTCTGTGAATGTTGGCTAAATCTTAATTTGCACTATTTGTTCTCTGTTACTGTGACCATTTTTACTGTACCGTACCTTGTCTTAATGGCAAAATGTGGAGTGGCTATGTCAGAATCCTGTTTCTGTCAGCAATTCTCCAGGATGAGTGACACAACCTGCATATGAAAGGTGGCACTTTTCACTGCTTAAGCATGTAGAAGTGGTAGTTGATGGGTAGATTATTCCACTGTATGGCACTATATTCGAAAACAACCTCACAAAATAACTGGAGCTAAACAGGGGTGTCACATGGCATAGAGGAAGGCCTATCAATGAATTACCCTAATACTTGAAATAGAAAAGGGACTGCAGTTTTCTTTATTTAAAGATTTATAAAGTGCGCAGCTACCCAACAGGGTTTCCCGGCACTGACAGCGGAACAAGCAAGATAGATGCTCAGTTGGCATAAGGCCTGGCTAAAAAGAAAAGTCTTGAGCTTTTTACGGAAGGCAAAGAGGGATTGACAATTCCTGAGTTGTAGCGGAAGAGAGTTCCACAATTTTGGTCCCAGGAAGGAAAACGAACGGCCACCCATACGGGCCAGCCGTACTCTAGGGACTGAGAAAAGGAAAAGATTAGCAGATCTTAGATTGCAAGAAGGTCGATAGGGCTTGACAAGATATGGTATGTATGCGGGGGCCAGGCCGTGCTGAGCTCTAAACATGTAGCAGAGAGCCTTAAATTCGATATGCTTGCCAACCATGAGCCAGTGGAGTTGATAGAGCAAAGGGGAGACAGAGGCGTGGCGAGGCAACCTATAAAGTAGGCGGGCAGCTGCATTCTGAATGAGCTGGAGACGGCGTACAGAGGTCTTGTCCACACCCAGATACAATACATTACCGTAATCGAGCCTGGAGATCACCAAAGACGGCAGGACAGTCCTCTGAGCAGCAGGTGGAATTAGCCAGAGAATTTTCTTTAACCTCTTGAGGACCACAAAGCAGGCTGAGACCAGAGCAATGAGAGAGAGCTTGCTATCGATGGAAAATCCCAGGTTCTTAACCTTAGGAACCGGGGTGGGTAAAGGTCCCAGAGATACAGGCCAGTGGTTGGCTCCCAAAAGCTCAGGATTGTTCCCCAGGATGAGCACCTCCGTTGTAGAACCATTTAGCCTTAAAGCATTGCTGGGCATCCACAAGGAGATGTTATGCAGACCATGTTTAAGTGAAGAAGGATCTTGATGTTGAGCAGATGATAAAGAAAAAATAATCTGCGTATCGTCACAGTATGAAAAGATGGTCAACCCAGATTTTTCCGCAATGTCTGCCAAAGGGCGAACGTAAAGATTAAAAAGCAGAGGACTCAGGATCGAACCCTACGGAACTCCAGATGTCAAGGCAATGGGGTTAGATTTCACGGTGTGAGAAAACACTTGAAAGGTGCGATCCTCCAAAAATGAAATCAGCCACTGTAAGGCTACACCTACAATGCCAGAGCTTATGAGGCGCTCCACCAGAATGGAATGGGATACCGTATCAAAAGCAGCGCTCAAATCCAAAAGGATGAGCGCTACTTAGCCCCCACAATCAAGCTGCTGCCTAAGGTCCTCCATGACCCCCAACAGAGCTGATTCGGTACTGTGACCAGGACGAAAGCCAGATTGAGATGGATGAAATAGCTTATGTTTCGTCACATGTGCAGAAAGTTGAGAGTTAATGTGTTTTTCCAATATTTTGGAAAACTTGGAGAGAAGAGATATAGGCCTGTAGTTAGACCAGCAGAGGGGATCTAAACCAGTCTTTTTCAACAGTGGAAGCACCAGAGCGTACTTCCAACTGCGAGGCAACTGGCCCAGATTTAGGGAGGAATTAAGAAGCTGAGCAATCACCTCAAGGGAAGGCTCATCCAGGTATCTGAGCTTGGAAGGAGGGAGAGGATCAAGTGGGGAGCCAGGCTTGATGTTTCCAAGTAGATTTCTCAAAGGAATTAAATCAATTGGGAGCCAAGCCTTAACTTGACAAGATTCATCAGATGCAAAATCAGGGGGAACAGTCACAACCTGGTCAGAAAGTTGAGTAGTGGGAAAGATGAAGTTGCCATGAGAAGAGGAATCCAACTCAAGCTCACGATGAATAGACACAACTTTATTATGAAAAAACTGCGCGAGTTCATTGCAATGATGTAATGGAAGGGAGGGGGATGGCAAGAACATATTGGATGCAGAAAGTTCGGACACAACTTTAAATAGGGTTTTCTGACAATTTTGGGCGGACGTAATGTTATCCGTATAGAAGGAGGCACGAGCAGATCTGCAAAGAGCATGATATTTTTTTTTGAGCCTGTAGATAAGTGGCTTTGGCCTCTGGCACTTAATGCTTTCTCCACAGTCTCTCCTAAACTTTACATTGTTTTATTCCAGCTCAAAGGGAGTCAGTAAACCACGGAGCGGGGGGAAGCACTCTAGATTGGGATTTAGTAGAAAGGGGAAGAATGGCATCGATAGCCTCATACAACCAGTGATCGGCAAGTAGCTGGTCCGAGTCCAGTTGAGATGAAATGGAAGGAACAGTCTGCCGAAGCAGCTCATTAAGTGCCTTCATATCAAGTAGAGACCAGTTCCGAGTTTTCTTTGGCGAGGCGGGAGCACGCG
Organism: Calotriton arnoldi; assembly: GCA_963921515.1. Taxonomy (NCBI): domain Eukaryota; kingdom Metazoa; phylum Chordata; class Amphibia; order Caudata; family Salamandridae; genus Calotriton; species Calotriton arnoldi. Next base: position 228,402 of record CAWUFW010015213.1, on the reverse strand, counting down.
GCGAATGAGCCAAGGAGAAATCAATAAAGAAAGGAATGGCAAGGTGATCAGACCAGTCTAGCTGAATGGGAGGAGCAGTGGACACAGTAGGAAGATTCGAAAAAATCGGGTCCAAAAGATGACCTGCTACATGGGAAGGTGAGGAATTGATGAGTGAAAGATTCAGGGTCAACAGATTGTCCAAAAGAGTTCGAGCAGATTTATTGCTAGGATCATCAAAATGAAAATTCAAGTCCCCAAGCACAGAAAATTTGCTGCACGAAGAAAAAGAGGGGCAAGTGATTCGGTCAACAAGGAACCCCAGTTTTTAGGTGGGCCAGGGGGACGGTAAATGAGGGCACCAGAGAAGGTAAGATTAGGGGAGAATGGGATAGAGAAAAGTAGGGCTTCACAGTTGGGAATCGTGAGTGCCTCAATTTTGCAGTTATAGATTTTTTTTTAAATAATGGCAATTCCTCCACCAGTTTTCAGAGGTCTATTTAAACCTAATAGAGCAAAAGTCTGTGGTAGTGGTGCAATCACATCTGGTATGGAGCCGTCGTGTAGCCAGGTCTCTGTTAAAAAAAACACATCCGGATCCATGTCAACTAGGAAGTGAAATGGGTGCAACTGGTGTTTGGAAAGGGAGCGACAATTGAGACTAAAACAGCGGAAAACCTTAGATGAATGTGAGCCAGAATTGTCAACTCTGGAAAGGTGGGAAGTCTCTCCTCCAAAAGAAGGGTTGGCCAGGCCGGGAATAATTATATTATCAAATAAACAATGAGAGCAGAACCTGACGCTGGCATCAGGGGCAAGAACCTGACAAACATCATTAGGGGTGAGTTTAAAACTCCTAAGATCTTGAGAGGAGTAAGTGAGTCGAGGCTGCAAGCAAAAACAAGCAGGGGTTCTGGCCCCTGGGCCCGGCCGAACGCGGACGGACGCAGACGGGCTTGCCTTAGGCGCGCCATGGCATGGGTTTAAATAGGAAAAACCCGGAAATGCCATGAGACGCGAGTCTGGCTGGTTCGGGAACGCCCTCTGCCCAATCGGCACACAGCCGCGGCAGAACGGGGCAGAACCAGGAAGGAAGAGAAATTCCCCAGCATGTGGAGGTGAGAGCCTGTAAAGTAAAAATACAAAAGTAAACAGTAATTAGCCACCAGTTAAAAAGTTAAAAAGCGAATGTCATAAAATCAAACAATGGGATAGCATACAGCAACAGCGCAACTGACCTCACTCATGTTATTGGATGCATAATCCTTTAGGCAAAATACAGGAACTAAGAAGCTGCTTGGTTGTTATCCAGGGTTCTAGACTGACCAGTAGAATGTTTAAAATGCACTTTTCTTACATAATTGAAAATATTTAGGAATCCTATTATATAGAACACATAGAGAAAAATGAATAGCTATTTTGTGGCTAACAGTCTTGAAAAGTAAAAGGGTTTTTGAGGCATGCAAAATACATATGAAATTGTGGCAGAAGTTATACAGAAAGAGTTTGTGAGAAACATATATTTATGGGACTGGTCTCAGAATGAAAGAGAGGGAGGGTTATTTATTTATAAAGCATGAAAAGCAAGTGTGGATGAAAATTTTCATAGCCGAGGCATCAAGAATTCTATTAAGGACCCGGAGGCGAGGAATATGCTTCTCATTTCTTTGCTACTAATTTCAGCAGCCAATATCAATAAAGTAAAACACAAACTACATTATCCATGTTTCCCTCTACCTCCCATGTCACATGCTCCAATCATATATGAGCTACCCATGTAACTGTGGAAGTCACCATTTTGTGTCCTCTTTCTTTGTTAGATAAGTCCATTAGAACAGAATATTCCAAAGGGAAACAGGGTAAAAGTCACCAAAGATCCATACAGCCCAACGTGGACTTAAAACTTCCAGTTGATCCAACAGGAATGTATATCACCAACCACAGCCCGTGACTGAACTCTGCAATGGGATTAAAATTGCAGCGAGTCAATGTGAGAAAGTGCCATCTTTCTTGCATGGTATGCCCCCACTTTTTGCTGAATTGCTGATGTACTTTGACTGAGTGTGCCCTGGGCTCCTGCCAATCAGGTGCCCAGGGCCTGTGTTCCTTCCCTAAAACTGCATTACAGACTAAACCCAATTGGCACCTCTGGCCACATGTCAGCCCCTGGTAAATGGTACCCTAGGTACCCAGGGCATTGTGACCAGAGAAGGCCTCTAAGGGCTGCAGCACTTATTGTGCCACCCTTAGAGTCCCTGTACCCTGACACACACACACTGCCCTTGCAGGCTGAGTGTCTTGGTGCACAACAAAACAGAGAGTCGACATGGCACACATCCCTGTGTGCCATGCCCACAAACACACTGCCCTGGCATACCTCAGTCACCCCTCTAGCTGGGTGCCCTATGCCAGTGGTGAGGGTACAGGTGCATGAGCCCTGTGCCCCTACAGTACCCAGGTCCATTCCTGGGCACTGTAAGTGCAGTGCTGCCATTTTGAGTATATGGTGCTGGGAGGTCGTCAGCACGAACTCCACAGCACCATGATGGCTACACTGAAGACTGAGAAGTTTGGTATCAAACTTCTCAGCACATTAAACCCACACTGATGCCAGTGTGGGATTTAATGTAAGATGCACGACAGAGGGCAACTTAGAGTTGCCCCCTGAACCTAACCCACAATCCACGTCCTGTCTGAGGGGCTGCCTAGGCTGCCACCCAGCAGACATGTTGCTGGACCCCTGGGTAGAGAGCCATCCGCTCTCCCGGGCCTGCAACAATGCATGTCCTGGGCGAGGTGCTAGGTCTCCTCCCCCAGGATGGGCAGGGGGAAGCTTCAAAGGCATACCGCCTTTGTGAGCTTCCCCAGACCACTTGCTATACTCAGCAACTGGTCCCCACCGGTTCTTCCCCCCATCCTGGTGGGAAGACTGGCGGGAAACACCAAGGGAGGAAAGGGGGTGTGCCAGCCTCTGCCAACCCCACCCCTCAGGTGGGGGAGGCGAGGTGAAGCACATCTCCGGGCTCTCGCCATCTTGAAGATGGGGAGCCCTGCCCAATCAGGACTAGGCTCCTGCCCCCCTCCCACAGGAGAGTGGCAGGATAGGGGGTGTACCCACCCCAGGGCAGGGACCCATTGGTCCCTGCCCTTTACCTCCCTGTAACGCCCCTAAATCTAGTATTTAGGGGCACCCTGAACCTTCCTTCCTCAGATCCCGAATCTGAAACAAGCAAGAAGAACAAGAAGAAAGAAGACCTGCCGTGCAGCTGCTAACAAGAGGAAGACACCAACTGACTTCGCCCCAGCCCTACAGGCCTGTCTACCCTCGAACCTGCTTCTGCATTCTGTCCATCAACTGTTGTTTTTGCATTTGTCACCCCGAGTGGGACGGGTATGCCCAGACGTGGGTCCCGTGCTCTCCATGCCACTGGAATCAAGCTATCCTGGCTGAAGAGGGGTGAAACCCGAAACCGGTCCTAGGATGCTTGTTTCCAGTCCAGGGAGGACCTGGCTTGGCAGTTCGGACTGGACTGTTCCCATGAGGCACAGGGTCAAGACTGATTTGCATATGGCTGGGTTCAAACTGGAATGGCATGGTGAGCAAAAAACGATGGATTTAGGCCCAGATCTCTGTACTGGGGTGAATGTATGACATTGTTCTGCATTCTGTCCATCAACTGTTGTTTTTGCATTTGTCACCCGAGTGGGACGGGTATGCCCAGACGTGGGTCCCGTGCTCTCCATGCCACTGGAATCAAGCTATTCTGGCTGAAGAGGGGTGAAACCCCGAAACCGGTCCTAGGATGCTTGTTTCCAGTCCAGGGAGGACCTGGCTTGGCAGTTCGGGCTGGACTGTTCCCATGAGGCACAGGGTCAAGACTGATTTGCATATGGCTGGGTTCAAACTGGAATGGCATGGTGAGCAAAAACGATGGATTTAGGCCCAGATCTCTGTACTGGGGTGAATGTATGACATTGTTCTGCATTCTGTCCATCAACTGTTGTTTTTGCACCTGCTGAAACCCCGGCGTCTTCAGTGGTCAGCAACCTCGAAAACCCAGGAGGACCTGACTGCCTTGTGACTCTGAACAACTGGGACTCCCACGAGCAGTGGTACTGCTCAAAGCAAGTAACAAACCCCTGGTGCCAGCCAGGAACCGCGAACCCAGCACACTCTGCACCCGCCGAGCCCGGCCTGTGTCTGAGTGGACAAAGACCACGAGGACGTCCCCCCGGCGACTGTGACCAAGAATCCAGCACCCAAGGACCCTCCTCGACGATCCTGACGACGCCTGCAGCCTCAGAACCTGGGACCCCTCCAACCGCGACCAGCAGAGGGTAAGATTTCCCGACGCGAAAAGACACCCCTGCACCCGGCGCCCTGCGGCCTCCTGTGCCCAACTCCGGGGTGCCTACCTATCCTCCAACTACCCAACTTACCCCTCGAAGTGGTGGTCGCACCTGAAGAATCTCCGTGCCGGAGCTTGCAGCCTTTGTTCAGTTTCCAGCTTCTCCATTGAAATCCAATGAGCGCCCGACGGCTCAAAAGCACCCTGCACCCAGTCGCCCGAGTGCCGCTGGGAGTGCAACAACTATCCTACACTACTTCCCCACTTGCCCTGGGTAAGTGACCAGGAGCCCAGCTCCCACAGAAGTGTGGCCTGCTTGCCAGCAGCCACCAACCGAAGGCCCCCTGTCCTCCATAGGCTAACATTGGGCCTAACTCACTCTGCACCCGGCCGCCCCTGTGCCGCTGAGGGTCTACCAACTGTACCTATCTGACCCTGGGGGACCCCTGAGTCTATGCCCAGAACCTTAACTCTGCCAGTCAAGTACTTACCTGAAAGCCGATAACCTACATTTTCTCCATAGGGTAACATTGACTGGTTTACACTGAAATTTCTTCTGTCCAGTTTTGAAACTTTAAAATATTCACTAAAAACCGTCCGATCAACGAAAACGAAATTACTCACCTGTTATCAGGAGAGATCCCAGTGCTGGATCTTGGTGCCCAGCACTGACCCTAAAAAGCATTTACAACTGTACTTACCGATAACCTGATTTTCCTCCATAGGATAACATTGCCTGCTTTCTCCAAAAAGTGTCGATTTTTGAAACTTACAAATATTTCCTAAAAATCACCTGTGTAACAAAAACGAATTCTTTCAACTGTTTACAGGAAATGCACCAGGGCTGAATCCAGGATCCAGCCCTGAGTAAGAAAAATCATACGTAAAGTAATTAATATCGCATTTACTTAAAATTCTCCATTGAGCTCAATGTTAACATTGTGTTGAAATTGTGTTGCCTATTGCAACAACTGTAACAATTGCCTTTGCAAGTCTATTGTAAATTGAAAGTATATATCTAAAGTATCTCATCCTGAGAAAGTATTTTGATACCTACTTGTGGTTCTAAAATAAAACAACAATATATTTTTATATACAAAACAATTGGCCTAGAGTTCAGTTCTTGAGTGTGTGAGACCATTTGCTGACTGAGTGTGTACAACAAATGCTTTACACTGTCCTCTGATACTGCCTTACTGCTCGACCAAGCTACCACTTTAGAGAGTAAGGTTATATCTAACTTTAGCCTCTGCCAAACCTCTGGGGACTGTGGACTCTGTGCACACTGAACCTTACTTTGGTGCAGTATATACAGAGCCACTTTCTTACAGTCAACACGCCATATATAACTCCTCTCAAGGGAAAGAATTCCAAAGCAGAGTGCACCTCACAGCTGTTCTGGGCGTTTCCTGAAATAGAGAGAGATCCCCAAAGTAAAATCTGGCATCATAAATATAAAGCATAGACTATTGCCAAAAATCATCAGGTGGGAGAAATAAGACAGAAACAACTCAATTTTGTATCAACATTAGTTATAACAATACACTTTTACCAATTGAATTATAGTTCAAAGACAATTGCATCTAAAGGGTGAGCCTCGCCTCCGTGTACTTAATAGAATTGGAAATTCTTGATGCGTCAGCTAGACACATTTTCATTCTATGTCAGGACCGGAGGCTCCGATTATGCTAGTTTAAAGACGTGTTACCACCACAGATGCCACATCTACAATAGGTTTATAATAGTATTTCTTATATGTAGAATCAGAGATCCAGTCTGCCGCTCTTATGATGTCTTCTACACGAGAGCCGAGACCATATGATTTGGATGCCATGCCTCCTCTGGCAGAATGCACCACAAAGACAGAAATGTTGACGCCTGCTTCTGCCAGTAGTCATTTCATCCACCTGGCTAAGGTAGCTGTAGACACTTGTTTTTAAGGTTTTTGTAAGGCAATGAGTAGTTGTCCTCCAGCCTCCTATCTCATATCACAAGTAGCGATTTCATAATCCTTTGAGCATTGCACCACACAGAATTTACTACTGTTTGGGAAACTTGGATAGGTTACCAACATGGAAATAGATTTGGTGCGGCGTGTGATAGTACAGGAAATGCCTTCTGAAGAGAATACTCTACCTGATAGATCCAATACTCGTAAGTCCAATACCCTCTTAAAGGAAATCAGACATAATAACATTGTGAGCTTGGCCCGAAAGCTGTTTACACGACAAGTATTTGTTTGCAGGCCATTTCTCCAAGAATTTGAGAACAACATTCACGTCCCAAATGGGTGTATACTTGGGTCTCGGAGGGTTGACCATACGGATACCTTTCATCCATTTGCAGACTAGAGGGTGTTCATCCAATAGTTTACCCTCTACTGGGAGGTGTCCTGCGGAGATTGCCGATCTGAAGTTATGAACTGTTCGGTATGCTAAACCGGAAGATGCTAGTTCTGATAGAAAGTTTATTACTATACAATGTTGTGCCCCCACGGGATCAACACTCCATGTGTTGCACCAAGCACACCATCTCCTCCGAGCTAAAGAATATCTTTTATGGGTGTTATCTGGCCAGGCCTGCCTGATGAAGGATGCAGCTTGTTGCGAAATGCCTTGGGTATGCCATCTTTGCCTGAAACCATCCAAGCCATCGCTTGAGTTGACCTGATAGATTCAATGGGTGAGGATTACCTTCTGGGTCTAGGAGGAGATCCGGCTGAACTGGGAGTAGAACTGGAGGCGCACTCGCTAGAGTTAGAGCTACTGGGAACCAAGGTTGCGCTCTCCAGTAAGGTGTCACCAAAATGATTTCTGCTCCTTGTCAACTGATCTGTGACAGGACACGGGGAATCATCAGGAATGGGGGAAAGGCATAGCCTCGGAACTGATCCTAGTCCTGGATAAATGCATCTGTCGCCTGGGCATCAGATCTGGGCGCAAGCTCAAAAAATGTGTCAGTTGCCGATTGAGTCATGATGCGAACAGATCTATTACACACGGGCCCCACAATCTGTTCAGAGCTTGGAAAACTGAGTGATTCAGTTTCCAGTCACTGAAATCTCATAAGTGTCTGGAGTTCCAGTCGGCTATGGTGTCCGTCTTACGTGGTAGATGATCCACTATGAGGGAAATGCAATGATCGAGGCAGAAGTGACAGAAGTCCTTGGCAATCTCTGCTAGTAGACGGGTCTTCGTCCCCCCGAGCTTGTTGACGTAGCGGACTGTTGAGATGTTGTCCATTCTCAGTAAGATATAATAGTCCGTCTTTATCGGGGAGAGACTCCTGATAGCGAAAGAGCCTGCCAGGAGTTCCAGGCAATTTATGTGGAGCCTGAGCTCCGCCTCCGACCACCGACCCCCTGTCGACATCGTCCCGCACCTCACTCCCCAACCCAACCGGCTGGCATCCAATTCGATCCCTATTTCTGGTGAGGTGCCGAAAATGGCTCGACCATTCCAGGATTCCATGTGGTCCAACCAGCATGTTATCTCTGTCCTGGCTTTGCCCATCAGTGGGTCTTGTTCTGTGTAAGATAGACCCTTCCATAAGTGTTGGATTTTTAATCTCTGAAGGGCTCTGTAATGGAGGGGGCCTGGAAATATGGCTTGTATGGATGAGGCCAGGAGTCTCACGATTCTTGCAATCTACCTCAACGATACAGTCTGTTTGCACAACGGAGACCTCAATTCCCTCTTGATATTGCAAATCTTTTGGGTTGGAAGGAGCAATTGTGCTCGGACTGATTCTATCTGGAAACCCAGAAATGCCATTTGCTGGACTAGCGACAGGACTGACTTCTGGGAGTTGATCAGGAATCCCAGACTCGTTGTATAGTCCATGACAGATGAGTCCTGAGTGTCTGAAGGTCCTGGGCCATCAACAGGAGGTTGTCTAGTCAATTAGACATACTCCTCAAGCCCTCAGTGCTTCTACGACTGGTCTCATCAATTTAGTAATACACTACGGGGCCAATGAGAGACCGAATGGAAGGGATTTGAATTCCACGGGGCCAATGAGAGACCGAATGGAAGGGATTTGAATTCCATGCACTGTCCTCGTCATATGAACTATAGAAACCATCTGTGAGGTGGGAATATGGGGATGGAGAGGTAGGCATCCCCCAAGACCAGACGGACCATCCAATCGCATTCCTGTAGAATATCTCTTAGCAAGAGAATTTCTTCCATTTTGAAATGTCTGTACATTATCCAGACATTGAAATCTTTGAAGTTTAGGACTAGTAGTGACCTCTGCCCTTCTTTTCAAACAGAAAGATGGGTCTCATTAACCCTTTGGGGTGTGGAGTTGTCAGGCATATTGCCCCTTTGGCTAGGAGAGTTTGAATATAAAAACTTGTTGTGTTTGGGAAAAATACATTTGTCTTGGGGGGCCAGACTGAGTTGGAGATTCGTAAAATTCCAGTTTGAATCCCTGAATGGTCTCCAGTACACATGAGTCCATGGATATGCATTAACAATTGTTGTGAATAGCGACACTCTTCCTCCCAATATCACTTCTGAGAAGGGAATAACTCACACCAGTATATCCTGTGTCCTGGATTGCATTCTATTGTCCGTGTCTGGATCTGCGGCAGAATCTGGGCGGCCATCTCTGGGTTGAGTGGGATAGAAGATGGGATCTGGTTGGTCTCCATACCAGCCACCTTTGCCGCAGGCATAGTAGCCTTGTTGAGAGCTTTGGCGGGTTCCACAGCCTGGCGCACCCTCCATGGCACCCGGCCCTGACAAAAAAGGCCTCTCCAGAATACTCTTTTTAGCGACGTTTGGGCCTTGTATATAGTCGAGTAGGTGGCACAAAATCTGGAGAGCCCCTGAATAATAGACTGTCAGCCATTGGGCTGACTTCCAAATTGGATAGATCATTGAGTTTAGGATCTAATCTCATCAGGATAGATCTCCGGTGCTCTGTAGAGATGGTGCAGTTGGTGTTTCCTAACATGCAGACTGCTCGCTGAGCCCAGCCAATCAGATCGTCAGTATTTACTGGGGAGTTGGACTCTTTGGCTTAGTATGCTAAGTCTAAGATCTTAGTCAAGGTTCCTGTCAGGTCAAGTAGTTTATCTTGGCACATCCAACATGAGCGATCCAGGCCCTTTTTCGGATCCCTTGCATATTTTTTCATAAAAGTGACCATGACGGGATCTACCTCTGGCGTGTCTGCAACCTTACCCACCAGGTCTGGGCAGGGGCACTCCATGCGGAGGCGTGCACATACCTCTTTATCAAAGCTCTGCCATAGATGGGTTTGAAGGTGTTCCGCAACCTCTGGAGGGGGAACCCAATTGGACTCCCTGGGGTGAATTATTTCGGTGAGCTCGAATTGGAGCACCCGAAGGGTATGGACTGGAGCCTGTTTCATCTTACTGGGTCTTGCCTTCTCACCCTCATCACTGTCCTCAGTGTGGTAAGAGCAGTCTGGGTCTAGGGCCTCTGCATGCTGTGAGCTGTGAGACTGAGAGGACTCTCCCTGTGGGTTGGCACTATAATCGTGTTCAGTCTCTCTCTTGCGCCTCAGCCCTGCAAAAGCCTCTCCATGTACCTCTGGCTGTGATTTACTCTTGACTTTGCCCTTTTTTGATGGGCCCACCTCATTGTTGGCCGGAGGAAGTTGGGGTTGCCAGCCTTGTTGGCATGCAAACTCACACAGCTGCCCCGTGAAGGGACCTTGCGCCCGTACCAGGGCCTTATTCACAGATTGCTGTACACTGCAGTCCAGTGCATCCACCAAATCCCGCTCTAGCTGGTCTTCACCTTCTTCATGGTAGTTGTCTGCCTCTGCCTTATAGGGCTCCCATTGTGCCATTCTCTCTGTATGCACACTCATTTTACTGGGAGTTGAGAGAGTAAGGGGGAGTGGAACTTACCCTGCAAGGCCAAGGAATATGCCTTAATTTAAATGTGGTGGGAGATGCCTGGACCAAAAAACCCACTCGAGGCAAAGCCTATGAAAATGTATACAACCCCGCACACACTTGTGAGACAGGGCGTAGGGGGAGCATTCACCCCTGCCACCACATACAGAGCCAAGTCACGTTATGTGTAGAAAAAGCCAACAAACGCTCTGATCAATATCCCTGAGCATTGCGTTCAATTTCTGCACATGCACGTTGTGTGGTCCTTGTTTGCAAGTAAAAGAGGACTGTGCACATCAGCGAGATGTGCGCTGTCCGCTCCCCACTCCACTGAGGCAGCAAACAGCATCGGAGTCCGACCGCCGTAAGTGTTCAGAAAATGAAGGCGGAATCCCAGCGCTGTAGCGCATGCAGTAGGTGATCGGTCAACTTACCACTCCTGCCCTCATAGAACGGCAACCCGTAGAAAGCATGACATTCACAGCAAATAGAGGTAGGAAATACCTATAACTATGGCATTACAAGCATATAGATAAAAAACATTCTAAGCAATAGAGATATGAAATATCTATAATTACGTCAGTACAAGCATAAAGAATTAAACTGCACTTATCTGGCTGTGAAGCAGCAAAGAAAGAGGAAACAAAATGGTGACTTCTACAGTTATATGGGCAGCTCATGGATAATTGGAGCATGTGACATGGGAGGTACAGGAAAACATGGGTAATGTAGCAAAGAAATGAGAAGCATAAACAGAGCCTCTGGTCATGACATAGAATTTGTGGCATGTAAAAAAAAAATGGCATAGAAAGAAAAGAGAGGTGGGCACACTCCTTCCTGATTAAATGGCTTTGGGCCAAGCATTCTTAACAGTCCAATATATGGTACAGTGGTAGCTCACAGTGAGTATGAGTTCCTTTTGAGAAGGGTTCAAACTCCAGCTGGGATATTCAATTTTTATATTCTTTTTCATTTTTTTCTATTTTACCCAAATGAAAGATGTCCCTATGTAAATCACCCCTAGCAGTGTCTGGGAGATTTGTTGCCTCTTTAGTCAAGTCAGTTCATGTCAGACATTTGTGACATGCTGTGGCATGTGGAAGGGGGGGCAAGGTTTGCATTAACAGAAATACCTTAATTTGTGGAGCGAGACTTTGGGGATGGTTGTGTAAGAAAAAGAAATGCATGGGGCAAGTTCCAGAGTGAAAGAAAAGAAGGGCTATTTGTTTATAAATCACGAAAATCAAGTGTAGATTTGTGGCATGTAAAAGCAAAACGACATGGAAATAGAAGAAGGACAGCACCCCTTTCCAATGACACAAAGGCTTTGGACAAAAAATGTCCATACAGAACAGATGGTCCAGTGGTAACTAACAGGTTCCCTCATTGCTTTTTGACAAGGGTTCAAACCCCAGCTGGGGAAATTCTATTTTTCTATTTTTTTCTATTTTTCTTCTATTTTACCTAAATGACAGATGCCCTATTGTAAATCACCCCTAGCAGTGTCTGTGAGATTTGCGGCCGTTTTAGTCAAGCCAGTGCATGTCAGACATTTGTGACATGCTGTGGCATGTGGAAGGGGGGCAAGGTTTGCTTTGAAAGAAATCCCTTAATTTGTGGAATGAGACTTTGGGAATGGTTGTGTGAGAAAGAAAAGTGCATGGGGAAAGTGCCAGAATGAAATCAATCAATCAATCAATCAATCAATCACGGCATTTATAGAGCGCGCTACTCACCCGGGAGGGTCTCAAGGCGCTGAAGGAAGGAAGGTGAAATAATTCAAACAGAAATTGTACAAGTCTTCACTTTTATTGCATGGGTGTTAACATCTGACATCCTTAATCACAGAGGAAAAGACCGTTGGTACATGACAGTTGGTACAGGGAGTGCAGGTAAGAATCCCGTCAACATTCTAGGGACATTCCTTCGGGGAGGAGGGGTGAGGGAAGAAACCAAGGGGAAAATAATACAAATACAACACATCTCCTTCCCCAGGGGAAAAGGGGACGGAAAAAAGGAAAGCAAAACTATGAGGAAAAAATTAATACATAACATAGTCTCTATGCCAACTTGGTTTAGGGTGAGCAATTCTCAAATACTCCCTAGTGTTGGGAGTGACAATTTTGTTGTTTACATTGTCTCCTTGTTCACAATTATTATCAGGTACTCCATCACTGTTATCTTTGACAATCCTGTCAACACTCCAATATTGACCATCATTTAATTGTACAACATTTTTGAACACTTTGCTTACCACCTTCCTGTCTGAGAACTTCGAACAACCTGACACTACAGATCTTGGTTGTTTTATTCTTACCACATCTCCTTCTTCCCATGTTTTAGTAGGTTTTTGTACTTTACAATTGTACCTGTCCACATATTTCTTTTGATGTGCATGTATTTTTCAATGATCTTGTCCCTATCAACCTCCTCCATCCTGTTTCCAACAAGCCACATAGGGCTTAACTTGGTGCCAGGTTCCCTTCCCTTGAGGGACTTGAATGGTGACACTCCAGTGACAGAGTGAGGAGTGACAAGGTAAGACCAGACCATTTCGTCAAGTGCTTTTCCAACATTGCTTCCACTGCAACCATTAAGTTGAATACAATCCTTAATCATGCGATTGATGCGTTCCACCAAATCGTTTGCCCTTGGACAATATAAGGCAGTTTGTTGATGGTTGACAGAGAATTGGTGTAAAAACTCTTTCATTAACGTGGAGGTAAATTGGACACCATTGTCCATTACTAAGGTTTGGGGTACACCTTCAGTACGAAAAACTTCTTGTAGGAATCGAATTACAGTGTTGGTGGTGATGTTATCTACTACCTTAATGATGATCCATTTAGAGTGGCAGTCCACTAGTGTGACTATGAATCTTCCCCTTAGTCCCTTTACATTTAGAGGTCCGATAATGTCCATAGCTACTTTGTTCCAAGGGACAGATGGGACTTCTACCGCCGAAATTTGGCCCTTACTCACAATTTTACTCTTGTCGCTCACCGCACATGGCACACACTGTCTTACCTTTCTCTCAACCATAGTGTCCATGGTTGGCCACCAGTAATGTAGACGAATCTTGCTCTTAGTAATGCTGCATCCTAAATGGCCTTAATGAGCCAAACTTACAATTTTCTCTCTCAAACTCTCAGGAGGTACTAGTTTGCTCCCCCTGTAGAGGTTCTGCTCACGGAAGTATAATTCATTCCTGACTTTCCAAAACACATCCTCACCATTCTTTAGTTCAGAGGACTTAGTAGGCCATCCCTTCATTATAAGTTGCCTCACTCTAGGAAATAAGGCATCACTACACAAAGCTTCCTCCCATTCCTGTTTACTTATACCTTCAGTTACATTCGCCACTACTATTTCATCACTAAAATGGCTTTCTGGTTCTTTATTTTCCATAGGTAATCTAGACAAGCAATCAGCTGCTTGATTGAGTTGTCCAGGTATGTATACAATCTTAAAATTGTACCCTTCCAGACCTAGGAACCATTTTGATATTCTGGGTGTAGTTCTTTCTATGTTGTTTGAAGAGAACGCACTTACCAAAGGCTTATGATCTGTCCTTATTGTGAAAGGTATGCCCCAAATGAATATGCGGAAATGTAACACTGCCCAATAGCACGCAAGCGCTTCTCTTTCTACAACTGAATAACGAGATTCAGCTTCCGTCAAGGCTCTAGAGGCGAAAGCTACAACCCTCTCTGTCACTTGACTGAGTGTGGCTCCAATACCTTTCGTGCTAGCGTCAGTTGTAATTATAGTACGCTTGCTGGTATCAAAACATCCCAAAAATGGTGCATTGACTATATGGTGCTTCAATTTCCCAAAGGCTTCATAACAATGTTCATCCCACTCAAACTTGACTCCTTTTTTCAATAGATTCCTCAATGGATAAGTAATGTCAGCAACATTTTTAATGAATTTGGAATAGTACTCTGACAATCCCCAGAAGGACTTTACCTCTTCCTTGGTGTTTGGTTTAGGAGCTAACTTAATGGCTTCAACCAAATTGACTTTTGGCTTGATTCCTTCTCTGGAAATAACATGCCCTAAGTAAGTAACTGAACGGACCCCTACTTGACATTTTTCTTTCCTTAATGTAAGTCCTGCATCTCTCAACCGGGTCAATACCATGCGTAAGGTAGAATTGTGCTCATTTTCATTCTTTCCATAAACTAGCAGATCATCTTGGAAGCACAAAACATGTTCCATCCCTTCCAAGATGTTTTGCATAGCTCTCTGGAAAACTGCCACAGCGGAGGCTAAACCAAAGGGCATCCTACAGAATCTAAAAGCTCCAAACGGCGTGATAAAAGTGGTTAGAGCTTTGCTCGAAGGATGAAGTTTCACCTGATGGTATGCGGAGGATAAATCTATCACAGTGAAAAACTCTGCCCCACAAATTTGGTTAAGCATTTCATTTATGTTAGGCAGAGGGTGGCTGTCGATCCATATGTTATTGTTCAACTCTCTCAAGTCAATACATAGCTTGATGTTATTAGTATTAGCCTTGGAAGTAATAACAATGGGTGCAACCCATTCCGCACACTCCACTGGTTCTATGACTCCTGGCTTAACAATTTGTCTAATTCCAGTTTCAAAGGTTCTTCCATCATCAGAGGAATGTTCCTACATTTATGTGCCACTGGTTTGGCTCCATCTTTCAACTTAATTCTGTGCTGATACTCCCTTAAGCAACCAAGTTTGTCTGTAAACACTTCAGGGAACTCTTCAAAAACTTCCGTCCCACAGACTGTTCTCTCAACAAGCATTACAGGAATTTCCGCTGTGGGGTCAAGTTTCATCCCTAAGTCTCTCTGATGGGCCCATCCTAGCAAATTTGTACCATTCTTTGCTATATAAACTTTGCCTACCGTACTTCTGTCTTTAAATGTAATCTTCATGGTGGCAACGCCCTCTAGGGGAATGGGATCCTTGCTATAACCTACAGGGATTACATCTGGTCTTTCAAGAGATAACTCCCCTCCTTGAAATTTGTACGGACAGTCTCACTATTAATAAACGTGAATGGTGAACATGAGTCTGCATACACTTCTAGTTTATGCCCATCCAACCCAATTTCACACTTGGGAAGATCAATTTTATGTATATTGCAATTCTCCTAACATCTACTTGCAACACATATTTGCTTCTTGAGTCTTCATTAATCTCTATGGCATTCACAGTTTTACCAGACATATCCTTGCAAGCACGTGCAAAATGACCCTTGCGATTACAATTTCGGCACGTGGCTGTTCTTGCTAGACAGTTAACATTGTTTGCTAAATGCCCACTACTACCACATCTGAAACATCTTAGTCTGTTTTCTGTAAACATTTTCTCCTTGTTGAACTCTTTTGTTGTCTCTTTTTTGTACTTTTGATGGCACACACATTCCTTAATTCCTCACTTACTTCATTTACACTGTTATCGCCTGGCGTATTCATTTCTTTGATACATTCTGCAGTGTGTTCCACACTTTTAGCAATGTCCATTGCGGTTTTTAAATCTGGATTTCCAATTAACAATTTCCCTTGAATTTTGTTGTTGTTGGTACAGCGTACTAAATGATCACGGATCAATGACTCAGTAAGTTCATTAAATTCACTTGTATTTGCTAGTCCCCTTAGACTGGCTATGTAATTTCCCACCCTTTCATTTTTACCTTGGACTCTTCCAAATAAATGTATGTCTTTCTAATACGACATTAATTTTATCAGCAAATTGGAGTTCTAGTTTTTTAATGCTGTAATCATACACATCTCTTTCTTCTATTCCTACCTCTTCTTCTTCTAATTCTGGAAGGCTATCAAAAATGTTCCTCCCTTCCGCACCCAGGTTGTGTAATAGAATATGTTGTCTCCTGATCGCTGAGAAACCACTAGCACCAATGGCAATAAGGTAAGATTCAAAGGTTTTCCTCCAATCTTTCCATGGTACCCCTGCCTCGGACAGCAACGGTGTGGGTTGAATCATACTAGCCGCTGCCATACTCTATTTGAAACTGTACGAAATAACAGGTGCACAAAATGTTATCACTGAAAATAAAGGTTAATGAAAACACTACTACCAATAAACACTTAGATTTGATAACTCTACATGACTAATATCAAGGTTTCCTGCATATGATTTACACACAGAATACAAATAAAGTTCTAATTCTCCACTCTATATAGCAAGCTGTTCTAGATTGCTAAAATTTCACAAATTTCAATACTAAATATGTCCCCCAAGTAATGCCACACAGAATACCATAAATATTAATATTATAATTTGTCCCACTCGATCAAAAATTACGATATGTTTATCTTAAAACCTTCACTAAAGCACATAAAATGGATACTGCTACTCTATGAAATCCTCGCAGAACTTGTAGAAGATGGTCTCATGTAGCGTTACACAGAGGCAGTCTTTATGTTCTTAGGCTGAAATCAAAATGCTGTTCGCCAAGTCAATGAGTCAATAGACTTACTGCCGGTGCTTGAAAGTTGTGCTGAACTTCTCGACAGTTCCTTCGAAACGTTACGCGGGTGCCTCACGATTTTCAAATTTCTCCTCAATCAGGAATTCTTCCGATGGCTCCACACCACTCCCATACCAAAAAGATGACTGTGACTTTAACTGCAGCCCCCAACCGGAAAAACTTGTGAGCCGGTAATAGGATATTCTCCTCACACTTCCCGCGCATGAGCATTAGAAGCACACTCCGGTCAGGAAGCTGATGGCTCTATCCCGTAATTTCCTCTCAAGGTTTGCAGAGTGTCACCACGCTGACTCCTTAATCGACACACTCGGCCAGCATCAATGGGAAAGACCTCCCTATCGTCTTAATGCGCCCACTCTCGAAACTTGAAGAGATTTACGGCAACCAACGAAGGGTAAAGTACTCACAACCACTGTGCGCTGATCCTTGTATTTCCTTATTCTTTTCCCTCGATGTAACGTTTCACATCCCGACGTGCGATGTGCTCCTCTGCGACCTTTTCAAGCTGTAAATACTGTTGACTTTACTTATTGTACCTCCTCATGAAATCTCCTTTATTTCTGTAGTAATTCAATATTTTCCTCTTCCGATTCTGGTAATTTACGGAGAGGATGTCAGTTCGTCGTCCTCCGCCCGACACTCGTCGCCAATGAAATAATTCAAATAGAAATTGTACAAGTCTTCACTTTTATTGCATGGGTGTTAACATCCGACATCCATAACCACAGAGAAAAAGACCGTTGGTACATGACAGTTGGTACAGGGAGTGCAGGTAAGAATCCCGTCAACATTCTAGGGACATTCCATCGAGGAGGAGGGGTGAGGGAAGAAACCAAGGGGAAAATAATAAAAATACAACAGAAGGGCTCTTTGTTTATAAATCACGAAAATCAAGTGTAGATTTGTGGCATGTAAAGGAAAACGACATGGAAATAAAAGAAGGACAGCACCTTTTTTCCATGACACAAAGGCTTTGGACAGAGTTCATCAATGCAGAAAGAATGGTCCAGTGGTAGTTCATAGGGGCTTGGAGTGCCTTTTGACAAGGGTTCAAGCCCCAGCTGGGGAAATTCGATTTTTCTATTTTTCTTCTATTTTACCCAAATGAAAGATGCCCTACTGTAAATCACCCCTAGCAGTGTCTGTGAGATTTGTGGCCTTTTTAGTCAAGCCAGTGCATGTCCGACATTTGTGACATGCTGTGGCATGTGGAAAGGGGGCAAGGTTTGCTTTGAAAGAAATCCCTTAATTTGTGGAATGAGAGTTTGGGAATGGTTGTATAAGAAAAAGAAATGCATGGGGCAAGTGCCAGAGTGAAAGAAAGGAAGGGCTCTTTGTTAATAAATCATGAAAATCAAGTGTAGATTTGTGGCATGTAAAAAGAAAACGACATGGAAATAGAAGAAGGACAGCACCTTTTGTCCATGTCACAAAGGCTTTGGACAGAGTTCATCAATGCAGAACAAATGGTCCAGTGGTAGTTCACAGGGGTTCAAGCCCCAGCTGGGGGAATTCGATTTGTCTATTTATTTCTATTTTTCTTCTATTTTACCCAAATGAAAGATGCCCTATTGTAAATCACCCCCAGCAGTGTCTGTGAGATTTGTGGCCTTTCTAGTCAAGCCAGTGCATGTCCGACATTTGTGACATGCAGTCCTGCCAAGTGTCACGCATCAGGCGTGACACTATCTCATTTCAGTGTGGTGGTCCGCATCACCGCACTAAAATGGAAAGTCATGCATTATAGCGTCTCCTCCACTGTCAAAGCGGGAGTGCTTCTAATGCAGCTTAAACTAGTGTGGAGGCACAGGGTAACTGTGCGCACAGCCGAGGAGTGCTCTGGCAGGCTTGGCGCCTGGCTCAGCTGCTGTTACAATGTAACAACACACGGGCACGGCGCACTGCACGCGCGCACCTCAGCATTTCGCATACGACTTTATTTAAGGCGGGTCGGGTCCTCCCTCCTGCCGCCCGAGGCGCAGTCAGCACAGTTCCCGAGAAAAGTTTTGGCTTGCACATTTGTGGGAAATGTAATAATCACAGAGTCGAACCCACACCGGCAGCTGAGTGAACCTGGCCGCTGGAGTGGTTCCTCAGCTGCAGCCTCAGCCTCTACAGTGCACACCAGCAGCCCGTATCTTTAAATCATGCACAGAAGCCGTGTTGTCGTGGGCGGGGCCTCCTGGGAGAGTCCGAGTTGTGGGCACCGGCTACCCAAGGTGTGTTACAGCTGAAAAGAAGTAAGTGCTTGCAGTGCGTGTCCCTAATTCATCAACTGAAACGCTGTGTGATGACTAACTTCCAAAACAAGGAAGTGTTAATTATCTTCGAGGCTTGCGAATGTCTTCTCTGTACCTACGTTTTGCAAGGTGTTTTTAGCAGAAACTGCTGTTGCACTGCTCTATCTGAACGGTTCTGTTTCTGTAAAAATGTTATTTTTTTCCTGTTGGAACAGGATCAATCAAGTAAAGTTGCTGTGGGGGAGGGGAGCGAAGCTCCGAACGAACGTCCAAACACCCTATTATACAGTTCTCAGCAAACTCTATGGCTCTTGAGTTCAGGAGGTTGTTCAAATTACATTAATTTGGAAAGTGCCTGTGAGCCCTCCAGACTCCCTTATGCTGCAGGTGCCCTGGACTTTTCTTTTAATAATCAGCACTGTCGCTTTGTTCAGTTGGACCAGATAATCCGGACCGGTCAGCACTACATACAGCTCCTGGAATACATTACATAGTTAGTGAAAGTGAGTCGAGCAGTGCTGGTTACACGGAGTTACCTGGCAGGAAATATTCAAATATTTCTTGTTAAGGCCTAAATAGAGTGCTTCAGTTTATTCAGCATCAGCGCGGGGGGGAGTGGGTATGTGTGCGTGTTAATTAGCAAATTCCTTTTTGGCAGAGCGCGATCAGGCAGCTGCCTGCAGTCAGTGGGTGCTAGTTGTACAGTGTGTCAGATTATAACACATACAGTTACTTACTGTGCTATGGTGAATTAGGCCAGTCTCAGACCTACGTTGCCGCGTGCAGGAAGAGTGTGTAAGTCAAGATCTACTGTTGCACTGACTTGCTATGCTATGAAAATTTATTTTTGCTGACGCAGTCACGTTGCTAAAATGGGTGTAATTTCAGATATTTGTTTCCCTCATCTTATCTGCTTGATTTTTCTCGTGAGAAAGTGTCACTCATAGTTGGTGAAATGTCACTCATAATTACTCTGAAATTATGGAAATGTCACACATAGCATTCTGAAACCTTGGCAGCTATGGACATGCTGTGGCATGTGGAAAGGGGGTAAGGTTTGCTATGAAAGAAATCCCTTAATTTATGGAATGAGACTTTGGGAATGGTTGTATAAAAAAAAGAAATGCATGGGGCAAGTGCCAGAGTGAAAGAAAGGAAGGTATCTTTGTTAATAAATCACGAAAATCAAGTGTAGATTTGTGGCATGTAAAAGCAAAACAACATGGAAATAGAAGAAGGACAGCACCTTTTGTCCATGACACAAAGGCTTTGGACAACACTCTTCAGTGCAAAACAAATGATCCAGTGGTAGTTCACTACAGCTTGGAATGCTTTTTGACAACGGTTCAAACCCCAGCTGGGGAAATTCGACTTTTATATTCTTTTCTTTTTTTTTTCTATTTTACCCAAATGAAAGATACCCTTTTGTAAATCACCCCTTAGCAGTGTCTGGGAGAAGTATGGCCTCTTTAGTCATGCTAATGCATGTCAGACATTGATGGCATGCTGTGGCATGTGGAAGGGGGGCAAGGTTTGCTATGCAAGAAATCCCTTATTTTGTGGAGTGAGAATTTGGGGATGGTTGTGTAAGAAAACGAAATGCATGGGGCAAGTGCCAGAGTGAAAGAAAGGAAGGGCTATTTGTTTATAAAGCATGAAAATCAAGTGTAGATGTGTTTCATGTAAAAGCAAAACAGCATGGAAATAGAAGAAGGACAGCACCCTTTTTCTATGACAAAAAAACTTTTGGGGAAGGAGTATAAAACAGAGCAGATGGTATAGTGGTACAAAACAGGGGCTCAGAATCCCTTTGGATAAGGGTTCAAGCCCCACCTGGGGAAATTCTTTTGATTTTTTTATTAATTAATTTATTTTAGCAGAGTGAAAAATAGTCCTTTGGAAATCATCAACTGACATTATCTCCAGTTAATCATGAAAGAGCATGTAAAAAATCTGTGGCACATGTCACATGAGCTGTGGCATATGCCACATGACAGAGTGACACGTGTCACATGCCAGGAATGGGCTCCAACCCTTACTGCTCCTGAAGGGCCTCTAGTGCCACCCAGCGGTCGCCTGAGTACACCACATCCTGAAGAGAAAATTGCACGAGGCAGCCCCGAATGGGATGAAATATCTGACAAGTTGCCCTGCTGCCCTGCGTGATACCCGCAGTGCACACTCATACTTCATCGGAAGGCCTGTGGCAGCGAGGCTGCCCCCCCCAGCATGTGAGAACTGCACAGCACCAAGCTTCAAGAAAGACTACCGCGTCCTGTAACAAAACAGCACTGCAGAGCCATCTCGTAGCCATTGCAGGTACAGCACCAAAACACAGCCTGCACATGGAAGCGCCAAATGAACATTCCTGCCGTGCACAGAGCCATCCTGCTGCCCCGTGAGCATTACATGGCAGCCTCTGGTGCCATTGACAAAAGATGGCAGCACCTGCCGCGCCACCTAACTACCACATCCCCACACCGTGACTGCTCTAAGTGACAAAGAGCCTGTGGTGCCCCCACCTCAAACAGCAGTATTGAGAGGCAGTGAGAAAGGCCTCACTGCCCCAAAAGGCTCCTTCCATGGGCAGAGAGCAAAACCCCCAGGGCTCAAGGACAATCAGGAGATAAGTGAGTAGAGTGCTGTACTCCCCCCTCCATGGAATGTTGCCGCCCCTGCCTGCTGGAACATGCCTAATGAAACTGCAAGGGAGAAGACACTGACTGGGTAGTGTACCTTTGGCCTCCCTTGGCAAAAGAGACAATCAACCCCTGCAAGGGCCCTCTCCACAGGCAACCAGACAGCAAAGTCTTAAGGTAGCAATCCCCACCTAAAGCACAAGAAAGGCGGGTGCAGTGCACGCAATCCCCAGTGGCTGCCTAACGCCACTGCAAACAAGGAAATTGCGCCACCCACCATAGGTGGTGAACAGCCACCACTGCAAGAAGGAAGAGCAAGCATGCCAAGCACCAGAAGAGGGTGCCTTGAAGAAAGACCAAGAGCACGGAGACCAAGGTGAGCGACGCCTACACCAAGAAGCTTGACAGCGCTGGCACGCGCCCAGGAGAGAGAGACTTCTCCATAATAAAGAAGCAATGCTCAAGGCAGCTGGAAGAGCCTCCACATCTCCACTGCACCAGCGAAGCCCCGCAGTGGGCCAAAGACAACACAGAGTGTCCTCCCTCACACTGCCTCAAGACAGAGTTGCAAGTGGCCCAAGACAAGCAAGAGGAGAGTTGCACATTGTACTGGCAGGCTGCCACCGCAACATGTGCTCCAATAACACGCAACATGTGGACGGACACCACCTCACACTGCAAGCAGGGAGCACATCATATGATGTGACTGACCCCGCCAAGCATGCCTGGACGGAGGCAGGAGCAGGTGCCAAACGACACAGGCTCGAGGCACAAGTACGACGCCCTCGAGTGAAGAAGGTGACCTGCCATCCTGGCAGAGGAGCATCGTGGAAATCCCTGAGGAGGGGGTTTGAGGAGTAAAAGCAAGTCCTACCAACAGGACAGACCTGCGACAGGTCTGCAGCAAAGTAAAGACAGTCCTAAGAACCGGACATGACCAGCGAGATGTCCATGCGGCGCAAACATGAGACATGTGGCAGGATGCCACATCCAAGTGAGGAACTTGGTCAGAAGCAAAGAAGAGCGTGGCAGGGCGCCACATCGTGAAGGGGAGAACAGCGTGGCAGGATGCCGCTTCGCGAAGGAGAAGAGATTGGCACAATGCTACAGGACGAACCACAGGTGCGCAACCAGAGGTGCCCGAGAGGGAAAACGAGAAGGGCGATAGGACAGAGGATTCGTGCCAGCACTGAAGAAAGTGTTCATCGACACACGCCAGCCACCGGGGTGCAGAGACGTCACTGGAGACAGCTCCGTGGAAGTACCAACCGTAAGCCACTATCAAGTACGATCTGTGCCCAGGCCCCACGCTTCACAGTGCGACCGTCCACTCACCTGTCACCGGCTGCTTGGCATTGATGGCATCACATCTAGCAAGTGCACCTACCAGAAGATAACCGTAAGTGGCCACGAAGTCCATCCAGTCCTCCTCACTCCATGCTATCACCTCAAGCAAAAGATCACCGCCTGTTGCCCAAGTGTAAGAAAACTATTGTACTTATTATCCAGGTGCATCACCACCAAGAACATCTAAGGAGCATCGCACCACCAGAGTGGATCCAAATGCTCAAGACATCCGGAGTTCAATGAGACACTCCTGGTGCCGTAGGAGGCTAGCCATCCAGGAACTTTCTGTGTTCCCCATAAACCTGAGGCCTGCTAAAGAAGAGCATACCCGACCATTGGACTATTCACCCTTGGGGTTACACAAGGCTTGGCCTTGGTCCAGTTGGGAGTTCCGCAGCAACCCCTCAGTGCGGCCTATGAGAGGCCCACACAGGCTACGCAGTCACGTGGCAATCCAGGGGCAAGGGCCTAAACGGAGTTCCTGTGAGAGGGGAATCCTAACCGGAGAGATGCATCAGCAACAGCTGCATGACAGGCACCGGGAAGCATGGAGGTTGCAGACAGAGACTGGTCACCTAAAGACCATCTGATGAAGGCATGTGAACCTGAGTCCTGATGGTGAGAGCACACATAATCTGAGACACCACCCTTTGCAGCTGTATGAGCGACTTGAGTGTGGTCCTGTTGGCTGTTCCTCAGCGCCGCCTTCACGCGGCCTATGAGAGGCCCACACAGTCCACAGGGTCCCATGGCAGCCCGGCAGGAAGGCCCTCTAGGAGACTCCTGTGAGAAGGGAGTCCAGGCAGGAGAGGCAATTCTGAGGCTGCTCAGACATCGGGACTGGAAAGCATCATCGCCTCCAAGGAAGGCCCTCATCCACCAAAGTCATCCTCAGTATTTTCAGGTTGGCTGTCCACCGGAGCCTGAGCGCCTTCAAGAAGATCTCCAAAGTGGACTCCACCACTGCTCCAGATGCACTGCTATTTGAACTGTGTAAATAGACTCCAACACCGTGATACCAGGCCGGTCTCAACTACATCGCTGAGGTGGACCAAAACCTCCTGACCGTGAGGTCCAGAGTTCCAGCACTGCCCAGCAGATGGCCTGAAGAGACTCATTGGTGCTGTGTATTATTGTTTGTTTTACCATAGGTTGGACTTTTGTTTGTTTCTTTTACATTAAAGTTTGGCAGGGATGTAGTGTCCTGCTGCACAAGTTCTAATGTTCAGCCTTGTGTTGCACCCACACTGTACACCCACCCATCACAGGCGTCACGGGTAAGGTGACCCTGCTAATAAAAGGGACCGGTCGCACGTGCCCTGGGCCAGTTTCAGTACCCTACTACTGTATCAGTGTGGTTGTTCGTGCAGCATGTGCGCCTAGTGGCCCAAGACACCACACACAGTGAGGCTTTTAAAATATTTACTCTTTTATCTCGCACTCTTCTCGCTCTTTTATCCGCTACATATTTTGTTAATTCTGCTTCCTTCTCTTTCTCTCTCTTCCATCCGTCTGTTTTTTCCCTATAGCACCCTCAAAGCTCTCCATACTTTCTGCCTCTCTTTGCTCCTTGGTTTGTTTAGTGATCACGTTTTGCTATTTTTGCTCGTTGATCTCGTACAAAGGCGCAATCCATCTCTGAACTCATTTTGGATTTTAAACCTTTACAAATATTCCCTTTGTGTGTGTATGTTCTAGAGTGGGACATTCCCTCCAGTTTGGCTTTTATTACAAAGAGAATATATTCATAAAGGTTTGAGTTCGGTGGTCACAAACACAGGCTCTGCAGACATAATGTGATGTGTTGCAGAAACACAGTTTGCATTTTAAAGGCTATTTATTTCTTCGAGATTGGGTGGATAACACGTGGTAGAAATGTTTATTTTTGCCAGCTTCTGTTAACCCTGGGCGTAGTTTGCGTAGTGGCGCTACGCGTAGCTACGTGAAGTGCACTTCGCACTACGCACGCTACGCGAACTGCGTAGTGCGGTAGGGAAATGCTGTTCGCACTGATTGCACAGTGCTGGATGCTTGTCCGCACTGTGCAATCATTGCAAACGGCATCTTGCACAGTGCAAGCGGTCGTTTTCTGCCGCTCGAGTAGATTTGTACTCGAGCGGCAGCTTTCTCGACGCGGACTGGTAGTTTCTCATCGCGAGCGGTCGCGAACATACGCGACCACTCGCAATGAGAAACCTGACCTCCCCGCGTTGAGAATCTCGCCGGGAGGTTTATTTTCCACGCTCTCGATCGGCAACTTGATGTTGCTGATCGCGAACGAGGAAAAAGTCTCGCCGGGATGTTAATTTTGCTCGCTCGCGGTCGCCAACTTGACGTTGAGGACCGCGAGCAAGCAAAAAATGCCCGCTACGCTACGCGTTTTTGCACTGTGCTACGTGCAATTCGCCTAGTGCATAGTAGCGCAAACTACGCACGCTCCGCAAGCGTAGCGTAGTACTACGCCCAGGGTTACTTTCTGTGCACTGACTCTGGTAGATTTCCTCATTAAGGTTAGTGATGGCCCTCCCACCCCTGGTTCGGTCTCAGTTAATGTAAAATGTTCCAGAGTTTGTCTTGTAAATCAAAAGTGAAATCCTGCTCCATCATGAAAGGAGTCAGCAAAAGCTGGGGTGATGGGACACGGGAAAGGGTGGAGGATGGGTGTGTTCACTGAGGAGGAATACAACCCATGCACATTGCATTAGACTGCAACATTTGTATAGCGCTTACTATACATGTGTGAGGTGTTGAAGCTCTTATCCACAGGGATAGTAAACTACACCATGTATACACCACCGGCACCATATGTTTTCGCTTCTCATGCACGCACTATCCGAGTCCGATGGGCCTCAATTTTTCGGTTTTTGCCTAACTGCACTGTGATTTCTTTGTTGATGTTGGTGCTCTGAGCCTCTGCTGCTCGCACATGTATTCAAACAGCAAATGCAAATTTACCAAAGGACTAGGGCTATGACTGACTGTTATATTTACGCATCAAGGTTTTCCTCCTCCAGCACAGTTTTTAGCCTGGCCTGAGACCTGTATGCTGTGTTTGTTTATGGCCTGACAAATGGCTTGCAGCCTACGTAAACTGGTTTGATGAAAGCAAGGGCTTCCAAATGCAAGCAATAAAATTCAAGCCATGTGTCAGGACATAAAAACACTGGGCCAGGTACCAGATTCCATTGGATGACACTATTGCCTCGGGCTGTACTCTGTTGTAGTGTAAACTTTGAGAAAGGCAATCCAGCAAGGCCCTACTTCACTTTGAAGCACTGGGCTCTTGTGAACAGGCCAGTGAGTTAGCATAGCAGTTCTCTGGTTATATTGAATAAGCAGCTACCAACGACATTAGCATATGAAATATCTTTATTGCTGTCATAACTACAGTTTTACAATTCATTTTTTTAACCTTCTTGCTCTTCTGAATTTGCTTTAAAATGCAACATTTGCTCACTCGTTCTTCAAATTTTCCTGGGGAGAGAACCCCCTCCCCCCCTAAAACTCCATATATGACAGTTGGGCTCACTCGCTACGCTTGCTTGCTCACACACTTTAATGCCCCAACACTTTCAAATGTCACCAGCCACCACTGGATGCAAGAGTATGCGAAATACTACTGTAATTGTACTGTATTGTATTGTAATTGCATTTATATATTGCTTACCACCCTGACGAGGCGACAAAGTACTTTTTCGGCGAGTATCACGCTGCTCTGGAACCCATGAAGGATTAGTGTTGAATTAGTATAGCGAAAAATAAAAGTCATTTGAGTGGTGGATATTAGTCAGTGTTTTGGATTCAGAAGGATAGTGGAGGGATAGAAGAGGGAAAACAGGTTTGCATTTATATAGTGCTTGCTACCCCTGATGGTCTTTTGAAGCGTTTTTTTGGCAAGTAGAATGCTACTCCGGAACCCATAAAGGATTAGTGGTGAGATAGTATAGTGAAATATGAAAGTAATTTGAGTAGTGGATATGTTAGTCGGTTATTTGGGTTGAGAAGGGTAGCAGGGGATAGAAGAGGGAAAAGGGTTGCATTTATATAGCGCTTGCTGCCCTGATGAGTTGTTGAAGTGCTTTTTCGGCGAGTAACACGCTGCTCTGAAACCTATAAAGGATTAGTACAGTGAAATATGAATGGACATGTTAGTCTGTTATTTGGATTGAAAATGATAGTGGAGGGATAGAAAAGGGAAGGATTTAGACTTTTTTTGTTTTTAGTTTTGGAGATCATAGCAGTAGGAGGAGGCTTGGGATGAGTACAAGGGATGTAGAGGGGAAGAGTCAGAGGGAAGGGTTTACAAAGGCTTGTTTT
The DNA here is from genome assembly GCA_963921515.1 of Calotriton arnoldi. NCBI lineage: Eukaryota > Metazoa > Chordata > Amphibia > Caudata > Salamandridae > Calotriton > Calotriton arnoldi. Next base: position 201,163 of record CAWUFW010015213.1, on the reverse strand, counting down.
GGGGGATCGTTATAGTAAAATAGGTATTTTGGGGATCATAGTAGTGGTATGGGGTTTGGGATGAATGAGAGAGTGGAGGTAGAGGCTATATTGATAGAGGTATAGGGTGAGAAATAGGGTAGTGCATTGGAAAGAATTGTAGAAAGAGGTTTGAGATGAGTCAGAGAATTGAGCTAGAGGATATATTGAGAGCGGAATAGGGTGAAAAATATGGTAGTGCATTGGATATGCTGAATTAGAAGAGGAGTAATAAATATATAGATCCATAAGTACACGGAAAGTATATAGATGCATAAAGGAAGTAAGTATATGTAGATTAAAGTTGTTGATAAAGGTATAGGATGAGAAATAGGGTACTGCATGGGAAAGAGTAGTAGAAAGCGGTTTGAGATGAGTCAGAGAGTTGAGGTAGAGAATATATTGGGAGAGGTATAGGATGATAAATAGGGAAGTGCATTGGATATGCTGAATTAGTAGAAAAGTAATAAATATATTGATCCAAGTACATGGAAGGAATATAGATGCATAAAGGAAGTAAGTATATACAGATTAAAGATGCATTAAATAAATTCCGGCTTTCAAGTGTTGTTGTATTTAAATTTCTATTTTATTAATTTGTTTTAAAACATAATTATTCTACATGTTTACACAAAGCAATGCAAATATATAGGTACATATCTATAGTACAAATTAATGCTTATATACAGAGGGATAGGCTGTATATTTCTGTTTGCATATGGTGCCTATGTGGGGAAGAGCCAAATCTTGAGTAGTTTTCTAAAGATAAGGTGGTTGTCCGTGGATCTTATGTTGGGGGGTAAAGAGTTCCATATTTTGGCTGCTTGAACAGAGAAGGATGTGCCACCCATGGTTTTTTCTTGTATCTTGGGATTTTGAGGTGAAGTGCCTCTCTAGAGCGGAGGTTCCTTTGTTGAATGTGTTTGGTGATTTGATTCCTGATGAAGAGCGGTCTCGTTCCATGTGTCGCTTTGTGGGTGATACAAAGCAGCTTGATCGTGGATCTTCTGGCAACCTGTAACCAATGGAGGGCTTTCAAGGCAGGGGAGATGTGGTCTCACGGTTTGATATGTAGGAGTAGTCTGGCAGCAGAGTTCTGAATCCATTTTAGTCTTTTCATGGTCATAAAAGGTGATCCGTGGTAGAGGCTATTGCCATAATCGAGTTTGGACAGAACTAGGGAGATGGTAGCTTGGACCTTGTGTGAAAATCCCAAATGGGGGAACATTCATCGCAGAGTTTTTATAGTAAGAAAGCTTGATCTTGCTAGTTTGTCCACTTGGGCGTTCCTCAATAGGTTGGAGTCCATGGTCATTCCGAGGTTTCTTACTTCCTTCGATACTTTAGGTGTTGATCCCAGTTCATCAGGGAGGTGGCGAGCAGGTCATAATGTTTCCAATCGCCACACGTGAGTATTTCCGTTTTGGAAGCATTCAATTTGAGATGGCTCCATGTCATCCATTGATCCATGGCTCTGAGACAACTGAAAATTGGCGAGTTTCCAATGTCTTTGGGGCATTCCAGTTGAAGGAGTATTTGTGTGTCATCTGCATAATTATAGCACGTGAGGTGAAATTGATTGATCAGTACCGGTGATGACTTTATGTAGATGTTGAAAATTATGGGTGAGATGATAGAGCCTTGAGGGACCCCTGCTTTTGTGGCATAACGTTTGGACGAGAAAGGTGTGGTATGGATGACATTAGTTCTGTTGCGAAGGTAGGATGCGATCCAGTCTCGAGCAGTCCCCTCTATGCTGGCTTCGTAGAGTCTTTGTATCAGAGTGTTATGGTCAACCGTGTTAAAGGCAGCTGAGAGGTCCAAGAGAAGTAGCGCAGCAACCCTGCTGCAGTCAACGATGCCATCCCAGATGGCAAAGAGGGCAGATTCTGTGCCTCTTCCCGGATGGATTCCCGTTTGGAAGTCTGAAAGTATGGCATTGTCTTCAATGAATTGTGACATCTGGGCGAACGCTGCTCTGTCTATAAGTTTGTCCAGGAAAGGTCCATTTGCAATGGGTCTATAGTTGTTAGGGTTCAGTGGGTCCAAGTTTGTTTTCTTCAGTAATGGGCTCATGTATGAGTTTTTGAGTTCTTCTGGAAATATTCACGTAGTTAAGGAATCGTTGATGATTCTTCTTACTGGAGTGGCAGCAGAGGTTGTTAGAAGAATTGTCTTGAAAGTTTGCGGTGGACACGAGTTAGAAGGGCTGCCGGCAGGCCTGCTTGCATTGACCAGGGCCATAAATTCATCGTGTGAAATGTGTTGGAAGGAACAGAGAGGCTGGGTTAGAGTATTCTTGGATTGTTGTTTTGGAAAAGGGTCAGCACTGGTGCTTTGTCTTTGTTTTAAGTATGAGTCCAACGTGTCTGCTTTGTCCGTGTAATGATTTTCCAATTTGTTTGTGAAATCTTGAGTAATGGGATGAGCTCCTTCTAGGCAATTCGGTTTACAGAATTCATTGAGTATTTCATAGAATTATTTATTTGCACATATAGCATTTTGAATTCTGTCTGAATAGTACCTTTTCTTTTCTTTTTGGGTAGCTGACTTGTATAATCTGTCAATTTTCTGTAGGCGAAGTTTGTCTTGATTGGCGTTTGTTTTGAGCTAGGCACGATGCAGCTTTCTGATTTGTTGTTTTATTTCTTTTATCTCTGTATTTCTCCAAGGTGCTTGTTTTCTTTTGTTCTGTTGTGTAGTTTTAAGTGGTATCAGGATATCAAAAGCTTCCTGTAGCCACTTATATAGTTTTTTAACAGAATTTATTGTTTCCAGATCTGTACTGGATTTTACTTGTGTTTTTAAGAGTTCCAAATTGAGTTTGTTCTATGGTCAATAGGTAGATGAACGTAAGGTGGTTTTAGGTGTGTCACCTAGTGCTGTTTTATGTTGGAAAGAAAGCAAATGGTGGTCTGACCATGTGACCAGAGTTATAGTTTGAAAGGTAAGTAGTTCGATATTAGCAAAAATGACATCTAGGATGTGTCCAGCGTTGCGTTTGGGTTTGTGGACGATTTGATGCAGGTTCAGTGTGTCTAAGCCAGCGATTATTGTTTTTTGATGGGGCATATTGGGTTTGTCAAACCAAAAGTTGAGGTCACCCAGAACGCATAGGTTGCACTTTAGTGTTATCAGGTTTGAAACCATGTCTAGAAGTGTGTCTGGGAATGTCGCCTTGCTAGGTGGAGGTCTGTAAAGGAGCAGGAAGTTACAGGAGGAAGATGGTGTAGGATTGTATCTGGTGAAAAGGGCCTCACAATCTTTTATGGAGGTGTCGTCCACTTTAATGATATGTAATGTTTGCCTGAACACAACAGCTAGGCCACCTCCTTTTTTGCCTATACGATTTTGGGTGACCGTTTGATAACCAAGAGGAACGGCTTCATGCAAGACTGGAGCCATATCATCTCCCAACTATGATTCACTTATGAATAGTATGTCTGGTTTTGCGTCAGTGAGAAGGTCGTAGATGTGATGTTTGTTTTTAGAGAGCAATCGAGCATTTACTAGTAGGCAGTTAAGAGAATGTACTTCATAAATGCATGCATAACTACGTCAAAGAGTACTGTTCACAAAGGCATGATGCAAGAGTATGTGAAATACTATGATTCATAAATGCTTGCATAACTATGTGAAAGAGTACTATTCACAAAAGCATTTAGGAGTTAATGAAAGAGTACCATTTACAAAGGCATGCATGAGTTTGTGAATGATGCAATTTACAAAAGCATGAAAGAGACCATGAACGTGTACTCATATGCTTTTGTGCATTGGTCCAACCTTTTTATCTTTAGACACTGTATACAACTATTTCCATATAATTCCAATTGTAAACACCATTTTTGATGGTTTGGGGCTAATTTACAAAGGCATGTAGGAGTGTGTAAAAGAATACTAATAAAGCTATGAGTATTCTTTTTCGTACTCCAAAATGCCTTTGTGATTAAGCCTATATGTGTTTCACTTATGTTTGAAGTGAATTTCCAACTGTCTTGTAATTCAAAAAGAATTCCAAGACAAGTCCTGGGAAGCAGCTACTGATGCAGCTTTCCAGAAGTTGGGTGCAAGGGGGCTTGTAACTAGCCCACATTGAGTTCAACATTTAGCCTCTGGTGCCAGCTACCCTTAGTACAATATCTCACAAGGATGGATATTGCAGATGTAAATTCATAGAAATGTGCAAAAAGTGCACATTCAGCAGTGACAATATCTACAGCCGGGGACCACAGGTTTGTGCACCACGTGCACCCCGCCTCCACCGTCAGTCTGCAGTAACTCAGCAGCACCAGTGCCTACCACTCCAGGTCTCAGACAAAGGCACAGCGTGGTCTCAAGGCCCTGGGGACTGCCTGCACTTCCATCATTGGACACCATGGTGTTGCAAGGATTGCCCAATGTAAAGTGCTGCATCTGTGTTTTTCGCTAACAATGAGCCACTCTTCAGACATGAGGCACAGATTTGGCATTTCCTCTTCCCATGGGACTCTGGCTCGACATCATGGCTGTTGCTGGCTTTGTGGGGGTTGTTTACCTGTACTAAATTTGGTCATGGCTTCTCCATTCTGCATTCGGGTACATACATTTTCTAATTTCTCATCAGAGGTGTCTTTGTAAGCTCTTTTTGCCTCTAGAGGCAGAAAAGTGACGGAGGGCTGACTTACGCGAATTTTGTGACCGCTAACTGTCCAGCCATTATTTTTTTTCTCTTTAGCTTCAAGATGTGTATCGCTGTCACGCTAGAGTGAGGGGCAATTTTTCCACCAGCTGATCCTAACGCCATGTAATGACGTATTGTACATACGTCGCTATCATGACAATGGGTGTGGTCGAAAGACACCATCAAAAAACATTTGCCGCAGAGCACAAAATCTTGAAATTATGCCCCTGAGTGCCTTTGCACAGACCATTGTGTATGTATTTGCCTCCAGCTAAGCAAATACTACAATGCGATTCTGTAGTCAACCTTTGCATTGTATTCAGCATTATAATACTTCAATACAAGTAGTGAATGCTTTTTGTTCAAGTTATTGTGTGTTGCATGCCCAATAACCTGGTACAGACATCGCAGCAATGTGTAATGCAACAGTCTTATATATAGCCACACAGATAACCAATGGTAATCATTATAACTACCACTAATCCAACGTTAGTGCAGTTAAACTGCCGTTTTGTAAAATTTCTCGATATTACAGCACAGAGATTGAAATACATTTCTCCCTTGGCTAGGAATCATCCCCCAACAACGAACTTGCGTTGTACCTGAACAGTCCTGTTAAAACTTACTAGACCTTTTAACAATGGCACTAAGATATTAAAATCAGGCATGTGTTGAAGATGTTGACTGAAGTCTAGGAAATAACGTGTGGCTACAGTCTACTAACATACCCACGAGCAAGGTTTGCAAAGGATTTTCTGGAGGGTTGACAGTTTAATTGTTAATTCTTCATTGAAGTGAGTTTTAATAGATTATGTATTAACTGGGTCGATTGGAAAAAAAATGTGAAAATCTTTTAACTTGATTTATGTGTAAAATACTGTGGATATTCTTAACATTATTTTAATTCATTGTATTTGAGCAAGGAGTTCAGATTTTTAACAAGTATTTAATGTATGCAATGGTTTTAATTAATCAAGCATAATAAAAATGTACTTACTTACACTGATGCATGCATTATCTATCACACATGACATATGGTGTTGTTAGGCATGAAATATCCTGCAATATGGTACATTTGCTGATCAACTAGCACTTAGCGGCTAATTATTTGCCGTGTTTTCACATGAGCGATAATTTATTTAATAACCGCAATGGAAAACACTCGCAAAATACATGTGTCAACAATGAAAAATTTCCGCTTACCCCTTAGCAGCAAATGTTTTTATGCGGAGTCCAAAAACGGACCGCAAACGCCCAGGAAGTGATGTCAGTATGCATCCTGTTTCATGGAGGAGTACTGTACACTTTCACGTTCTCTTTTAACCACACTGTTAGTGTCTGTGGAGAGTTGTGGAGGTGTTTAGAGGCGTCTGCTGGACATTTGGTGTGAGAGAGTGGTTTGGTGTCTCATCTAATGTCCCTGTCAAGTCCTGTGTTGCTGTCTGTCTGTGTTTTTTGCGTATTTGTGATTATCTTGTCAGGTTTTTGTCTAAGGGGTATGTTTGTAAGTTATATAGGTTTATTGGGTATTTACTTGTTTTCTTTTTTAATAGTGGGTTTATTTGTGTGGTGGGAGATTTTGGGTGAGAGTAGGGAGGGCCGAATGTCAGGGGGAACCTTGGGGGGCTCTGGCTGGTGAAGTTTTTTTTTACCAAGGATGGTGGAGAATGTGGGAAGAGTCCTGCAGGGCTACGACATCAAGATCTGGAAGGTGAGGAGGGAGCACATCCACAACCACATGATGTACATCTTCGGGTGGACAGGACTGTTCACCAGTGGAAACACAGATGGCAGGATTGTGTCGGACAAGAGGGAGACCTATTGGATCACCTGGGGATCATTGTTGGCAGGCAAGGTGGAAAGTACAATTCAAAAGTCGTATGATATCACGGTGTGCTTTCTCTGTCAACAACAGTAGTCAGTGACACAATGTAATATGTGCAACATGATGATGCCAATAACTTTGTGGCAACAGTAAGCTGCCTAGCTCCAATCCAGCCACTCTTGCATCATTGTGCAAGTGTGCCTGCGTGGAAGTGAATGATTGACCATGTATTTATTTATTTGAAAAGTTTTATATAGCGCAAACTAGACCCATGCAGGTATCAGAGAGCTTTGCACGATGAGGAGAACAATGATCAATAAAACATTTAAAGCTGGTAAAGGTACATACAGTGTAGCAGATAACAACTAACAAAACGGAGGAGAGAGCTGAGGATCTAAACCAGGAATCTGTTCATTAGTATGAGTTTGACTTTTTTCTTAAAGGAGATACTGGAGGGAGTCAGTCTTATATCAGGGGGAGAACGTTCCAACTTCTGGGAGCAAGGCCCGAGAATGATCTGTTATAGGTTTTTTTTCTTGATGAGATGTTGTGGCTTAAGTAGGATGGTGGAAGCACTACTGGTGGATCTAGCTCCTCCTAATAGCTCAAGTTTGCAGGCGAGATAGGTTGGGGTGTTGAAATGTAGAGCTTCATGTGTCATGCATGCAATTTTTAGTTGGATTCTTGCTTCGTAGGGGAGCCAGTTGAGGGATTTAAGGTCCAGGGAGATATAATTGTACCGTTTTGACCCCATGATGAGCCTTGCCGCCGAGTTGAGTGAAGTCCTTAAGGGGACTGTTGTGGCCCTAGGTAGGCCAATGAGAGTAGCGTTTCCATATTCCAATCTGGGGATTACTAGTGCTTGCACTGCCAGTTTGAAGTATGTGTCAGGGAGTAAAGGTTTTAGTTTACGTAGTATACTCAGTTGTAAGTTTACTTCTTTGATGGTGGCACTGATGTGTTCCCGCATATTAAGATTTTTGTCCAGGGTTATACCTAGTGATTTGGCTGATTCATTGATTTGTGGTGTGCAATTGAAAGCTGTTAAATGCTTTATCCAATCATTTCTTGAATGTCTGTGAGAAGTTGGCCTGGTATATGATGTCCCCTAATTAAAGTGGGCACTTTGCACCAGTCCAAACAACCCTTATGGTGATTTAAGAGGTCAAAGATAATGTTTGAAAGCTACCCAAGTGGTAGCTGTGAAGAGCAGCTTTCAGGCTTAGTCTTGAAGGAATGTTAAGCAGCTTGTTTTACCAGAATGCAACCTTATTGTATTGGTTAAATGAAAGGAGAACCACACAGTAGTTATAAAAATATGTATTTATCATTATAACACACTCTAAATACCTTACAGTACCTGCTACCCCAGATAAACACAAAGCATACAATACTGTAGCACAAAAAACAAATGTAAGTAGCAATGATACACAGTGGGTTTCAGGGGGAGACCAAATCATATACAAAAAAATTGTGGTATAAGAACCACGACTCGAGTCAAGACTGCGTCTAGAGGTTGTAGAATTGCTGGGACCCCAAGAAACCACTCAAAGTGAGTAAGTAGGGACCCCATGGAGGATGGGTGCAGTGTGAGAACACAAACGCGTGCTACGTATATTTCAATGGGAGAGTCGCGTTGCAGTTTTAAAGTTTAAGGACCCTTCCAAGTGGATTACGAGGAAACCCTTTGGATCATAGGAGGTTGAAGAGCCACCCCACCCGTGGATACTGTAGTACCAGAGTTACCTATCCCAGGGAAGCCGGGTGCATAGGGCTGAAGTGGTGTCGGAAACCGCCGTCGATCTCAATGGAGGACTTCAAGGAAATGCCACTGCGGGAAAGAAGAAAAGTGTCACTTGAAATCCAAAGGTGGATTCATGTTGAAGAGTACCTGAAAGCAGAGGGGACAGAGTCTGTGTAACTCAGGAGTGACCAGGGGCTCGGTAGACGAATGCCCACCGATGTCGGGCGCTTCAGGTGCGTTGAAGGGGTTCTTGACTCTGCAGCCACCGGGACCAGGAGATGTTGAGGACAACCAGGAGCCGGATACGAGCTGTCCCACGAAGAATGTCAAGTGCTGAGGGGCCGGTGTCCAGCCGGAGCACCAATAAGCCTTGGCAGTGGCAACCAACGAAGATGGTCAAGAGGAGTTACGGTTCAGACCAGCAAGGCCCAAGAGACTCACCAAACATAGGGGAGTCGGGGCAAGCCTGGAGCAACCAGGAAAGCCCAAGAAAAGCAATGTTGACCCTCAAGAGGACCCGCAGGCCGGAGGTACAGGAGTCAAGAGGGGACCTCATGCAGAATTACAAAGCAACAGCCCACGGAACACTCGGTGCGAGGAGGCCAAAGTTCTTTGGTGGAAATGGTGCCAGAAGTCGGGGCTACTGGGAGCCCAGTGCACTTGTTTTGGGAACACCAACAAGCATATGCACTTTCAAAAGTACGCACTGCACAGGGGTACGGGTATTGCAGCCTCCACGAGCGATTCTGACCTCAAACTTGGTGAGAAGGCAGCTCGGACCTCAAGGAACAAGGAACCTACATCCTGTGTTGCTGGATCCTTCGGAGTCTGCAGGAGCTCAGGATCAGCAGACCAGTTAGTTGCATTACAGTGCCTGCGGTTGCAGGGGAGTGACTCCTTCACTCCAAGGGAGATGTCTTCAGTTGTCCATGATGCCTGTATGGTGCACGGGCACAGACAATGTTTGGACGGAGTGGGAGACGAAGTCGTGCCCAAACGAAGTCCAGCAAAGTCCAGAGTGTCCAGATGGTCGAAGATCTGTTGTTTCTTGATCAGAATCTTGTCCACGTCGAATGTAGGGTCCTACAGCCAGGTAAGCCCTTTTGCACCCATGGGAGAGGGTTGGACAGATTCAGGGGAGGGTCAGGACAGTGGGGAGGATACTCTCCTGTCCTTTGTCTAGTTTCATGCCAGAGCAGGAGCCAACGGCTCCCAGGACTGGTTTGAAATGGACTATGTACAGGGACACCAAATTTGCCCCTCATGCAGACTTTTGGTCCCTGGCAAGCGCACCCACCCAGGCCTAATACACTAAATCCTGCATGGGAAGTGGTCACACCTCCCTGTGACAGGATGCCTATTGTTCTGCCTCCCCCTGCTCGAGCTTGGCTCAGCAGCAGGAGGGCAGAAATGTATCTCTGGCCGACAGCAACCATTTTGGGCTGCCCGGGACTAGAAGGCTGGTACCGGGAACACCAGGGAACTCACAAGGCTCGTTTCTGAGGGGTGGAATCATACCTCCCACACCGGTTACTGGTGTGGGGGTATGACTCCACAATGTTTGACACCAAACACGATAGGGTTACTTTCAGCCATTTTAGATTTGGTCATCACGCGGTCGCATAATGCCACTCTATGTCGTAAATGGCTGTAGCACTAACAACCCGGGAGAATAGACTCCGTAGGCTTCAGGGGTGTCCTGCTCATGCAGTGGCACCCTCTCACTTAGAACCAAGCACCCTGCCTTCAGGATTGCCAAGGCCTGCTATACGGGTGACTTATAGGTTTTAAGTGTAGTCACCCTTAGATATAGTAAACCTATATCTTAAGTAGGTGGTGCATGCACCAACTTACACAGGCTGCAATGGCACGCCTGTAGGTCCATTTTGCATGGCCTCTCATGGGTGGCATAATACATGCTTCAGTCCATGGGAGGGCTCTGGGGTACCGATGCCCTAGGTACATGTGTACCATATACTACGGACTGACAAGGGGACGGCAGTATCCAATCTGGAGTGTACCTAAGTACAGGTTATAACAATTTAGGGAGAAAGCAGATAGACTGGGGTCCTGATTAGCAGGATCCTAGTCAGATTAGTCAAAAACAGTGTAACATTTTTAAAAAAAAATATTTTATTTTGATAATTGCACACATAGTACATAACAATGCAGAGATCATCTCCGCCAATACACATTGTACGATAAGAAGTGCAACCATTTTCTACATGTTTCAACTTCACCCATCCCCCCCTCCCTCACCCACCCTAACACCCGAAAGTCAGCAAGTATAGCGTTACATGGAAAGAACACAATGTACATTACATTACATTATATCTATGCTGGTGAGACATCACAGGTAGTTATACAAGTTCAGAGAATGTACATCATCACGTCGCCTGCAGGTCGGGGTTTTGTAACAGAAACAAAGTCAATGGTGCCCAGAAATCTTTTGGTCTCGATGCAATGGGCAACTCCTCTGCATACACCCTCATCTGCTCCTTACAATACACCAAGGCTCGGACCCATTGCCGGATCGTTGGGGTAGACCTAACACCCCAATGCATCGCAACTGCTCGCTTGGCGAATTAAGTGGAAATAGCAACCAACCTCCTATGACATGGTTTAAACTGCTTCATCCATCCCAATAGACAAACCTCGGGAGTGCATGGAACCCGTTCAGTGATGATATCTGAAATCATGTGCACAACCTTGCCCCAGAATGCATTAATGGTGGGACAAGCCCATGCCAGATGCAGGAAATCAGCCTCTTCCTGCCCACATCTGGTGCAGCCTGCCTCTTCACGCAACTCACATTTCTTGAGCTGACTAGGGGTATAGTACAGCTGATGGAGGTACTTGAAGTGTATAATACGGAGATTACAGTTTGCCGTCAGCTGCCCAGTCAAACCACAGCAGGCCTCCCAGTTCTCAAGCGTCATCGGCGAGGCCAGCACAGCATTCCATTTTACTAATGATGGGGGATCTGATAATGAATTTTCCACCTGAGAAACCCTGTAAAGCCGAGTAACCAACACCTTACTTTCCTCCCTGGCCAGCACCACCTGCAAAGCTTTAAGTTTAAGGACCTGTGGCTCGGCAGGAAACCCTGGGTAATCAAAAACAGTGTAACATTAAGCAAAAAGTGGGGATAACCATAAGAAGCAGATCCTACTTTCCTACAGTATCTGATTAGGAGGGGTGATTAGGAGGAATTCCGTTTTTGAGTGTTGAGTTTGAGATGGTTGCATTCTAACTAATTTTGAGTGTTTTGAAGGATGGGATTGAGAGATCAGATGTCTTCAGGAGATGAAATTTTCAAGTACAATTGGATTTCATCAGCATAAAGGTGATAATGAATGTTGGCAGCCCTTAGCATTTCAGTTAGTGGTTCCATGAGTAGGTTGAAGATAGTGGGGGAGAGAGAGGAGCCTTGTGTGACCCTGAGTGTGAACAGCGTGGTGTTGGAAAGGGATTGATTTACCTTGACTTTTTGCGTTCTATTTTGCAGAAACAAGGTAAACCAATTTAAGACAGACCCAGATAATCCCATCCTATGCTCTAGTAAGTCAAGAAGGTAGTCGTGCTTTACCGAGTCAAAGGCAGAGGAGTGATCCAAGAGGATTAGTAGGCAAGATTTGTTTTGGTCCAACATTTTTAGGGCGTCATCAACTATACGTATCAGTGAAGATTCAGTGCTGTGGCCTGAGCTTAAGCCTGACTGGTGCCGGTCAAAGAGGTTGAATTGGTCAATCTGATTGCACAGTTGGACATGGGCACATTTTTCAAGAACTTTGGCCAGTGTTGGGATGTTGGAAATGGGGCGAAAATTGTCAAGGTTGGTTGGATCAACCAATGGTTTTTTAAAATGGAGGTGACCTGTCCAGCTTTTAGGCAGTACGGTATTTTACCCTGGCTTAGTGAGGCATTTACAATTCTAGTCCAGAGTGGAATAATCAACATTTTGATATCCTTGAGGAGGATGGAGGGAAGGGGGTCAGTAAAGTGGTTTAAGGGTTTTAAGTCTAAAAGCATGCTAAAAATTATGTTTTGGTCAATTGTTTCGAAGGAAGACCAAGAGGCATTGTTTTTAAGGACGTAAGCCAGTTGATGCGAGGGGTCAGATTTGTCATTGGTGGCTATTATGGAGATTGGTGTTTGGTGAGTTTGCTGTCGTGCAATCTGCAGGTCCGCTATCAAGTTATTGGTCTTTTCCAGGAAGAAGCAAGCAAAATCATCACTATTGGGCAGTAGACTGGGCTCTTTTGGGGCGATGTTGGGTAGGCCTTTAGATTGTAGTGTTAGCAGCTCAAATCTTTGGCTTGATCGAGTTGATTTCTGAAGAATTGAGTTTTGGCATGTATGATGCTTTTGTGATTAATGTTCCTGAGGGCTCTTAGTTGTGTGAGGTATTCCAGCATTGGGGAGGCTCTCTACTTGTGCTTCGCTACTCTGATATTGCGTTTTTCAGAATTGAGGTTGTCATTCTACCATGGTTGCGAGACTTTTGTGGGTATACTTTTTAGTTGAAAGGGTGCAGTTGCATCAAGAATATTTTTCATGGAGCTGTTGTAGTGGTCCATGAGTTCTTGTACATCAACCAGATTCTCCAGGGGTGCTAGGATGTCAATTCAGTGGGATCGATGTTTCTCACATTTCTTTTCTGGATTTTCGGTTTAAGCGACTGTGAGGTGGTGGTTGTCAAGGGAGTGGTGATGTGGAAGATGGCCTGGTGGTGGGCGGTAAAATCACAAGGGACGATAGATTCCAGTTGGGTAACATTATCTTTAGCAAGATCTCCCCTTTGTTGTGAGTGGGTCTATCACAAATTTGTACCAAGTTAAGATCAGTAAGAAAGGATTTGAAACTATTGACTATAGGGTCATTCAAGTCACTCCAGTGGAGATTAAAGTCCCCCAGGAAGATTTGAGTGCCAATTTGACCCATGCTTATTGTGATAGTGTCCATGAATTGATCTAAGAAAGTGTGATTGTCACCGGGTGGATGATAGAACATGTGTAGTTTACAAAAGGGATTATTGTTCTCAGCAATTTCGATACAGAGATATTCGCATGAAGAGAGGGTGCCTCCGATAATGAGTTTGAGACCAAACATAAATTTACAAGGTCTAGAGGATACGTTGGGTGCAGGACGAGTTCTTCAATTCCACCTTGGGCTGTACGCATCTGCTACGGATCGTAAGGATGTGTGAAGGGCGGAAAAAGAGGAAGTGGGCAAGTTGCATCTTCCTCGGACAGGTAGGGTCACACAACTATTCTAACTTGACCTTCGATGGTATTTGCCTTAGTGGTAAGATGTGTAAGACTATGTAAGTCTTCTGTCATTTGATGTAGCATTTGAACGATATCGTCCATTCTGTTTGCTAATGGGTTGTACCCAAGTGGAGAGTTGTCAGGAAGTAGGGGAAGAGAGGGCTAAGGAGGGTTGGATTCTTTGTTGGACCAGCAGGTTAGACTAGTGGTCAATAAGGAGAGGGTATTATCCTTAATGATGCGATCATGGAATATGGGGGGAGAGGCTAGTGAGGAACTAGGATAAATTGGGATGAACGCATCCATGTGGACGAGCTGCTGTTGACCGGGGTGATGAGTAAGTCCAGTTGAACGATCCAGAGGGTCAGAGGGCATTCAAATAGCTCTTAAGGAGGTAGGGAGCGATGAAAGAGTCCCGGACAGTGCATGTTTGAGGTCCATGAAGCCTGGATTAATAGTAGGAGCTTCAATGGGTTGAAGCGGAGGAAGGGAGGGTGATATGATCTGATAAGGTGAATGAGGACCCTGGCTATGTGGTTCACCAGTGTTAACCCTTGTAGTGGTGCGGTGATGTGGTGCAGTGTTGCCCGCAATAGGGAATGACTCGGGTCGCTGTGAAGACAATTGTCTCTTAGGGGACTGCTTATAGCTTTAGCTGGAGGGAATGTTTAAAGTTGCAGCTTTCCTGATAATAGGGAAAATATTTTCAAATAGCTTTACTTAATGGTCTGAGGCTTGGATAAGGATTTCCCCATTGTTATAGATGGAAATGGTAGCTTCTACTTTGCAGGCAGAAGAGGGAATTACTGAGAGTCTTGAGCCATGGGGAGTTTTGCTAGACCCAGAGATATGGAGGTGAGAGAGTAAGACTTTCCTCCAGAGTGCCCTTCTTTTCGTATAGAGGATGAGGTCGCATATGATATGACCTTTTTTATGCAGAAGTATGGGTCTCAGATCAGGGTATCAGGATGAGCTTTTAGTAGTCTGTGCTTATACTTCTTAGCCGCATCTTTAGTGAGATTCATTGGATACTCTATTTTGTAGGCGTGCGTGCCATATTTAATTAAGCATGGGTCAAAAACTAACCCTGCCTCCATCACTGTTGTAGAATGCAAGGAGATGTGTAGGGTAGGGAAATTAGGTTCATGTGATCGTCGCCTACCTAGAAAACACCATTGAGGTAGACTAATGGGCCAGCCGATGATACTTAAGGCAGCCTCGAAGTCGTAATACTGCTGTGGTTCAATCGAGGAGTGGTGGCGCACGCATCCAATAAGGAAGTTGCTGACGATGATGGGTGAGCCAACAAGCTACGGGTCAGATATAATTCAGATAGCATCAAATTGGATCACAGTGCATGTCTGTTTCACTTGTCATGTTCATTCATCACTCATGGTATCCATCGGCTTGCTAAGATCTGATGGAACCACCATTGCGTATTCCGCGGGGTCAGTAGGAAAGATTAAAAATCGTGCATTCCGGTGAGTCTATTTGGATAAATTGAATAAAGAGAATCATAGTCTGGATATAGTAGGAGTCGTGGGTTGGGCACCTAAGCGGTGTGTGGGTATCTACCATCCACAGGTAGCATCACCGTCTGATGGTCGCCATTTTGACATTACAATGTATGCCATTGTAGGTGGGATCAGGGACTAGAGGGATTGCTTCCGGCAGGGTTGCTGTCCCTCCACATGTGTGTGCGAGTACAACAGGTTGTGGTAATTTGAGACTGTAGGTGCCATTAGTATTTCGCTTTGGACGTGTTCGATGCAAGAAAGTCGCTCAAAGGGGAGTCCGCCGCCATCTTTAGGTCAGGCTTCCAATAACAGTCATAACAGTGAAGGATTTGAAGGATATAGGGTTGAAGTTTGTACCTTGATTCCAGTTTTGGGCTTCTGCAGCAGCGGACCTGGGAGGGGGTATCTAGGTGCAAAAGGTTCAGCAAATCTCATCTTGCCGCATGGGCGTGGCCGCCATCTTATTTGCGGGACCCTGCATAAACTTTCTGGTACTTTGTTGAAATTTTTCAGCCCCTTGCTGTCCCTCCTCATGTGTGTGCAAGTGCTACAGGTTGGGGTCCTTTGCGATAGGAGGTGTAATTAGTGTTTCGCACTAGCCGCGTTCTATGCACTGATGCCACTCAAAACGGAGTTCGCCGCCATCTTTAGGTAAAACATCAGTTAACTGGTTGTTCCCTCGTGAGCTGTGGACACATTGCTGGGTTTGGAGGATAGAAAGTTAAGGGTTCTATACCTTGACAACAGTTTTGAGCAACTACAGCAGAGCCAGATAGGTGGTATTAAGGTGCCACAGGTTCACTAGCGGCTCTTGTCTTTCCGCATGGGCGTGGCCGACATCTTATTTCCAGGACCACGCACAAAACTTTAAGGTATGTAGTTTAATTTCTCAGCCGTCTTCGAGTATTCCAGTGTGATAATCGGACTCCCGGCAAGTTCCGATTTCAGGAGATGTTCGGTTGTTGCCCCAACATGGGCTCTGTTGGTCTGTAGTTTTCTCATTTCATCCCGTCCTCGGAGGAGAAACAGAGCTAGGCAGCCATACTGCCATCCAGTTCCGATAGCATCTGGATGTGCAGGAATGTGTTTGCTCATGCACATAAACAATCAGAAAGTACTGCATCATGTTTCTATGTGTGCTGCACAATGCAGCATACATAGTGTACAACGTGATTCGTATGTGAGGACTTGCAGTGTGCAGGAAGTGCCTATGTGATCTGCACAATACAGCACACATGGCAAAACGCCAGACCTGATGGAATAACTCGTCTATCCCTTTTGGGCAATGTTTTTAACAGTTCCCAATGTAGGCGCAGGACCATATGTATGTCAGCCTTTTAAATATGCTCCACTACAATATGCTATGGGTGTTGTGGTGGAACGCCCATCGCAACACCCATTGACAATGGAACATTTCACACAAAGTTGAGTGTGAAAGGCTGCCTTATACACAAGGCGCGATCAAACCATGTCAAGTGTCCGAACACACCCTTGTGAAAAATGCTAGGCCCATATTCTGCATGGCCGGGGACGAAGGTAAGCAGCACTGATCCTGTTGGATCTAAGTTGTGGCTTTTGACATGGTATCCAACGGCCTCCTTCTGGAACGGTTGTGGGATGCTGGAGTTTGAGGTGGTATATTTAAATGGTTCAAGCATTTCCTTCAGGATAGATCCTTCCAAGTCATCCAACTTCCTTTCAAGTCTGAAACCTGACCCCTGTTACAAGGGGTTCCACAGGGCTCTGCCCTTAGCCCGACATTATTTAATGTCTACAAGCGCCCGCTAGCGGACATAGTCACAAAATATGGGGGGAAGCTGGTATCCTATGCTGATGACACCCAGCTGATTATCACGCTAGAATAGAATGAAGTGGAGGCAGTGCCTAAACTTAAAACTTGCTTATTTGACCTGGCCAATTGGATGAAATTCAGTTGTCTTCAACTAAATGCAGGCAAAACTGACATTATGGTAGTTGGCAAACAACCCTCCATCTGGTCTCACATCTGGTGGCCATCAGAACTAGCTCTGACCCTGGTTCCTAAACCTAGGGTCAAAAACTTAGGGGTATGGTTTGACAACACCCTATCATTTGTGGAACATATGTCAGGTTTGGCCAGCACGTGCTTTGACCTACTGAGGATGTTACTGATTTTTTAAATCTTTTACCTCTGACAGCAAAAAAACCCTATCATACAGGCACTGATTATCTCTGGCTTGGACTACTGTAACGTTCTCTACTTAGTAGTATGAGAATGCTGCAGAGAGTACAGAACGCTGCAGCCCGACTACCACTGAACATCCCTAGGCGAGCCCCGGTGGGAACAGCCCTTGTGGAACTACACTGGTTACCAGTGCTGGACAGAGTGACTTTGAAAGCTTTGTGCTTC
This sequence comes from Calotriton arnoldi, assembly GCA_963921515.1. Lineage (NCBI taxonomy): Eukaryota > Metazoa > Chordata > Amphibia > Caudata > Salamandridae > Calotriton > Calotriton arnoldi. The sequence goes on along the minus strand of CAWUFW010015213.1, from coordinate 183,740 downwards.
TGTCACAGAATTCTAGATGAGAAAGGCCCTAGCTATCTATTGCCTCTACTTATCCCTTACAGACCTATTAGGAATCTTAGATCTGCAGGCACTTCGAGGCTGACAGTTCCCAAAGTGCGAAGGGACCGTTGGGAGGTAGATCTTTTGGCTTTCTAGCAGCAAACGTTTGGAACCAATTGCCGCTGGATCTTAGGATGCAGCCCTCAAAAGTGCTGTTCCGTAGAAAACTTAAAACATGATTCTGTAGGTCATCGCAGGTGGACTGGTGCTAAGGTATTTTTTGGACAGGGGTGGTCTCGACCTAGAGGAAGAATTCCTAGCGCAGGGACACTCCGTTGGAGTAACCAGGCGCTCTATAAACTACTAATCTAATCATATTGACTACACAAAGTTAAGAAAAGTGACGTTGTGGAGGCAACAGTGCCTTGTGAATGTGTCCCTCAAGTTGTATTCACAATATGATCATGTATACTTGCAGGATTGTCCTGTAGTCCACAAGGCTGCAATGGTCATGTGTTGTGTGTCAGACAGGCAAAGCACATCCCTTCATGTAGGCAACATGAACAGAGACATAACTGTTACAGTTCATAAAAATGCATGTAGATGACTTCAGTAATGAACCTGACAGATGTGAAAAGTCATGTCTAATACAAATCTTTTTTTACATGTGTCACAGCTGGTAGACCATTGATCACTTAGGCAGATGTTGATGCCTTCATGGACCCACATGCCACTGGTAAGTGCCTTAGGTCATATATTTTGCTTTTTGTGAGAAGAGATACTTTTAGGTGAATGCTCCTGTATGTCGTTGAACACAGTCTGGGTGTGCATTACATGGACCTCACCTCTAGTGTGATGAGGCAGCATAAAGTTGAGATTTTTGCACATAGTTATGATGTACTGATGGAGCACAGCATTAGCATTCTTGACTTTACGTTGCACATCCCCAGTTTGATAAATTCATCCCTGCACTGTACTAGCAACTATATGACTTATTTCAGTGTTTTGCCCTGTCATTGAGCATATTTTGCTGCATCCCAACCATGTAGGCCCTCTGCCACCATTGTGTAAGGGGGCCTGCCTTGGGTCAAGGCAGAAAAAGTGGACACGGTTGTTAATGAAAAAAGTGTTTGCCCCTTATCATGCACAATCGTTGCTACTATGCATTTGCAACATGTTGGAGCAGATTGGCAACCAATTTGGAAAGACACCACCCTACACCATTTTTCTCAAAGTGTGTCCATGTACAATCTTTTTTATCTGATGTTCGGTCCTATGGTATCCATTGTGTCCCTCCTTTTCATTTCCGTTGGATGCTGTGGCTGTGGATGCCTATGGCAAGAACAATACTGTATGAATTTGTCACACAATGGGCCAACAATTTGCATAGTGTTGTGATATCAGGTGTAAATTCATGTCCAATTCAAAAAGTGAATATGCCTTCTTGGTATAGTATCATGTGACATGGCAGCATCAGTTCACGTTCCCTTTCTACAGCTACATGAAATATGATTGGGTTAGTATGTAATGACTGATTGAGTCAGTGAATCGTGTGAAGTTACAGTAGCACTTTCACTGAGGCCATAAGTGCAAATTGTGTATGTTACTCCAGCCGATGCAGGTGGGTTTCACAGTGTACATACAGAAAAGGAAACATTTGACTGATGTTGGTGATGGGTATGACCAGACATGGAATCCATGTACACCCTGGTCTAATGTAGCTGTCACAGATGATTAGTTAATTGGAGCAACAGTTGTTAGTGACAAGTATTACTCAAAAGAGGCAGTCTCATACACAAGCTGAGAGCTGGTGTACGTAACAATATTGGATGAGTGGCCTAACCCAGAGCAACAACTTGTTTGAATGAGTCAATACAACTGCAAGACATAGTTAGGTGCCCAAATTCAATTTCCGACATTATTCCCTGTTTTGTTTCAAATGTAGTGAATCTTTGGCAAGTTGGGGCATATTTCAAGGCCCCTATCGCCACCGCAAAGTTACTTTGCACAACATTGTGGTGGCAATAGTGGCTTAGTCTTGGTCATAAGGCAGTGTTAAGCCACTTAACGTAGCTTAACGCCAACTTGTGTGTAAGACCCCCTTTCACAAGGGGTGGGCAATGTTACACCATAAAGCCCATTGTATGCTGCCCCATATCTACAAGGGCAGCATAAATAGGGGGGAGTGTTTAATAGGTAAGACAATGGAAAACATGTTCTTAAACATGCGCAAGAATGAGAACTGTTTATGTTCTCATCATATTTGCTGTTCCTATGTGTACTGCATTGTGCTGCACACATGGAAACAGCAAAAGGCCATTGATTGTTCATGTGCAGGAAGGTGAGCCTTCCAGCACATAAACAATCTTCCGCTCCACTCAGACAGCCTTGCACTATTGTGCAAGGGTGCCTGCGTTGGTGCTAGCCTGGTGAGTTTTGCACTCGCACATGGGGAAATGCAGTGCTGCACCAATATAATGTAGATATGGTGCAGCTCTGCGTTTCCGTAGTGGCAGAGCACAGTGTGATGCCAAGTAGGCTAACACAGCACTCCGCCACTTCCTGGTAAAAATGCCCGGTTATCTTTCAAAAAGCAGAGTTGTGACTTACGTTTACTCAGATGTTTCAAGTAGATGTATACTGCATGACTCATGGATGTGTAGCTGTTTAGAAACATTCAAATATGTAGTGAATTGATGAAAATAGATCTGATATACTGTTCTACTTGAGTAACACTATGGTGATTAGTGGTCTGCCACTATTTCAACCAGTGCACCCTATGTCTTTGTGTAAATGTCTTGGCCTGGCTCTGCAGTGGGCCTGTAAAGCTGTCTCCTTGATGATATTCCCCTGATTGACTCAGTCTGAGTCTGTGTCCGCGTCATCATTTAACTCAGCTAATCTACCACTGTTCTTACTCTGCTCTGCCCTTGATATGTCCCATACCATACATTACTATGTCGATATGACTATCAGGTTGTGATAAGAGTTTCCCTTCACATTGAACTTGTCAGGTCATGTCAGAAGTAGCAAACAGTTGATAAGAGTGTAGAGTTCCTTTTTTTTAACACTTGTGTTTGTGAGATACATGGTGAATGTTGTTATTTGTCTTGGTTCTTACATCTTGTCATGTGTTTTTATCTTTACAGACTACATGTCACCTGAGGAAGTCAGGCAGTTCCATATGCGGAAGGACCGATAGAAACACATTCGTCGAGTGGCAAAGGGGTACCATGCTATGGCGAGGAGGTACTTTGAAGAGACGGCATCCAGATGTTGGAAGTCTATTGTTTTTTTTTTTTTAAAGTGGACAAAAGAGTGGTGTCCTGCTTGCCTCTTCAATGCAACAGAGGGCAAAGCACAGCATCTCAACCAGCTGCAGCAGTACCAGCACCACAGAGACAAATTATTGGCTACAACAACGAGGACCGAAGGTTACTTTTGGACCTTAACATGGGCATGGCTACTGTGGAACAAGACATCTCAGAGATGAATTCCCACCTCCAGGACATAAAGGCTGCCCTGGGGCTCCCCTTCTGAGCCCAAAACCTTTTTATCCGTTCCCCTTGTACAGTCCCCCTATTCCTTGATGCTAACTTTTATCTTATTTCTTACTGTAGGATGGTATGTAGTGTGAAGTGTAGTTTTAGAGTAGGTATAGATAAGTGTTAGGTGTAGGTAGGTTTTTAATTTTTTATGCTTTTTACATAGTGTTTCAGGATAAGTTTTCTTTTCCCTTGAGTGGGGGGTTAATGATTTTTGACTTGTTTAAAATATATATATTCGCCAGTAGGTAGTTATAGTTAGAACCTAGTTTCCATAGAAAAAGCATTTTTTGATTTGCTAATAACTTTGGCATCGTTTGAGAAATCTTTCTGAAATTCTCCCCAAAAAAAGTCTATCCAGTTCAGCTCCTATCCTGAAATATTGGGGGTGATTCGTCAAGCGGGGGCTGAGAAAAAAGGGGGGTCCCAAAACTTGTTTTCCCCATGTTAATTTCCATTGGAAATTTTGCGACGAGCTACAGCCCGAACTACTGAACGAAATTACCCCAAATTTGGCAGAAAGGTAGAGCTTGGTTCAAAAAGCGACCTTTTTTTTTAAATGGTGTAAATCCGTTAAGTAGTTTTTGAGAAATTCAAAAAATAAGAGTCAAAAAATCATTTTCCCATAGGAAACTTTGTGCAAGCCGAAACTACTGAATGGAATTACCCCAAATTTGGCAGTAAGGTAGTGCTTGGATCAGAAAACGACCTTTTTTTTAAATGGTGTAAATCCGTACAGTAGTTGCTGAGAAATTAGAAAAATAAAAGTTTCGATATCTGGGTGGAGCCTAAGTCGCGTGCGCGAGCTTCACTGTGATTGGCTGCTAGTAGTCCAAACCAGTAAGTGTTGGCAGCCATCTTGTGGCTCGGTAGAAGCGAGTCACCCGAAAATGGAGAACAAAGGTATAAAACAAGAGAAGGGGGCAGGGTAGAAAAACCCTGACCCCCTAGGCCTGCTCAGGGGATCACAGAAGGACCCTCAGGGCCAAAGAAATCATTTTTAAAAAAAATAATAATATCGGCGCAATTCGCGCTGGGGTCGCGGGTTCCCGTGTTTTATTTTAATGAGGCCCTTGTGTTGGCTAGGTTCCGGGGGCATTTCTTAAAAAATAATAGCAGGGGCTCGCAGGGATTGCGGGGGCCCGCTCGGGTCCGCGCAACCCCGGGGCTTCACTCATGTTGGGAGGGGGGTTGCGCGGCCCCCCTCCTGGAGCCCTCTATGTGCTTATAACTTTGGCGTCATTTGACGAATCTTTATGAAATTATCCAAAAAGTTTCTCTTTTTTTGATTAGCTCCTATGTTGAAAGTTTGGGGGTGAATGGTGTAGGAGGGGCTGAGAAAAAATAGGGTCCCAAAACGTGTTTTCTCCATGCAATTTCCATACGAAACTTTACAGAAGACTACAGGTGAAACTGCTGAACGGAATTACGCCAAATTTGTCAGGGAGAAAGGTGATGGTCCAGAAAGCACGCTTTTGTTCAAATGGTGTAAATCCGTTCAGTAGTCTTTGAGAAATATCAAATTTTACGATATGGATATTTGAGATTTCTGACATCTGATTGGCTGAGGGGTTACGAGCACGAGCTTGCGGCTCATTGGCTGTGAATGGTTGAAACCAAGAAGTGTTGGCAGCCATTTTGTGATTTACTCCGTCAGCTCGCATCTCTCCATGTAGAAGCCATCGTAGTTTTACCTCTGCGAGGCAACACTGGCATCTGTGTCTGTGTGAGATATGCCTTTCACGCTGCCTCTCCTCATATCACAAGGTCGCGGCTATGCCTTTAGAAGCCCGTCCATCGGCTGGGAGCTCTGTGAGTTAGTCTGTCGGTACGACCCTCTACACTACCCAAAGACTACCCAAACACCACTGCACTGTCGTAATCTCTAAAACACTACCCCCAGCACGATCTCCTTCACTACCCAAACACCACTGCACTGTCGTAAACTCTAAAACACTACCCCCAGCACGATCTCCTTCACTACTCAAAAACCACTGCACTGTCGTAAACCCTAAAACACTACCCCTAGCAGGACCCCCTACACTACGCAAACACCACTGCAGTACCCTAAACCCTAAAACACTATCCCCAGCACGACCCGTACAGTACCGAAACACCACTGCACTACCCTAAACCCTAAAAGACTACCCCCAGCACGACCCCCTATACTACACAAACACCACTGCAGTACCGTAAACACTAAAACACTACTCCGAGGGCGACCCCCTACACTACATAAACACCACTGCACTACCCTAAACCCCAAAACACTACTCCCAGCATTACCCCTTACACTACCCAAACACCACTGCATTGTCGTAAACTCTAAAACACTACCTCCAGCACAATTCTTACACTACCCAAACACCACTGCACTACCTTAAACCCTAAAACGCTACCCCCAGCACGAACCCCCAAACACTACACAAACACCACTGCACTACTGTAAATCCTAAAACAGTACTTCCTGCATGACTTCCTACACTACACAAACACCACTGTGCTACCCTAAATCCTAAAACACTACTCTCAGCACGACCCCCTACACTACACAAACACCACTGCATTGCCGTAAACCCTAAAACACTACTCCCAGCATGACCCCCTACACTACCCAAACACTACTGCATTGTCATAAACTCTAAAACACTACCCCAGCAGGACCCCTACACTACAAAAACACCACTGCACTACCTTAAACCCTAAAACACTAATCTCAGCATGACCTCCTACACTACACAAACACCAAAACACTATTCCCAGCACGAACCTCCAAACACTACACAAACACACTGCACTACTCTAAATCCTAAAACAGTACCCACACAACCCCCTACAGTACACAAACACCACTGTACTACCCTAAAGCATAAAACAGTACCAGTCCGTCGGCTCGCAGGTCTGCGTCTGCGAGCCGTCGTTTCCCTAGCTGTACATGTGCGAGCTAGTCCGTTAGGTGATAGGTGTGTCTCTGCTAGCAGGGCCGTTGGCTCGTTGGTGTCCCTTTGCGAGTTAGACCCAAGCTCTCCCTCTGCGAGCCAGCACGTTGGTGCGTGTTTGCGAGCCGACAGCCCGTAGCTCTCCCTGTGCGAGCTGAGCCCACGGGCCGCAGCTCTCCATCTGCGAGCCTGCCCGGCGGCCCGCAGGTCTCCCTGTGCTAGCCGTATTGCAGCTGTCACTCTGCAAACCGATATTGGGAATATAAGGCGGCTCTAATAAGAGCCCTTGTGTTTATTTGTTGGAGCTACATATAAGTGCGGATGCACAGCTTCAGGTTATTCAGAAAAACTCGATTTCCCTGATCTGTGAAGTGTACTCCATCACTTCTGTAGATATCAGCCATATCAAAACGTATGTTGTTGTAGATCGACCCCATTCTATGGTCTCTGAGGTATGCAGACACAGCTTTGTTGACATTCTTCCTAGATTTTTCAATCTGAGGACAAAATTGGTTTGACCATTTCCACTTCTGTCTTTGGCATATATTGGAATATACAAAGACAGTTTGAGGCAAAAGCAACATCAATTGTCGAAAGGTGTCCTTCATTAGCATTTCCAAACCTACACCAGTCAATGTGCTTAGGTCGTTTCCACCACAGTGCACAATCATGAGGTCAGGGTGTTGGAGATGCAGACAGGTTTTAACTAAAGGCAACAATTGGTGCCACTTCAATCCTCTCTGTCCAAACCATTTAATGTCCACATTTTGTAAACCTAGGTCTAAGTCAATACGTCTCTGTACTGCATACCTCTTGCACCAGAAAACATAGCTATGTCCTACGATCCACACTAGCATTTTGAAGGTATGGCTGGGAAGTATGGATAGATGTCTGTAGCTCATGCAGTCCATTTGTAGAATAACAGATATGTTTAAAAATGGAGAACTACTTTTTTTTCTCATTCAAAACGATAACTGATTGGGAGATGAAAAGCATTGTTTTCTAAAAAGTAGGGTGCACATTAGTTTGTGGAAAAGCATCTTTGTCATTGGTTAATAAAAAGAAGTTTGAACGTGGAGTTCATATGATAGGATAAAATTTGCTCAGTTCAACCACACCTGCTACTTGTATATGGAAAGCACTGTTTGAACGTAAAGCAATGGTGAACTTTTAACCTGCACGTGCCGTTAAATGTTCGAGAAAATGTTGCAAAAAATGTCGTTAGGTTTAAAAAAATGATTAACTTTTAACCTGCACGTGCCGTAGAATGTTCTAGAAAGTGTTGATAGAATACGTTGAACTTCTCACCTGTATGTGTCCTTTGATTTTAAAAAAAAATGATTATATGGGAAGTTCAAAAATAACCAATAGAGAGAATTTTTGCAATTTGAAAAAATCAAGGAACTATTCTGATTTGTTCTTTACATGTATTTATGTGTGGAGCAACAGGGAAATTGTGCCATTACTGGTTCCATTCTTGACGAGAGCGGTGCATTATATGTACTGTGTGACAAACAAAGATTTGCATACGTTTGTGACATTTGGAATCTGCATACCAACTACGAACGTAAGTTAGAAATTAAGAAGGTGTGTTATGTGTTGTGTAGTAGTGGTTAATATTTGAGGCGTTATTTTTAACTTTAAAAGTATTTTTATTTCTAAGTATCAGTGTTAGTGAAGTGTGGTGTTTCACATTGGTTCTAAAAGATGTATAAAGTGTGACTAATTGTTAAAGAATTACTTTATATATGTTTAGGAGTTTTTCAGATAAAAAAATGTAACGTATCTTCTGTAAAAGACTGTATGGTTTTAAAAATTATATGTAGCGTTTATTTGGATTTGTATATGTATTGCGATGAGATAAACAGAATGTCATACGTTTCCAAATTATTCTTAATCTGGAAATAGTGGGGAAGGGGTTATAGTAGAAAATGTATATGTTATTAACTTAACAGAGATGGAACAAAAACCAGAAATGTTATGTGGACAATGTGTGGTCTCATTTTTTACATAAAGAGGTAGATTTCAATATCAGTTAAGACTGGTGTGTTACTGGGAGGCTTTGGATTTTGGTGTTGTTATGAAATGCAAGTTGTTGAGGAGCGTTTCTTCAGAAGACATTTTTATAAATATGTGAGAGATAAAAAATAAATGAAAATGTTTTATGTATATTTTCTGCATGATTTTGTTGACAATGCTAAGATAAATGTGATTATTAGTGAAGGTAATTGTCAGGGTGTGTTTGTCTGCTGAATATACGTAGGCCTTTAAGTGGTCCGGGTCTTGTCGGTACTGAGCTCCGTCATCCGTTTGAGACAGTTGCCAAATATATAATCCCAGTTAAAGCTGTTAATATAGGTATAGTAAAGGGACGATGCATAAAAAGTTTGGGAATTACACCTTTATTTACTCTGTCTAGCTCTCACCACCATGTTGTGCCCCCAGCGGTACTGTTTATAAAAATAATCTAATACAGTTCTTTGTATTATAAAAATAGCACTTCTAAGTTTATTGCTATATTGGTAGGGTTTGTACTATATAGAGAATGGTGCAGTCAGTTTCATTGGTATAAAACTGCACTGTGTTATGTTGGAAATATTAGATATGTATAGGTTGTGATGTTATATTTTACACTGTGAGGTACATTTGAATATAAGTGAAGACAGGTGTTATACTGCGAACCTGTTGAAAATGTGCACAGATTACATGGAGAGTAAATGGGCAAAGTAAACGTACATGTTGCTTTCTGTATGTATGCATGATTAGAATCATTTGATGATGCTTTAAGATATAATCTAAATAGTGTTTGTGCTTTACAATTGGGTATACTGCACCATGTTAGTAGTTAGTGACTAGATACTGCTACGAAATAAAGGTGGAGAGGGGCGTTTCTTTACAAGAGATATTTTTTCAATGTGTGAGAGATAAAAAATAAAAATAAATGTTTTAGTAAATTTTCTGTAAGATTTGTTCACAGTAGGAAAGTAACTGTTATTATAAGTGATGGAAATTGTTAGGTTTTGTCTCTGTGCTGAACATACGCAGGACTTTAAGTGGGCCGGGTCCTACCGGTGCTGAATACTGCTACCGCTTTCAAGCAATCGTCATTTTTTTATCCCACTTAAAGACCTGAATATATGTATATTAAAGGAATGGTACAATAAAAGTTTAGGAATTACACCTCCGTTTACTCTTCTCATCTCACATTCTCCATTTTGTGCACTCAACAGTAGTGTTTATAAAAATTAAGTTATAGAGCTTTAAATAGTATAAAAATAGTACTTATACTTTTATTGGGGTGTTGGTGGGATCTGTAGTGTACAGAGAAGGTCGAAATTAGTTTGAATGGTACAAAAGGGACCTGACATATGTTTAAAAGATTACATGGTTTTCGGAATAAGCTGTCCCTCTGTGAGTCCTTGGCCCGCAGTTGTACCTCTGCAAGCGAACACTGGAAATATACCGCAGCTCTCTCTCTACGAGATAGCTACTTCACGTTCCCTCTCCCCACATCACCGTCCTGCACCTATCCCTTTACAAGTGGACGGCCCGCACCTCTCCCTATACTAGTCGGCCCCCGGCTGTTCCTGTGTGAGGCTGCCCGCAGCTGTCTGTCTACGAGCCAGCCAGTCGGCTCGCAGGTCTTCCTGTACGAGCAAGTCCTATCACACCAGATCATGGGCTTCTATTGGAATTCACAAGGGCATATTCTCAAGCCCATTATTGCCGCTTTAGCTGCAGTTTCCTGCCACTAAAGTGGCGATAATTTTAACGCCGTTCTTGATAATATGCCCCGTATGCCTTTGCAAGCCGACGTCGGCTCGCAGGTGTTTCTGTGCGAGCCGGTCCGCAGGTCCGCAGGTGTTCCTGTGCGAGTCGGCCCGCAGCTCTCTCTGTTTGAGGCGACGGACCGCAGCTGTTTGTCTACAAGCCAGTCAGTTGGCTCACAGGTCTTCCTCTACGAGCCAGCCCGCCGGCTCGCAGCTGTCCCTCTGCAAACTACAGGTCGGCTCGTAGTTGTTCATCTGCGAGCCAGGTCGCGGTTGTATCTCTGCAAGCGAACACTAGAAATATACCGCAGCTCTCTCTTTACGAGATACCCACTTCACGTTCACTCTCCCCACATCACCGTACAGCAGCTATTCCTTTAGAAGTGGACGAGCATCACCTCTCATTATACTAGTGGGCCCGCAGCTCTCCCTTTTCGAGCTGACGGGTCGTAACTCTCCCTGTAGGAGACAGCTAATCGGCTTGGAGGTCTTCCTCTACGAGCGAGCCTGCCGGTCCACAGCTCTCCCTCTGCGAATGACCGGTCAGCTCTCTGCTCTTGCCCTGCGAGCCGTCGGGCCCGCAGTTGTACCTCTGCAAGCTAATACTGGAAATATACCGCAGCTCTCTCTGCGAGATACCCCCTTCACGCTCCCTCTCCCCACATCACTGTCCCGCACCTATGCCTTTGGAAGCCAACGGCCCGCAGCTTTACTTATAGTAGTCGGCCCGCAACAGTTTGTGTGCGAGTAGGCCGGCAGCTCTCCTTCTACGAGCCAGGCAGACGGCTCGCAGGTCTTCCTCTACGAGCCAGCCCACCGGCCCGCAACTGTTCGTCTGTGAACCGGCCCACAGCTCTCTCTGTACGAGCCAGCGAGTTGGCTTGCAGTTTTTCCTGTACGAGCCAGCCCGCCGGACCGCAACTGTTCCTCTGTGATCCGGCTTGTAGCTCTCTCTGTACGAGCCAGCTAGTCAACTTGCACATGTTCCTCTAGGAGCCAGCCCGCTGGCTTGTAGCTCTCTCTCTGGGAACCACTGGTGGGCTCTCAACTCTTTCTCTGCCAGATAATCCGCAGTGGTACCTCTGGAAAGCAATACTGGAAATATAGCGCATTTGACTCTCAACGAGATAACCGCTTTACGCTCACTCTCTCCACATCACTGTCCCGCACCTATCCCTTTGGAAGCCGACGGCTAGCACTTTTCCCTATAGTAGTCGGCTCGCAACTGTTCCTGTGCTAGCTGGTCCGTACAGACCATTGTCCTTCTGCGAGCGGACGGGTCGCTGCTGATGCTCTATGAGCCAGTTTCTCGGAGCTGGCCCGCAGCTCTCCCTGTACGACCCAGTTAGTCGACTCGCAAGTCTACCTCTACGAGCTAGCGCGCCAGCTCGCAGCTCTCCCTCTACAAACCATCGTTTGGCTCGCAGCTGTTCGTCTGCGAGCCATTTGGTGCGTAAAAGTACCTGTGCAAGCTAACACTGGAAATATACTGCACTTGTTTTTGCGAAATATCGCGTTCATGCTCTCTCTTTCGACATCACCGGTCGCAGCAATCCGTTTGCAAGGGGACGGCCCGTAGTTTTCACTATAGTATTTGGACCGTAGCTGTCCCTTTGCACGGTATGCAGTTTAGCAATCATACTGTCAGTGCCATGCACTTTGTCCAATCATCCATCGAGCAGTATCTACTTATTCTATCTCTACGTCAATATCTAAGCACTTATAAATTCAATATGAGCTCTGTTTGCAGCACTGTAATCATTTTAGTTAATAGTAATGTACTTATAAAATGGCGTAGCTACTAACACTAGTATAGCTACAATATTCGGTGCAGTATGTATGCAGACCTCTAACCAGCTACAAAGTATGGAATGTTACAGTTTCTAATCATGTTGTTACACAATCAGATGTGTACTACTAATGCTGTGGTCTAGTATCTTTCACACTACTCATAGAGTACCAGAATTATGCAGGTAGTACTGTTCCATTGCGGAAATCATTGATGTACTTTCTTTGTATGTATTTTTATAATTATATATGTGAATATTTTTATAATTATACATTTGAATATTTATATATAATTATTTTAATTATATTAACCTGTTTTCAAAACTTTTATTTTTTTACAGATATTTTGCATCATTATTAAGAAAGAGATACAATGACGAGAAAACAGCAAAGAAAAAGAAAAGAAAGAAAGGAGGTTTATTTGAAAAAAAAAGGAAAAGAGATATTAGATCCAGTACAACATGGATGTTCAAAGAAAAAGTGTTCTGGTAAGAAAAGTAAAGTTTTTTTTTAAAAACTTGCAAAAACTGTTATTAATATTAAAAATATAGAAGAGATAGACAGAACAAGAACAGTGAAACAAAACCAAAAGAAAAATGTTCAAAAAAGTGGAAAATTGGATTATTGGAAAAAGAATTATGTTGGAATACGTAACAAACAATTTTCAGAAATTCGAAAACGAATATATAAAAGTAGAGTACTCCATATTTACTAAAAAAATGTAAAATATATAAAAGGAGATCAGCATTTTACAGACAAAAAAGGAGATTCTAAGTGTTATTGAAAAAGCTTTTGAATTAAAAAGAAGATTGTTTATCTTAATTTTAAAAAGATTGAAGACTTTAAATACAATAATGGAGCTTATGAAGGACAAATGTAAGAGAAAAAGAATTGTAAATAGAACAAATTTTTGTAAAATATTTTCCGGGGAATGGAAGCATACTTCTAGTACGGAACCTTTTTTTAATGAAGAAAGTTATTTTCAACAAAATAGTTTAGTGCATGCAGTTGATACCTGTGGTCGTTCTTATGAGGTGCGAGATGGTTGTCCAATTCAGAAAAGAAAAGCTAGTTCCTAGAAATGTTGAAGAATTAATAGCTGAGGAAGTTCAAGGGAGACGTACCCAGGCTCCAGTGTTTACATGGGATTGTAGTAGTATTTGTAGTATACGTCAACAATCTATTGATATTTTACTAAATTTCTTAAGAGAATATATAAGAAAAACTGTGAAACAGAAGATTAAGATATTACAAGGACTGGATCCTTGCAAAGTGAGAAAAAATACAGGGTTGCAAGGTCATTCTCTGGCTTGTCTTTCTAGGAAAGTGTGTCAAAGTCGTTTTCGTCATTTGAGAATGTTAGCAGTAAATCATTCAGAAATGCGGAAGTTAGTTAGAAGATTATACTACGTGAAAAGTTCTGCATTATGTCTAAATGAAATTAATACAGCTCTTTTGCATGGTTCAGTTTTGGATGTAAAAAAAGTATGTGATGATATAGAGTTACGTTTCTTTGCCGCTGAAGAGGAGTGTAGAGAAAGTGAGACTTTGATAAGTGTAGGTGTTGAAGAAGAGGTGGAAGATACTACTGATGTCAAGTTTGAAAAAGAAATAACAAAGTTTAAAGTAGTTTCTGGTGAAAATCCCAACTATGTTTGTATTTGTTGCCGACGTACTCATTATAAACTTTAAACTAGGAATCTAGATGTGTTTTTAAAAAGTGAAGAGGAAAACAATGATAAATGGAGAGAATTTGCTGCTTATCTGTTTGTGGAAGGTCGTTTTGAGTTAGGTACTGTACAATGCATTTGTAAATATTGTTATAATAAATTAGAAGAAAACAAAATGCCAGCTAGAGCTGTCCATAATGACTTAGAATTAGTACCTATACCTCCAGAAGTTAAAGATTTAAATACATATGAGGCTATCCTTTTACAATCTGTGCACCCTTTTCAGGCTATAATTCGTATGGAGCCTAAAACAGGTAAGCTGCCTCCAACAGATCTACAAAGAGGTTTAAAAGGAAGAGTTGTGTATTTACCTTTAGATTTTAAGAAAAATGTTGAAACTGTTGGTGTAGAAAGAGAGGATACTGAACCTGTAGTCATGCTTGTTAATGGTGTACCCACAAAGAGTCGGAAAATATGGCAAGAGTTAGTAGATGTCACGAAAGTCCAAAAGGCTACATTATATCTGGTGCAAAACAATATTTACAATAAAAATGTAAATGTAGAAGAAGAAGAAATGACTTTAGAAGATGAAACACACATTTCAAGTGGACAAATAGAAAAAGTGGAGAACTCAAGAAAAGAAGAAATGTATGAACATTATACTATACACCCTCTACATTCAAAAGAACTGATAGGAGATACTATTGAATTGCTCCAGATGAAAAAAGCAAAAGGAACTCCCATGAGTGTGTGGGAAAAAGTTTGGAAGCTCGTTGTTTTCCACAGCTCTTCCCTACTGGAAAAGGTGGACGATATGATGAACGACCAGTTCAGATTCCAGCTGCAGAATATCGTACTTTATGATTGTACTCAGAAGATCCAAGATTTCGTCAGTGTATTCCATATTTGTTTCATCTTTTATTTGATTTTTTTTTTTTTTATATCTTTATAAAAAAATGTTCCACATTTTCTTGCAAGGGTATCAGCACAAATACATATCAATCAAAAAGAAAATCAAAAGAAGATGCAAGGTTTGAAGGAAGGAAATAAATCACATAAACGGACAAATAATTAAAATAAGATAAGAAAAAAAGTCATCAACTCGATTACAAAGACTCTAATCTAATCCATTAACAGAAACATATTTCATAGAGAGATTTACTTTGACCAATTTATACCAGCATCACATTACATTTACCCCCTGGTTGGCTTTAATTATTCTTTTCCTTCCATTTTATTAAAGGAGCCCAGATGCGCTGTCCCAGCAGCTTCGACTTTTTTCCCTTTCTTTCATAAATTGCTCTCTCCATTGTTTATATAGAAAGTAAACAAGCAAGCCATTGCTGGAAAGTAGGGGGGAGAGAATCTAACCAAGCCGAGGCAATTTTAATCCTCAATACCGCCATAGCAACAAAAAAAAATCGATAAGCTAACTCATTTTGGGTCGTACTACTTATTCCTAGCAAGATTAGTTCAGGGGTTAATTTAATTTTAACCCCGAGTGAGCAATCTAGGTATTCCATAATTGAGTCCAACAGCCCCTGTAGACAAGGGCAGGATGCAAACATATGCACCAGATCAGCATCCACCCCCCCACACCTAGGACATATAACCCCTGATAACCCGCCCCACTGTGCTATTCTGGCCGGTGTGTAGTATAGAGAAAAAATAGTTCTAAAATGTTGTGCCTGAAGCCCAGCTGAACATAAGACCAACTGACCCAGCTCTAATGATCTCGAAAGTGCACCGGGAGCAGCCCCCACACGCTCAGCCCATTTAACCTCGTGTTTAGTTAAATCATCTTGTTTTAAACTTATCAATTCTGCATATATCAACTTGATAACCCCCTTATTCCTGCCTTGCATAATATCAATGATTACATTACTATCAAACCCACTATCCCCCCCAATTTTTTTACTAAAAAAGCTGCGAAGTTGTAAATACTTGAAGAAATTACCTTTCTCCAACCCAAACTCCATCTGTATATCGTTGAATTGGCGAAACCCTTCTATCCCAATTAGGTCCCCAGCCTTTCGAACACCCTTGGCATCCCATCCTGCCATAGTCTCATCGGAGAAAATTCCAGGGAATTTGGGGTTTTTATATAACACCGTATAGTGGTTGAGTCTCCCCAAACCAATCTTCTTTTTTAACGCACTCCAGATCTTAAAAACAGCCATCAGCGTCTTAAATTTGGTTATTTTGTAATAACTGGGCTCTGAAAACTTAAAAAAACACCTCTCAGCGTTTTCGCCCAGTAGCAATTTATAGACATCCGGGAGCTCATTTTCCCCTTCAATGTCCACAGGACATACCCCTACCAATATCCCCATATATTGCAAGACAGCAGCCCAGTAGTAACTTCTAAAATCAGGAACCGAAAACCCCCCCTTTTCCCGTGATAAAGACATTAACCGGAGTGCCCGCCTAGTTTTGCCGTGTGCCCAAATAAATCGATTAACTAAACCTTCCAGAATAATAAACCAGGATTTTTGAAATTCCAGTGGGATTGCCCTAAATAAATATAAAATTTTTGGTAAAAAAATCATCTTAATGATGTTACAACGTCCCACGAGAGAGAGATGGAGATTATTCAATCTATCTAAATCCAACCTCGCCTTCCTAGTTACTGGTTCCATATTTTTAGCCACTAGCGTTCCTAGGTCTGACGTAACCCGTATACCAAGGTATAGCGCCGAATCTGTAACACGGGGATCTACAAAATTAACCAACCGATTCTTTATTACTTGGGTCTTAGATCTATTAAGTGCATACCCAGTGAATATACCAAACTTTAGTGCTAGTGACTCAACCGCTTTCATTGCCGAGTGTGGCTCTGCAGTGACTATGGCCACATCATCGGCGTAGGCGAGGACTTTAGTTTCGATCCCCTGACTAACAACTGGACAGATTCCTTTATTAACCATAAATAATCGTATTAGGGGGTCCATATAAATAGCAAATAACAGAGGGGATGATGGACAACCCTGCCGCGTCCCCCTCTGTATGTTAAAAGAGGAAGTATAATTGCCATTAACCTTTATTCGAGCTGAGGGGGCCCTATATAACACTTGAACAGATTTAATAAACCCCTCCCCCAGCCCAAACCATCTCATAGCCTCCCAGAGAAAGTCCCAGGAGACCCTATCAAATGCCTTTTCAGCATCTAATAACAATACGGCCATAGGGTCTCCTGAGATCTCCATCGCGTCAAAAAGTGTGATTGGCCGATATGAGCCCGACTCCCTGGCTGGTTTGCCTTTTTTAAAAAAAACAACAACATCTGCCCCTTGCCCACGATTCAGGAACCGGCCCCCCCTTTTGTGCAAGTAACATGACCTCTATTAAATCCGGTCCAATAGCATCTTTAAAAATCTTATAAAACTCCAGCGGGATCTGATCAGGGCCAACGGCTTTTCCAGAAGGCAGATCTTGCAGGGCACCCATTATTTCATCTTGAGAAAATCCCCTCTCCAGTTCCTCCCTGTCTATGGGATCTACCTTCTGAATAGGTACTTTATCTAAGTATTCAGAAATATCCTCAGATGCCACAGCTAAGCCACAGGAGTATAGCTGGTGATAAAAAAGCCTGAAAGTCTCCCGAATACCCGCTGCATCAGTAATAACCCTCCTCCCGGCATCATAGATTTCAGAGATCTGACCGGCAGACACTTTTTGCCTAGTTCTTACGGCCAGGGTATGTCCCACCCGCTCATTAAATTCGTAACAGTGCTCTTTTTTAGACATGTAGATCTCAGCTGCTTTTTTAGCAAAGTGGTCCCCTGCCGCAGCCTTTTTTATAGCCAGCTGTAATAATATTCCATCTAGCACTTCCCCCCTATTGATAGCCATTACTAAGGCTTCCTCAAGCTTACTTAGATCCTGCCTTACTTCCAATTCCCTTAGTCGCTCCTTTTTTTGCCGACGCAAGCTATAGCTTATTGTCTCCCCTCTCACCCCTGCCTTAAAAGCATCCCAGACAATTCCAACCCTAGTGCTCCCCGGTTAAAATCCCAAAATTCCTTAATCCAGCCCTTCATATATGTAATATAATCAGGATCATATAGTAACCTCCGTTCGAAGGTCCATCCAACATTCTTTTTTCCATCATCGTAAAGTTGACAGTCAAAACTAATGGGTTGTGATCTGAAATAATACGAGGGTACCTCTCAATCCCAAAATTAGTGATCCATTGACTGGGCACAAAAAATAATCCAGACGGGAAACAGCCTTATGTGGGGAAGAAAAAAGGTACTACCTGCTTCAAAGGGTTTCAGGTACGCCCATGCATCTACTAAACCATTGTTATAAACTAAATTAGATAGGGCAACACCCACCTTCCTTTTTCTCCCTAAGTACTTACTACCTGGGTCGCCCCATCGTACCCCCAGGCCATTGATGTTAAAATCCCCACTAATAATTATCGGAGCAGGCCAGATTGCCAAACCAGAGTCTAAGTTTTCTAGCAACTCTGGATCATCACATGTTGAGCCGTATACCGGACAAAGTGTGAATTTAAAATTATTCAACAGACATTCAATCAACACCCACCGACCCCATTGATCAGCTGATTTTCTAAGTACCCTCACATCATTCCTCCGGGTGAGGATTGCCACCCCCCGGGTTCGCGAGCCCTGTGTAGTATATACCAATAGTTTAAAGCCAAGTTGTTCCAATATACGCGCTCTGCAGCCCTCTATATGTGTCTCTTGAACACACAAGAAATCCACACATACGGATTTCAGCCAAATTGCTGCCTTATTCCTTTTGGCCTGGTCATTAAGCCCACAGATATTTACTGTCAAAATCCGCAAACTCATGTTTTAAGGTTTCTGAGTTCCCTACAATTAACCCTACTTAAAATAAATTTCTCACATTCCATTTTTTCATGCAAACTTGTCAATCGATTCACATTGGATAACCAGCTAGAGCCAACTTGGATCCAGCTATACTTTTCCTCCCCAAACCTTGCACCTTGAAGTACCTCCTGCTGTGCTGAACGCTTGCCTAACCACACCCCGAGCACCCCCCACAGCCACCTGCCACCCCCACCCCCCCTACCTCCCATACAGGCAATTAGGTCAGGCATGACCTAGGTATGACCGCTGACACTCCCTCTCCGACAGCACCCACCCCCTTCCCCCAAAGAAACCCCAAAAAACCATACCGTGCCTAACCCCAAATAAACAAATCCTTAGGTTATTCCAAATATAGTCCCAAGCCCTTTCTACCCAAGTTAAAACAAAAGAAGCAAGAGAAAAAGAAAAAGAGAAAAGGGGAAAAACCCCGAAGATATGCCACCACTATGACCATATCAATATAAATCAGCTTCTTCTATTCGCCCCTGTGCCCCACACCCATAGCCTCCTGTTGCAACAATAGCAAATGGGACTTTAGTGAACTAGCCATATCCCACTTTGCCAGTTTACAATAAGTATCAGTCCTTCCCTATGACACCCCTTTCTGTTGCCTTATCCGCCGACTTCCCCCCTTGTGCTTCAGTCACTTCCGTAAGAAAGTTTTGAGCCTTTATCTCCGAAAAAAACATCCTGACCCGCCCTCTATGGATAACCTTAAGCCGTGCAGGGAAAAGCAAAAAGGCTTCACAGCCCGCAACCTGAAAAGGGGTGATCATCTGGCGTAGCCTCCATCTCCGCTCGACCGTCGTGTGGCAAAAATCCGGGCGAGCGAAGAAGGAATGTCCCTCAAAGGTTCTTTTTGAATCGGGTCTGGCTCGATCTATAATTGCCTGCCTTAACAGGAAATTACCAACAAAAATCAGAATAGCCCTAGGTCGCTCCCCTTGATTTTTTGACTGCATTCTTTTAAACATTGGAAAGCGATGAGCTCGTTGAACTTCTAGCTCCCAGTTCCATTGAGCCAGATCTGGAAAAGC
Organism: Calotriton arnoldi; assembly: GCA_963921515.1. Taxonomy (NCBI): domain Eukaryota; kingdom Metazoa; phylum Chordata; class Amphibia; order Caudata; family Salamandridae; genus Calotriton; species Calotriton arnoldi. The sequence continues at coordinate 164,132 of CAWUFW010015213.1, read as the reverse complement.
TCCTTTCAGAAGCTTCACTGTAAAAGCCAGGATGTCCTCCCCTCCACTTTTTCCTCCAGGCCAAGGAGGCGGACGTTATTGCGGCGCTGGCGGTTCTCGAAATCTTCGAGTTTCCAGTCTATGTCTCGTGATTGTTTCTCCTGTGCAGCTTTAAAAACCTGCAGTTTCTCAACCTCTTCCTCAACCGCAGCTGTTCGGTCTTCTACATGGGTTATTCGATCAGCCATATCAGAGCATAGCTTATTTGTTTTTCTAATCGCCCCTGAAGCTTCATGGTGGCAAGTTGTGACCTCTTACTCTCTTGCCTAGCCTCCCCCTGCATTTGTTTCAGCGTCGAATAAAGTAACTCCATTGTTGGTGTAGGAGGGATACTATCTAGATTATCAGCTCCGCTTGTACCCACTGCTTCGGGGGCATTACTCGAGCAGGCAGTCAGTGTAGAAGCAGAGTAATCCCATTCCAGACGCCTACTGGCTGAGTCCGCAGATCTATCTTTTGTCCTAGCTCGTCGTCTAGAGATCACAGATTGGTTATGATGCCTCTTCTGTGTGGCTGGGGACTCTTCTCCTGAGGCACTGTCTTGCGATGTTTCCTGCTCACTAATCTGAGATGTATCCGAATCATCATTCAATGAAAAAAACTTATCACCTTCAGGGGAGAGCACAGGAGCACTTGCCCAAGTCGAAATAGTTCCTTGATCCCCCTGCTCACAAGAGATACTACTCAGGTTACCGGCATGACTCTCAGCAGTTCCCAAATCCAAATGAGCCTGTGTGGTTATTATCATATGGCCTGGTAGTAGCTGAGGATCCATTGCTGTTACACCATTGTTTGCATTCACCAACACTGTTTCTGAGCTGTCACACAAGCCACCAGGATCGACAGTTCCCTCCTCACCCTCAACCAAACTGCCAATGTGACTGGCTGCCATGCCAGACACCGACACATAGCTCCCACCATCCATCTCCAAAACATCAAGTTGCCCATTAGGTTCTTTTCCCTCCGATTGCCATATACTACTCATATCCAGATCCACCACAGTATTTTCCCCGTTCTGAGGCAGAAGTTCGGAGCGGAAACTACATGTCCCAGAATGCATCGGGTCGGCAGTAGGGAAACCCATCTCCTGAATGCGGCTGTTTGCATCCTTCATCTGAAGGGAAGCTTCATTTCCAGGGCGCAGTGTTAGAACTGAAAGGTCAGCAGATATGCCCGCGGTATTCACTGAGGATCCCGCTGAGGTAACGCTTAACCCCCCGAATGCTTCTAATACCGAAGGTTGATGCATTGAACTTTCCCCAGCAGTAGCCAAACGCAGTCTCGTCCCACCAGCCACACCAATTTCGAGCACTCTGGACTCCTCACCTTTCTTTTTCAAACCTCCACGCCGTATCTGACCGAGATTGCCCCCAGAATCGGGCGCCCCTGATTGCTCTCTCCTCTCTCCCCTTTCCTTGGCAGCGTCTTTCGGTTTCACTTTAGCATCCTTAATACCTCTGGCTTCACTCACGACATCTTTACCAATGTCCTTCACGGTATTCTGATCTTTAAGCACCTTAGTTATCTTCGGGCCATATTTCGACACCACCACTGCTTAAAAGGTACAATAAGCTTGCATAGAGTCAGCGAAAGCCAGGAAAGCCGCACACCGCTGAAAAAGCCACCCAAAGAGCAATGAGGGCTATACTGATGTTTCAGGCAATATCCATATGCAGGTTGGGAGACCGAACCACCCGAGTTTCCCTCGGAGCCAGCAAACGGAATCAGCGAAGTCTGGGCAGGGCTAGCAAAAACCCGGTCAGGCATATCGTTTCCATTCATCCATCCATTCCCACGGGGTCTCAGAGAGGGAGAGGAAGGTCAGTGCTGCCTTCCGTGAACTCAGTCAGCGGCCATCTTGCCTCCTTCATCTTTTATTTGAGAGTGATCTGTCCGCACTTTCATATGCAGTCAACCATATATTAAAAAACGGGAACGCATCTTTCACATATTTCTGCAAAGCAATTTATGGACAAAGTTGAAGAAAGAGACGAACATTTAGAATCACAGTTAATTAATTTGATGGCATGTTAACGTGGCACTAATGAATATTGGTATCAACGTCATGGGAAACTAAAATGTATGTTAAGAAACTTAGGAACCCCTACGTGGTTTGTTACACTTAGCTGTGCTGAGTACGCATGGGATGATTTACTGGATTTTCTACGAGAAGCAAATTCAAATATAGAAAATATTGAATTGAAGACACCTGGAGAACTGTGTTCCCTAGATCCTGTAAATGTTTGCAGATATTTTAATCATAGGTTTGAACCTATGATGTCTTTTATCTGTAATAAAAAAAATCCACCTATTGGCGAAGTTATTGATTTTTTGGGGAGAAAAGAATACCAAGCTAGAGGTGCTCCTCATATATATATGCTTTTATGGATCAAGGATGCACTTAAATTTGGAACTGATTCGGATGAGACTGTTTTGTCTTTTATTGAAGACTATGTTACCTGTGCGATTCCAAAAACAGGAGGAGAAAATATCTTAAGACAGCAAGTTTTACGGTTTCAGAGTCATCGATGTGGAAAGTATTGCCGACGGAAATATAAGTCAAAGGATAAATTTTACACAAAATGTCGATTTGGCTTTCAATGTCCAGTAATTTCCAAAGGAAGAGTGAACAGTTTTATGTCAGCAGTGAGGCACACCATCACTCGAAAATCACCCAAAAATACTTATAATTTAAAAAGAACAGAAGAATTGAAGTACATTGATGATTACAATCCGGTGATTTTGAAGATGTGGAATGCAAATATGGACATACAATATGTTGCAGATAACTTAATTGCTGTTGCTCGCTATGTCATGTCATATATTGCCAAATCTGAGAGGACAGAATTGAAAGAAATGTGGGAGGAAATTTCGCAGGAGATGACACTTAGTAAAAAATTGTACAGCTTCAGCTTGAAGATGCTTTCACATCGAGAAATTGGATCTTACGAATGTTCGGATCGATTGACATCTGCAAGTCTATATGCAAAGTCAAGAGGGATCATCTGGATAAGTCTTGGTCTTTCTGCAGCACGAAATCGAGTTTTGAAATCTGTACAAGAAATTGAATACTTGGCACTGAATGAACCGGAAAGTACAGATATTCTGAAAACAAATATGTTGGATACGTACTATCCAAATAGAAGTCCAAACCTGGAAAACATATGTCTATATGAAATACTGCAACATTATAGTTTTTAAAAAAATGTCACAGAAAATATAAATGAAGGAAAATACGCTGTAATTGGATCTGAAGGATGTTTGGTAAAGCATGACAAAGGAAATCTGATTAATCACAGGAAATTAAGTTGTGATACTCCAGATAAAAGAGAGTTTTTCTATTTAGCTCTTCTGCAACTCTTCAAACCTTGACGGACTGAAATGGAATTACTTGGACATTTTGACTGCTATGAGGATTCTTTCAATGCATGTAAAGATGGCATTGAATATACAATTTTTCCAAATTATCTCCAAATGTTGAAGGAAGAGATTAATCAAGAAAGAACTATTGCAGCTGAAATAGCTATAGATAGTTCTCAAGATAGTCAGAGTTCTGCTCCACAAAGTCAAGATCCACTAGGAGAAGCCATACTTGAAAATGAAGCGGCAATAGCAATGAGTGAAGTGGAAACGGTGATGCAGCAAGCACAACAGGACAATATTGATTTGGAAAATTTAGAGGAACATCTGAATACTGAACAGAAAGAAATATATCACCAAGTTACACAACAGATACAACATGGATTACTGCATGAAAAGAATGATTGCCAATGTACATCTTTTAGACCTATTCTTATGTACATCAGTGGACAAGCTGGAACGGGGAAAAGTTTCTTGATTAAATGTTTGTCAAGTTATCTACAGAAAACAACAGATTCACATTTGTCTTGTGTTGTAACTGCTCCAACTGGGTTAGCAGCACACAAAATTAAAGGGATTACATTACATCGTCTACTTATGTTACCAGTAGAACATGAAAATAAATTGGAATACCACAAGCTCTCTGGAGAAGCTTGTTTCGAAGTTTCAAGAGTACTAAAGAAAATTAAACTTCTGGTAATTGATGAAGTAAGCATGGTCTCAAACTTAATGCTTGCGTTTGTACATTTGAGGATTGAGCAGATTTTAAAAACAAATTACGATGTTTTATTTGGAGGAAAACATGTAATTGTATTTGGTGATCTACTACAACTCACACCTGTGAAAGGCCAACTGGTTTTTAAGACCCTTCTTCATGAAGATACTAAAAAATCATTGGGAAGTATTGGAAATGTAACCATTTGGACTTCTTTTGAATATAAGGAACTTACCAAGAACATGCGACAAGCAAATGACGAAGATTATGGAAACATTCTTCAAGATATTAGAATTGGTGTCTTAACAAAAGATGTAAAAAATGCTTTAGAAAGTCGGCTACTAAAAAACTTGTTTCCAACAGAAAATATTGCGGCTGAAACAATCTACCGAAGAATTGCAGAAAAGGAATCTATAATTTGCCTTATGCCAACACTGAAAGAATGCTCTACCTTCAATGAAGAACTGTTGAAACTGGAGAATGAACCGATAATGAAAATGGTAGCTACTGATAAAATAGAACATGAAGGAGTAACTATTCTTTTGTCAGAGTAATTGCAGTTAAAATTAGACTCTTTGGAAAAATCCATATCTAAGACTGCTGGTTTGGAAATGACCTTATATGTCTCTGTAAACTGCCATGTAATTTTACGACGTAATTTAGATGTTGAAAAAGGTTTAGTAAATGGAGCAATGGGGAAAGTTGTTGACTTTGTTAGTTATGCAAATAGAGATGAGATTGAATTTTTGAAGATTAAATTTGATAAGATTGAAGAGGTGAAACAAATTGGACGCTGTTGTGTTCATTTCTTGCTTGTAAAAGATTTGTATGTTCGTAGAAAACAGTTTCCTGTTTGCTTAGCATATGCAGTGACTATTCATAAATCTCAAGGTTTAAGTGTAGACAATGCTTTGGTAAATATTGGAAGTTCTGTGTTTAAAGAAGGTATGGCGTATGTTGCATTGTCTCGAGTAAGAACGTTATCCGGATTGTATTTGATTGATTTTGATGAGCAAAAGGTTAGTGCAGATGTAAATTGTGTAAAAGAGTACAATAGGTTAAGAAGACTCTATGCTCCTAATTTAGGTGAATATCCTATTTATGAAAAACGTTTAATACGTCCAAAACGAAAATATGATAAAGATTATACTGAGGTTGCAAAGAAAAAAAGAATTGAAAAGAATGACGAGTCTGGAAAGAAAATAGAAGGGAACACGGTTGCTAATATTGTAGGATATCAGCTAGAAAATAGTTCAGGTATCAACTGTTATGCTAATGTAATTGTGAACGATGTCTTTTTTTAGAAAATCTACAGCATGCAATTATTGAAAATCGAGAAAAAGATTTTGTTCTTTGTTACATTATATTTTTGAGAAGTTGAAAACTGATAAAACGAAAATCCATACTGCTTCTGATGTGCGGAATCTTTTGGATATATGTTCTGGTTCTTCACAATTTACACAGAATGTACAGCAAGATGCTCAGGAATTTCTTATGTTTATGCTTGCAGTATTAGAAGATGAAGGTATACAAAGTGAAAATCTGTTTGGACTACGTTACAGATGGGTTCATAGATGTGACAGCTGTTCATTTTCATCTACCACTAAAATAGACACTGAACGATTCATATATTTGACAATGCCAGATTTGAAAACAGTGTCTTTCAACGAATTAGTAAAATCAGCTAATCAACATATGGAATGTACTCAGTGTAAATCGGAAATGTTGTCAATATTATTTATAGAAAGATGTGGACAATATATTATTTTAATGCTGCAATGTTGTAGAGCAGATGGAACAAAATTGGAAACCAAAATAACATTTTTTGTGGCAGGTCAAGTGTCAATTTCAGGAAGAACTTTTAAAACAGTGGCTATTGTTTTCCACGATGGACCTACTTCAACATCTGGACACTATACTGTCTATTTAAAATGCAATAAAGGATGGACACTATGTAATGATGCGCATTTAGAGTATAAATTTCGGTTGCCTAACGAATTACGAAATTCATACTTAATATTTTTGATGCCAAAATTCTAAGAAGATATCAACATGAATTACTGAGTATATTTTGGATATTTCCACTACAAATGATTTTAGAAACATCATTCACCCTATCAGAAACATGTGAATATGATTTTAGAAGTGTATGTTGGAATCCTCATTGCAAATGTTTTCAGAAACATCATTCGGCCTATTGGGAAGGTGTGTATATGAATTCAAAAGTTTATTTTGGATATACTCAATGGAAATATTTTCAGAAAGATCATTCGGCCAATAGGGAAGATGTTCGTAATTACGGTTTCAATTATTAATTCTGTTCTTTCATATTGCGTTTCAAAAATTGTGTTTGAAAGAAGGTGGTGATATATTTGAAGTTTGTATTATATACTATGTTACTAAGGATGTTTATTTGTGAAAATCTAAATACCAAGTTGCATTGGTTGTAGACATTTTGAAGAGAAGTATGTTTTTTTAACAATCTTATTGATTGTATTTTTTTGCCCGCTGTCATCTGATGATTAACATTGAAATCACTGTTTATGGTGAAATTCAATACAATCTGAAGACAGCAAAAAATGGCAAATTGAATATGTGATGTAATTGTATACTTATGTTGTGTTGCGAAAACTATAACATTATATGTAATAACAGAATTTTTTTCTTCTTTTTACAGACCTTTCTACTAAAGTTTAAAATACTTTAAATTTGCATTTAAAAAAAAGAAGTGAAATTATATTACTATTAATTTCATATCTACTTGGAAACAGGTAAGATTAATCCACCCAGGTACTACCCTTTCAGTGTATCAAAGACACTGTGACTCCTCATGCCTATCTCCAGTCACCCAGCCAGCAATTTCTCCACTAATACCCACGTACTTATAAATTCAGCATACACTCTCCTTGCAGTACTGTAATCATCCAGTCACTGCTGATGTACTCATACAATCGTCCAAGCACTAACACAAGCAGTGCTACAATTGTCTGTGCACTATCCATACAGATCTCTAAGCAGGCACATACTACTCATTCACTCATCTAAATACCCTGGTAGTACCCATGCAATCTAACAATCACCCTGTCAGTCCCCATGCACTTCTCCAATCACCCATCTAGCGCGGTGTACTTATCTAATCACTTCGCTAATACCAAAGCACTTATAAATACACCATGCACTCTCTTTGCAGCACTATAATCATCCAGTTACTAGTCATGTACTTATGGAATGGCCTAAGTACTAACACAAGTACCCGCTATTATTATTAATAGTAGGTTTTAGGGAAGATATAGTTAGAAAGTAGCATTTAAAAAACCTTTGAAATTCACTGAAAAAACCATAGGTTTCAGGGACGTTATAGTTAGAAATTACCATTTAAAAACCTTTGAAATTCACTGAAAAAACCATAGGTTTCAGGCACGTTATAGTTAGAAATTAGCATTTAAAAAACCTTTAAAATTCACTGAAAAAACCATAGGTTTCATTGACGTTATAGTTAGTTGGACATTTCACTCATACAAAACCAGAGAAATTCCGCCGTTATAGTTAGTTCAGCTAACTATAACTCACGCCCCGCAATGCACTGCTGATGACGTCACATATTACATCATTCATGACATGGTCAGTGACATCACTGATGGCATCACTGATGACATCTCAAATGACATCACTGATGACATCACTGATGACATCATCCATGTGACAATCTGATGCACCTTCTCACACCCTAATATAACCTTTGTTACACCGTCTCCAAAATGCAGAGTACCATTTTTGAAACCATAGACACACCAATACCACTTACTACATATCTAGTCACTGGTTGTTAGGTCTACATATACATCCACTCATTCACCCATACAATCACTCATACATGCAGTCACTCATCAATACAACACTAACATATGCACTCATACACCTACAGACACTCACACACCAGCACTCATCCAGAGTTACTCACACACCTAGTCAGTCAGGCAAATAATCAATCATACTTCCATTTTCTGACCTATACCTGAAAATACACACAACACATCACTTATGCAAACAGAAAGAAATGCATAATTACTCTCTTATACAATCACTGATACAAGTGCACACTCATCTATACAGCCACTGTCACAATCATTGACTATCATGTATAGTCATTTATATACTATAACTCTCACATACACTGCCTTTTACATATGTAGTTACTTGGACATGTACCAGTGAGACATCCATTCACTCACTAACACACCCATACACACACTCAATCACCCATACAGCTTTTTCCACATCTTCTTTAACCCATACACTCAGTGAATCAACCACTCAAACATGTATGCACAGAGTTACACACCTCCCACGCAGCCACACACACACTCAGACACCCATACAAATACTCAGGCAACCAATCAATAACCCATATAGACACTCATGTAGCTACTGACCAACCCATGCAGCAGCTTATACAACAGCACACAGACTGATACAGACATTCACACAGTTTAGTCACTAACCCATGCATTCAGTAAAACACGTTTAATCACTCACTTAAACAGTCAGTCACACACATACTAAATCCTCCATCCAGACACTTATACACCCACTCATTCTTCAATACAACTTGGTATATATATAATACATATTTAAAGTTTAAAGAAAACCACATTCACTGGATGATGTCAACAGTGATGTCATCAGTGATGTCATTTGAGATGTCATCAGTGATATCATCAGTGATGTCACTGACCATGTCATGAATGATGTAATATGTGACGCCATCAGCAGTGCATTGCGGGGCGTGAGTTATAGTTAGCTGAACTAACTATAACGGCGTAATTTCTCTGGTTTTGTATGAGTGAAATGTCCAACTAACTATAACGTCAATGAAACCTATGGTTTTTTCAGTGAATTTTAAAAGTTTTTAAATGCTAATTTCTAACTATAACGTGCCAAAAACCATAGGTTTCAGGCACGTTATAGTTAGAAATTAGCATTTAAAAACCTTTCAAATTCACTGAAAAACCATGAGTTTTAGGGACAGTTATAGTTAGTTGGACATTTCACTCGTACAACACCTGTGAAATTCCCCGTTATAGTTAGTTCAGCTAACTATAACTCGCGCCCCGCAATGCACTGCTGATGACGTCACATATTACATCACTCATGACATGGTCAGTGACATCACTAATGACATCACTGATGACATCTCAAATGACATCACTGATGACATCATGCAGTGACTGTGTGTTTCTATAAAGTTTAAATATGTTTAATATATATGCCAAGGTGTATTGAAGAATGAGTGGGTGTATAAGTGTCTGGATGGATGATTTAGTAGGTGCGTGACTGACTCTATAAGTGAGTGATTAAATGTATCTTACTAAATGCATGGGTTAGTGACTAAACTGTGTGAATGTCTTTATCCGTCTGTCTGTTGCTGTGTAAGTGGCTGCATGGGTTTGTAAATAGCTACATGAGTGTCTATATGAGTTATTGATTGGTTGTCTGAGTATCTGTATGGGTGCCTGAGTGTTTGTGTGGGTGGGGTGTGTGTGACTGCGCATTGATGTGTGAGTGGGTGATTCACTGGGTGCATGGTTTCAAGAGTGCATCTGTGATGGACTGTATGGGTGGGTGAGTGTGTGTATGGGTGTGTTAGTGAGTGAATGTATATCTCAGTGGTACATGTGTGAGTAAATACATATGTGAAAGGCAGTATATATGTGTGTTGGAGTATATAAATGGGTATAAGTGAGAGTGTGTGATTGTGAGAGTGGCTGTATGGATGAGTGTGTACTTGTATCAGTGATTGTATAAGAGCGTAAGAATGTCCTAGTATTTGTATGAGTAAGTGAGCTGGTGTGTGTATAACTATATAGGTGACTAAATGGCAGTGTGATTAATTATTTCCATGACTGACTAGGTGTGTGAGTACCTCTATGGATGAGTGGCGGTGTGTGAGTGTCTATATAGGTGTATGAGTGCATATGATAGTCCCGTACTGAGTGACCGTAATTATGAGTGATTGTACGGGTGAGTGAGTGGATGTGTGTGTAGACCTAAGAATCAGTGAGTGGGTATGTAGTTATTGGTGTTGGAGTGTCTATGGTTTTGACAATGGCAGTCAGTAATTTACAGTGGGTGAATCAAAAGTTATATTACAGTGTGAGAAGATGCATCAAATTATCACATGGATGATGTCATCAGTGATGTCATCAGTGATGTAATTTGAGATGTCATCAGTGATGTCATCAGTGATGTCACTGACCATGTCATTAGTGATGTAATATGTGATGTCATCAGCAGTGCATTGCGGGCGCGAGTTATAGTTAGCTGAACTAACTATAACGGGGAATTTCACGGGTTTTGTACGAGTGAAATGTCCAACTAACTATAACTGTCCCTAAAACCTATGGTTTTTCAGTGAATTTCAAAGGTTTTTAAATGCTAGTTTCTAACTATGCCTACAGAGGTAGGACGTGAAGAAAGAAGAAAAACGCACAGAAAAAAGCAAAAGAAATGCAGAAAGAAGCAACAGAACTCCACAAAGACGAAGAAAAGTGCAGAAAGAAGCAAAAGATGTGCAGAAAGAACCAACAGAGGAGCAGAAAGAGGCCCTGTTCCAAAATCATCCTGTGCCCACAACTTTTTCCGACGTGTACTGGTGATAACTGACTCTGACTAACCAGAGCCAGTGCTATGCTGAAAGACACTTAGAATACAGTGAAAACACCTACATACACTAGGGAACACTATGCGTTGGGGTACCCCTGTGATTAGCATGACCTCCTCTGTAAGTCCCTAGTACATAATAGGGCAGGGGGATTAAAACTACCTCTTAAAACGCGCTACAGTGGTGAAGGGAGGGGAGGCCTGAGGTGACATGTGTGCAAACGCGCCCCGTGGCGCGTTTTAAGTTGCGGGATTAAGTCCCCTTGAATCCTCAGTGTCCCTGGGGCCCAACTAGCCCCCCAGGTACCTACAGTTAGGACCACAGAGCTGAGTTGCAGAGAGGCGTTCCGAGGCCACGCACCTTTTTTTACCTCTCTGCAACGCAACTCTGTTGTGCTTACTGAAGGTACCTGGTGGGCTAGTTGGACTCCAGGGACCCTCAGGATTGAAGGGGACTCAATCCCCCAACTTAAAACGCGCCACAGGGCCTGTTTGCACACATGTCACCTCAAGCCCCGCCCCCTCCCTTCACCACTGTGCAACCGCTCCCCAGGGGGCGCGTTTGCAGAGTGCTGCAAGGAGGGGGCGTGGCCTCCGGCGCGATGCCAGTCTTTTTTGTTTGTTTTAGTTTTAAGAAGGGGGGCTGTGTGGCCCCCCTTATTTTTCTAATTTATTGGCCCTGGGGACCCCATCCCCCAGGGCCTGCCCCCTAATTTAATTTAAAAAAAAAAAAATTGGAAGGGGGCCGCGTGGCCCGCTCCCGAGGCCTTAATCGGCCCCGGGGACCCCATCCCCCGGGGCATGGCCTTCTTTTTTTTTTTTAAATAACTTATGGAGGGGGGCTGCGTTGTCCCCCTCCTCAGGCCACTTATGGCCCCGGGGACCCCATCCCCCGGGGCCGGCCTTTGTTTTATTTTTTTATTAAAAATTAAATTTTGGGGAGGGGGGCCGCGTGGCCCCCCTCCCGGGCCACTACTTGCCCCGGGGACCCCATCCCCTGGGGCTGGCCCTCTCCATTGGGGACCGTGGGGGGGTCCCCAATTCCCCCACGGTCCCGCCGGCTCCCCGCGTCCCTCGGGAGCCGGCATTGCTTTTCCACATGGGGAGCTGCTAAGATGCAGCTCCCCGTGTGGAAAAGCATTGTCTTTGGTTTTGGAAGAGAGAGCAGGTTTCCTGCTCTCTCTTCCAAAACCAAAGCAGTTTGCTGTGACAGGACGGGAGCCGCGAGGCTCCCGCCCTGCCATAGCAAACTACAGTGTCCCGGGGGTGGGCACCCCGTTACACTGCAGGAGCCGGCCCTGGGGGGTGGCGGTCCCCAGGGCCATCACTGGCTCCAGGAGGGGGGCCGCGCGTCCCCCCTCCCACCATCTTGAAAGCCCCGGGGAGGTGGTGGTCCATAACGGACCCCCATATTTAAATCTTTAGTGCCCCGGGGAGGTGGCAGTCCCTGGGGCGTGTGGGGGACCTGGAGCCCCCCACACAGGTACTTTGAATTTTAAAAAAAGAAGCCCCAGGGGGTGGCGGACCCCGGGGCTGCGGGAGGGCCGAGAGCCCTCCTGCACCATTTTTTTTTTAAGCCCCGGGGGGTGGCGGTCCCCGGGGCTTGGGGGGGCTTTAGAGGCCCCCCCATACATTAATTTCATAAACCACCGGGACTTGGCCCACCCAGGGGCCAATTAACAACGAAGCGCGGGAGACCGCGCTTCGTTTTTTTTTTTTTACTGCGGGATCCGCGCACCCTAAGCGCATCCCGCCGATTTTTAAAAAAAAAATAATAATTTTTTGGGCCCTGGGGGTTCTTGTGGGACCCCCCTAAGCAGGCCTAGGGGGTCAGGGTGTTTCTACCCTGCCCCCTTTTTGCGTTTTTCGTGATTGTTTCTCTATTTTCTTGTGCCTCGGTTCTACCGAGGCACAAGATGGCTGCCAACACTTCCTGGTTTGGAGTGTTGACAGCCAATTACCATACAGCTCGTGATCGGGAGGGTACGCGGACCCTACGCGGCCATAGACATATATGTGATTTTATTTTTGATTTTCTCAGGAACTACTGAACGGATTTACACCATTTAAGCAAAAGGCACGACTCTGAACCAAGGGCTACCTTTTTGCCAAATTTGGTGTAATTCCGTTCAGCAGTTCGGGCTGTAGCTGCGATGAAAGGTTCCTATGGAAAATTGCATGGGGAAAAGACGTTTTGGGACCCCCCTCTTTTCTCGGCCCCCGCTTGACGAATCACCCCGAAACTTTCAGAATAAGAGCGGACCGGAGCGGGTCATAAGTTTTGAGAATTTCGCGAAGATTCGTTAACCGGCGCCAAAGTTATTTCAAATTGAATGTTGCAGATTTCCTATGGAAAATAGGTCCTAACTATAACTATCTACTGGCGACTGCCAGTAGATAATATATATATATATATATATATATATATATATATATATCTTTGTTCACCGCTCTTTTCTCATCAAATCCTTTCGATTGAAGCAGGCGCAGACCACAGGTAAGTGCATCAGTTCCTTTTTATTTGTCGTCCATAATGCGTTTCTGTCCAGCCGGACCTTTATCACATAACAACGCCGATTTGTTTTACCACCCCTTTTAAAGTGACAAGTGCATACAGCGATTGGTGCTCGATAATTAACATGGAAAACATACTGCCTAAGGATGTTGCTCAGAGCGTTAGGGCTGCTTAATCGTACATTACAAAACACCACATTCAATTGTATTTGTTTTCTAATATTGAGCAATGTTATTCCTTTTCCCCTATCTAAATATATAGATGACAATAATAGTAATTTTAAGGACATTGTTAATTATACTAATTAAAACATTCAAATTGTCACATATTGGTGAATAAATAGATAAATAAATAAATAAATATTCACTAGGTAAAATTCATTAAGAACAATAAAATATTGCAAAAAAAGTTACCCTTGGATATGTGTGTTGTGTATGATGCATCACTGCTTAATGCAGTGTTTCTGTCATACTGATGCCACAGCGTCTGCCTGCTCTGGGGTTAACTCTGGGAGCCGGTTATTCGTATTCCCTCCGTTTTGTATTCCATTGCTGAAATATGGTTCCCTTAATCTTAAAGTGCTAGTGCCAAGTTAATCAGTGCTGCACAAACCCTTTAACCAGTAATGACCCGTGAGATATTTAAAAGTGTGCATGTGCTAAAGGTGATTAAAAAACCACTATTGTCGTGGTTCAGGTTGGTATGGCAGCCTCCTTTGTTTACTGTATAATACATATGCAAGATGATTCCCGTCTGGGCTCATCTATGCTCCTGTGTAAATTCTATGTTTGAGATAGAGCGGAGATGTTGTTGGTAAAGCTCATTGACCTGCAGGGGTTCCTCTATATAATGCTGCTAGAGGCAGGTGTACAAATCCTCCATTGTATTGAGGCCTCCCAGGGACTTACTGTCGAAATTTAAGATGTATCTAGTTTCTAGTTTTCTGAGGGTCCCCTCTCTGTCCCCTCCCCTTCTGTTAATGGGTACTGCATCAATTAGATAATACGCAAAATGTTTAAGATTATTGTCATGTACTTCTCGAAAGTGTCTTGCCACTGTATATGATGGATCATGGTTGTTAATGGCCCTGATGTGTTGTAAGATTCTTTTGTTAGCTGGAAGTTTAGTGCTTCCCACATATTTTAAACTGCAGGAGCATTCCAGTACATATATGGCATAGTCAGTTTTACAGTGTAGTGGTTTATTTATTTTGATTTCTTTATCACTAAATGGAGTTTTATATGTCTTCTTATTGATTCCATACTGACATGCTTTACAACTTTTGCATCTTACAAACCCATTCCGTTGCATCAACCATTTCTGTTGATCCATGGTTTCAGGGTTGCTTTTTACTAGACTGTTACTCATTGATGGCGCTCTCCTGTATGTGATCCCCAAATTATATGGTAATTTCGCCCCTATAACTGGGTCACTCAGTAGGATTGGCCAATTGCGTTGCATGATATTCCTAATCGTCTTTTCTTGGGCATTATAGGCCAGGATCAGTCTAAGCTTCATAGAATGTTGTTTTTGGCTAGAGTCTTTCCCTTTAGTTTTCAGTAAGAGACATCTGTCTAGGCCCTGGGTTTTGGCAATCGCAGCATCAGTTGTTTTGGTGGAGTATCCGCGAGATAGGAACTTACTTTTGCTGGCCTGCTGTGCTCTAGCTAGATCAATGGGGTTGCTGCAAACTCTTTTTAATCGCAACATTTCCCCGTAGGGGATGCTTTCCACCAGGTGTCTCGGGCGGAAACTGGAGGAGTGACGTACCAAATTTCCTGAGGTTTATATATATATGATTAGGATGTGCGTTTAGTTAGTTCATGTCTATGTTAAGCTGTCTTGGTCCCATCTACAGATGTGCCTTAAGGGGGGAGGTAGGTTGATGTTTCATATATGTTGTTATGTGTATAGTATAAGGTAAGGTAGTCAGTTTAGTGTATATATTAATTCGCATAAGTTAGATTAATGTAGGCTAGAATAGTTTATTAGTATTAGGTTTAGGTTAGGTAGTATATTTTTAGAAAGTAACATTTGAGTAGTTTGTGTTTTGTGGTGTCACTGATGTTTAATGTGAATCGATGAACATGTGAGTTAGAATTTGGATACATCAGATTCATTCCCCCAAAAATCAATTGAATATCTAAAAATGGAGTGACATCATCTTGGTTGGTACTTAGGGGCATATTTACTAGCCCCTGTTCCCACCCCAGCTTCACTTTTCACAAAGTTGTGCTGGCAATAAAGGCTTCGTCTTATTTCCACTGCAGCGTTAAGCCTCTTAACGTGTATTAACCCTGCCTTGTACAGAAGGCACCAATTCACGCTATACTTAGCATTAAATTGTAGGGCAATGGGAGTTCCACCGCAACACCCAAAGATTTTGACGCATCCCCATATTTACAAAGTAATATTTAGACGCCATTCCTCTTCTTACAGCAACAGCATCTTTGGTGAATATGGTGAGGGCTCTATCTTTAAATGTGTAATGGCATTACACTCATCACAAAAAGCATTGCGACCCCATTGACAATTAGTATAGGGTCAAAGTATGCCTTGTTAGCAAGGCAAGGTTAAGTCACTTCAGGTGGCTTGACACTAACTTGATAATTGATCCAAGTCCCTATCCCCACCTGAACGTAGGGAAATGTAACGTTCCAGTGACAATGTTGGCTTGGAGATTTGATCCATTGGGTAGTTCACACATGTCCTGTCATCTCACTGCCTCAGCAGACCTCATTTTTGGGAAGGCCCTCTGGATTAGTTGTGCTGGCTACACTGCTTAGGCATTGTTGACACTGCTCAAGTTTGATGGTCGCAGGCATCACACATCTTTGTAATTTCAGTGCTTTTATTTGCAAGTGCATTTTAGAAATTAACAGACTGGACCAGTTCTTTTGACAACAACCCCCACATTGTGTACCTAGCCAGTGGAGGGCCAGACAGAGTCCTAGTGGGTTAACATGTCCTGAGGCATGTCGAGGAATCAGATAACGTCAGTCAGGAGGATGATTGCAGTGTCATTGAGCATCAATGGCCACATTGACAGTCCATTAAATGTCCAAGGTGAACATAGCATAGTCAATCAGAGGACAGTGACAGGTGATGTTACGAGGCATGATCGTAAGCACAGGGCTAAGCAGAAACTAACCATTTGACACAGATGAATGCTACTGCAGGATTTTCCTTTTAAAAGATGTACCGCCCGGGGGGCGTGGCCAAAATGGCGAATGAGTAGGACGTGCCTGCACGTCGCTCCGCCATTCTGACTGGGCCCACTGCCCAAATTCTGTTTGGCAGGACCTAGAAGACCCGATCTGACCTGAGCCAAGCACCGGGGGTCCAGTGCTGAATGTGGGTGCCCGAGATACGGAAGCTGGGGGTGAGGCCCGAGGTCTAAGAGGCGAGTATGAAGCGATCCGCAGGCCCCACCAGGAGATCGGCTTGATGCTAGCAGCACCCGTGGGCGCTGTACGGTGCACATTGTGAGCTGCTGGGAAAGTACTGACCAGTAACAGGGGCCATTGGAGCAGCCCCAAGCTCAATTCATCCTTTCCTGTGTCTGCGTGGATTGAGCCTGGTCCCCTATGGTGGCGTGCGGCAGACCGTGTAGGGCGAGTGGCTCCAGCATCGATGTAGCTCTGCCAGCTTTGGCGAGGCTGCTGGACCTGCCCCCCCCCCCGAGATGCGGCACTGCAGTGGGGCGTGAGGTAAGCACTCCGCGAGACCGAACCGGGGTCCAGCTGTGCGGATTACGCGAGAAGGGAGAGATTGCACTGGGCCGCTGAGGAGCCACCCGCGAGAAGCGGGCAGTGCAGTAGAGAGACAGAATCTGAAGGGCAGAGGCCCGAGCCGAGGAACAAGCAGAGGCATGGTCCTAACCCAGTGCTCAAAAGGAGGGTGAGTTGTGTGCCCCCCCTGCTGCAACAGCCCGTGGCCCCCACCTGGGCCTTGTGGCTGATACCCAGGCCCTCCTCCCTGCGGGGCCTACCGAACTCTGGGGAACTGACCAACCTGGGACCAGGGAGAGGAGGGGGAGACCCCCGTCCTACAATTACCACAGGACGGACAGCGCCTGCTTAGGGCCCCGGCTGAACATCAGGTGGCCCAAGGAGCCAAGCCTCATAGAACTTGCTCCACATGGGAGTGAGCAAAGCCATAGTGGTCCACCAAGACACCTGTTTTCCCACTAATGGGGAGCTGCAACTGGGTAGCCTCTTTGTGGCAACATGGCTCAACAATTGAGGCCTTGACGGAGAGAAGCCGCGGTCCACCCCCACGCATTCTCTTGGCTGCATCCTTGGCCCCGTGGAAGACCCTGGGACATTGCTTCCTTCGCTTCCTCACCTCTCCTGGTCCTCGTTGCAACGGGGACGGATCTAGCATCGGCCAGCAACCTAGCAGCATCACCCCTAGCTACCCACAGGGAGCGCTCTGAGGCAGAAGTGAGTGGGGATTTCATCAGCAATACCTACCTCACTCCCCCAAATAGCCAAAGGCACCACAATGGCGACCAGTAAGGGGAAAAAGGAACACTTAGTTAAAGACCTTTTACTTAAATCGGCTGGCACGCAGCCTCTCAAAACACAAGATCCCTCAGAACCGGGAGATGCTGATGCCCCACTTACTCGCTCCTTCATTGAAACGCTTTTTGCCTCACTACAGCAAAATCTGAAAACTATGAAGACGGAACTGGCACAGGAGCTCAGGGAGGTGAGAAAGGATGTGGACGCCCCTGGGGAAAGAGTCGACACATTGGAGACTCAAAGCTCAAATAGAGACAACGAAATTGAGCAACTCCAACAGGTGTTGATCCACCTCAGACATCAGCACCTGGATCTCCAGGGTCATGCTGAAGATTTGAAGAATCACTTGAGACGCAACAATATATGCATTAGGGGCATCTTGCACGGAGCGGAAGGACAGGACATTGAATCGTTTGTAAGTGGCTTTTTTA
Organism: Calotriton arnoldi; assembly: GCA_963921515.1. Taxonomy (NCBI): domain Eukaryota; kingdom Metazoa; phylum Chordata; class Amphibia; order Caudata; family Salamandridae; genus Calotriton; species Calotriton arnoldi. The sequence goes on along the minus strand of CAWUFW010015213.1, from coordinate 145,886 downwards.
GATTCATCCTGGAGGCCCCAGTGGACTTGGAAATCAAGCTCGACCGCACCCATTGGGTGGGCCTGAGGAGGCCTTCCCCAGCTCACCCTGCCGACATCCTCACATGTGTTCATGACTTTCAAATCAAGGAACGCATTCTCAAAAAAGCACAGGACAGCCACCCAATCCAATATCAGGGGCACCAACCTACTCTATACCAGAACCTCGCTACCTCCATGTTGCAAAAAAGGAAAGCATTGCGGCCGATCCCATCCCATCTTCGAGATATCAAAGTGCCGTATTCTTGGGGTCACCCGTTCCGACGTAACTTTCGACTGAACGGCAAAATCCATCAAATACGCTCATTAAAGGAGGCTCGCCAGTTGCTGAATCTCATGGACGATCCTCTGGAAAGCCCACCATCAACTGCCAGTTCGGGCAGAGAACGTGACATTCACAGTTGGAAGATGGTGGGCCACACCACGACTCGGCTGCGTCCAAACCCTAAAACAATCACTAGGGAGCGCCAGGTGGTGTTGGCCTCCCTAATGGTAGACTCTGCCGGCCCAGCATGAAATGGCCTCTGCTTCTTCTTTGAACCCCGGGTGCTATACTACTGGAAGTCTCTTTTGGTCCTTTCTTAGCTTCTCTGTAGAGGGGGTGGGCCCGGAAGAGACAGGGGGCCACAACATCACGAATCGTCAACCCCTCTCCCGTGGGTCTCACCACCCAGGACAATCACAGTAACTTGTGTGCAATGTAAATATTCTTTTTTTAAATTGGGTATGTTGGGTCCCCTTGTCCCCCCACGCTCCCTAAATTTGATTTTAGAAGCCACCTCACTGCTGAGCCACAAGCATGGGTCAGTTGTTCCTTCCCTTGTGAACCCACAGTGGTGTCGCCCCTCACTGACAGTGCATTACTTAGCCTTCTTACCCAACCGTCACTATGCCACAATCTCCTAAGATACTTACATTGAATGTTAAGGGGCTCAACAACCCCATCAAGCATTGCGCCATCCTCTCCTATCTCAAACACTCGGGAGCACATATCTGCCTCCTCCAGGAGACCCACCTCCTCTCCGGAGATACACATAGGGCTCCGCTCCAAGATGTTCCCCCAACAGATGTTTTCCTCCACTCTTACCATTGACTCGATCTAAGCCCAGACGAGGGACAGGAGAGATTTCTTCAGAAGGCAGTGAGGGAGGTTGGTGGGTCCTCAGACAGGATGGTACTACTGGGAGGGGACCTAAATTTAGTTTTTGATATCACACTTGATAGATTGGCTCAGAGGCAGGGACAGTCGGGCGCCCTCTCCAAGGAGGGACTTCAGACACTGCAAGAAGTGGGCCTTTCAGACATCTGGAGAGCTGTACACCCCACAGATAGGGAATATACCTTGTACTCCTATTCCCACAAAACATACGCTAGGCTTGACTACTTCTTAGGCACGCAGAATATACAACCTTACACTCAACGAATAGAGATCTCACTTCGTTCACTCTTGGATCACTCAGCTGTAATTCTAACCCTCTCCCTACACGGCGCCTGCTCCCCGCCTCGATATTGTCATCTCAGGGACACATTATTACACCACCCTGAAGTGATCCACCAGATTTCCAAGATTATACAAGATTACCTGGAGACAAATGATATCCCAGAGTCTCCTGTGGCTACCCTTTGGCATGCCATGAAGGCGGTCATCAGGGGGGAATTTATCACTAATGCAGCCTCTGACAAGCCTGTAGAGATAAGAGGGACCTCCTGACAAACCAGGTGCAAGAGCTAGAGCATATTCACCAGAGGACAGGCGCTCCCCGAGTCTGGCGACAGCTAGAGGCCACTCGAACCCAACTAAACACCTTAGATATAAACAGAGCACAGTACGCAGCGCTTAGACTTCACCATACCTTCTACACTGGGGGAGATAGATGCAGGAAGCTACTGGCCAACAGGCAAATGCAAAGACAAGCCACAGGGATTACCTCAATCCTTAGTTCGTCGGGAGAGGAAAAAGGCACATATCAGCAAACTGCTGAGACATTTAATCAGTTCTATGCAGGGCTCTATGAAGCATAAACTCTCCCCCCTGATGCACCCGCTCAGTATCTGCAAAATGTTGCAACCGCCAAATTAACACCTAATCAGGCGGAAACGCTTGAGTCCCCTATTAGAATAGAGGAAGTAATAACTGCTATTGCAATACAGAAGCTGCTTGAATCCCCGGGCCCAGATGGGCTCTCAGCCCTCTTTTACAAGACCTTTTGCTCCCTCCTGGCCCTCGTCCTCACCAGGGTGTACAATGCCATAGAAGTTTCCTTGTCCCTATCTTCAACAATGCTAGAGGCATCAGTGGTTGTCATACCTAAACCTGGGAAGGAAAGGCGCCAGTGCGCTTCTTATAGGCCAATCTCTCTTCTCAATGTTGATTTAAAATTGTCACTGGTATCCTGGCTGCACGACTGTCTCCCCTTCTTCCTGGCCTGATTGACCCGGACCAGGCTGGTTTTGTCCCCAACCATCAATGCGCTGACAATATTAGGAGATTGCTCCACATTATAGATAAAATGCAGCGCTTCGACGCTGACCCTATGCTCCTCTCCATCGACGCAGATAAAGCGTTCGATAGGGTGCACTGGCCCTACTTATGGGAAGTAGTACAACATTTCTACTACCAGGTTTATAAATTGGGTCTTAAGTAGCTACACTGAGCTAATGGCGTCTGTGCAAGTAAACGGTTATACATCTACTTCCCTTCCCATTCAAAGAGGTACCAGACAGGGGTGCCCGCTTTCCCCTTCGCTCTTTGCTCTACATATGGAGCCAATGGCCCAACAAGCTTGCGACAATCCACTCATTATGGTCATACGCTTTGGGGGGGACAAGCACATTCTTCGTCTATATGCGGACTACGCGATAGCAACGTTAGAAAACCCTCGGACTTCCCTACTGGCTCTCTTGTCCAAACTTGAGAAATTTTTCCTAGCGGCGGACTTCAAGATTAACATTCAGAAGTCTTCAGCTCTTAATCTATCCATTACTAACAGAACCACAACAAACCCTTCCTTTCCAATTGGCACCTGATGCTATTTCATATCTTGGGATACAGCTTACACCGTCCATACAGAGCACCATCTCCTTGAACTCTAACATACTACTCAACCAAATACGGTCTGCTCTACGTGGCTGGAGGCCACACACACTGTCCTGGCTGGGCCGGATAGCGGCAGTAAAGATGACAATCTTACCCAAAATACTATTACTTTTTCAGACTCTTCCACTGGAATACCCTCCCCCAGGCACTCTGAGCTCACTACAGAGGGAGTTGGAGCGATTTATATGGGACGACAGGTGACCCCGACTGCACAGGGATCTATGCTATAGATCTCTGAAAGAGGGAGGTCTCGGGGTTCCTAACCTACGAGAATAATACTGTGCGTTCCAGATCAAACATTTGTAGAATGGTCACATCCTGAGTCAGAAAAACATTGGCTTTTTAGGAATAGGGCAGTGGCTGGTCAATCGCTGTGGAGGATCCCCTTCCTCCCCAAAAGGGCTAGAACCCGGAGGCTCTATCTCTCATCTTTTACACTGGCCCCCCTAGGGGCGTGGGACAAGGTTGCAGAGAAAAGAGCACTAACAACATTCCCATCACCACTAGCACCAATAGTACGCAACTCGAAATACACCCCTGGATTTTGTGAAGAGACCTTCGCCCAATGGACTCGGGAAGGCTGCAGATCCATCTGGCACATCTTCTATGACTTTTGAGGACCTTTGAATACAGCAGGAGCTCCCGGAATCTGAACAATACAGATGCCAACAAATTAGACACTGGGTGATGCACCCCGAGGTCCAGCACAGCGTCATCTAACTTCATTCGAAAAGTGATTTTTATCCAAAAATACAGATACCCACCTCATATCTGAACTATACAGCGCAGTGAAACCACCCCCAGCAGTCACTAAATCCCCCGGCCAGAAGAGGTGGGAACTAGAGATAGGTCACACATTCACGCAAAGGGAATGGGAAGACATATACTTTAGGGCCCGACACACAGAGCATAATGTAGCAAGTATAGAAACGGCTACCTAAATAGCCACTTACTGGTACCTTACGCCCCTCAGACTCCACAGAGGAAACCCTGCAAGAAATACCCAGTGCTGGCGGGATTGCGGATCCTCAGGCACCCTAACTCACATACTGTGGGACTGTCCCAAGCTTGCTAACTATTGGGCACAGGTGCTCGATGATATTGATAAATACCTCCACACACAGATTCCCCGATTCCCAGCTTACACTCTTTTGGGATTGCCCAACCTCCTATCATTCCCTTTAAAATCCCACAGAGGTCACCAGATGGGACTGGCACTAGGAGCGGCTCTTCAAAACATTCTAGTGCAGTGCTGATCCGCCCGCCTTCCCACACATCTGGGGTGGCTGCACCGAATATGGAATATCCTGGGCCTGGAGCATATCTCTCTCTCCCTAACGAACCAAGGTGCCTCGTTTTCCGACCTCTGGAAGCCGTTTCTGACGATGCTCTCATCCGAATTTAGAGAGCTCACATGCCCCAAATACTTGCGACTTTTAAGACTCACAGACACTCCACCAGTGGTTCCTTGAGAGGAATTGCTAGCTAACTATGACCCAATAGAGGGACAGGGGGGGAGGGGAAAGGGAGAGGAGGCCACTGGGAGGAGTGGGGGTTTGTTTAGTGTTGGAACATCGTAGGCAAGATGGCTGATCAAGTGGGAGCTCCCTCTACGAGCTCCTGAGGGCCGGGATCACCTTTCGGTGTATATCCCTTGCATGCCCTCACCATCCTCCCAACGACTATGCTTGAACTGAACTGGACTGTGCTGGAACTGAACGGGTTAGAATTGTCCCTCAGGACTGCCTCTTGACTCCCGCTGCCCGATACGGGGACCGTGCTGTCCGGAGTCAGATGTCTGGATCCGAACCCTGTTGGCGTCGGATCAGGGCACTAGTTATTGGGGCCTTTGGATTTGCCCTTTCATTCATCCGGTGTCCTGTGGCGACTGCGGTCTAACTCCCGCTGGTGGGACCGTGCGGTCCGGAGTCTGCCGTCCCGGATGGGGTCGGATTTGAATATTCGACTAGGGAGCCTGGGATCTGCCTGCTGATGCCCCCGCTGCCTTGCGGCACACCCTGGGCTGAACATTTCACCCTGCCATTGCTGGATTGGTCCCCGCTGCCCTGCGGCGTGTACCGGATAAATCATATGGCCTGGGAGAGGGTGCTGTGGTCTACGAGGGTGTGACTTTTTCAATGCGGAGCTGCAGAGAACATTTTGCCCCGCCGTTGCTGGATTGGTCCCCGCTGCCCTGCGGTGCGTACCGGATGGATCATATGGCCTGGGAGAGTCTGCTGTGGCCTACGGTGTTGTTATTTCTTCAATACGGAGCTGCGGTTCCCTCCACTTCTATTCCTGCTGATGAGGTTATTTGGAGGGGCTTCAGTGCAGTTGGCGCCTCGATGAAGGTGGGGTTAATCGTTTTCTGCAGCCTTCCTGTCTACTCCACTCACGGCCCATCACGAGACACTCTGGCACTTACTAATTAAACCAAAAAGATAAAGAAAGGCATGGAATTAACAAGTTGTAAAAACACAAATACATTATGAAACAAAATCTTAAAAACGAAGAGGAACACGCTTCAAACGAAGCGGTCTTAAACACCTCTCAGGAACCTCAGATTCTTGTTCCACCAAGTGTGAAGAGGAACCACTGGTGGGGCACAGAGGTGGTGAGCGGCATTTTGCCACTCTGCCCAAATTCCAAATTCAGTGATCACTCGTTTTTATGGCTTTCTTAAACACCTTGATGACCTGAATTGGCAGACTGAATTTGGACGTACCAGAAGTTTTCCTTGGCAACTTGATCTTGACCCAGTCACCAACTTCAATTATCGTACTCTTCGCAGCCTTTCTCATATCATAACGGACTTTCCTTTCATACATCTTACCTTTCTCTCTTTCCTTCCAACCATCCGTGCTACCCACCTTTTCATCAACCAATGCTCTCTTTGCAGAAACCCAAGAGGGAGCCACTTCCACATTCGCCATTATACCTTTAAACAGGCGAAAGCGAGCTTCACCTGTTGAGGAATGGGGAGTGAAACGATATTCTCTTACCTTTCTTCTCACAGCAACCTCCCAGCAATCACCACAATACCTAGCCTGTTGCATAGCTTCCTTAAGAACCTTGATAAACCTTTCAACCACACCATTAATTTGTGGGTGATACAGAGCAGACGTCTTGTGTCTAATACCCCTTGAAGTCAGAAAATCCTCCATTAAACGAGAAGTAAATTGAACTCCATTATCAGACAAAATGGTTTGCGGGAAGCCTTCTCGCTCAAAATGTTCATCCAAAAACTCTACAACAACAACAGACTCAACTGAGTTCACAATCTTAATCTCCGGCCACCGTGAAAACAAGTCAATGCACACAATGACATAACGATCTTGTGATCTCAACTTCACTGGCCCCAAAATGTCTATGGAAATGTCAGACCAAGGAGAAGCAGCCTGCTCTCTAAACACCATTGGTTGTGTCCTACACTTGAACGACTTGTCACAATTAGCACACTCTGCACACTCCCGAACAAGTCTTTCTACAAAAACATCCATGACGGGCCACCAGTACGCTTCCCTGATTCTCTCCCTGGTCTTGGCTATGCCCATGTGTGAGGCATGAGCACTCCCAACCAATTTCTCCCTTTACACAAGTGGTGGAATAAGCTTACTTCCACGCATAAGTAAACCATCTACAACAGCCAAATCCTCCTTGACATGCCAAAAACCCTTGAGCAGATCATCACAGTCCCTCTTATCACACCATCCACCTTTCACCATGGCAATGACCTTTTGTAGAGTCACATCATTAACAAGGTGTTCCTTCCATTCATTTTTCGAAACATCCCCTTCACTGATCAAACACACATTCACATCCTCTTCCAAATTTTCTCCTGCAAACCACTCAATATCATCAATCGTGTCATCATCCACACAGCCAAGTCTTGAAAGACAGTCTGCGAGAACATTGTTAGAACCACGTAAATACGATAATTCAAAATCATATTCTTGAAGAGCCACCACCCACTTGCGAATGCAGTGAGAGACAAAATCTATGCCCTTCTTGGTAAAAACCTCTTTGAGCGGTTTGTGGTCAGATAGAATCTTAAATATTTTACCCCATAAAAATGTTCTTAACTTGCGCACCGCCCAGAACACACCCAGCGCCTCCTTCTCAACAACAGAGTAATTGCATTCTGCACCTCTTAGAGGCCTGGAGATGAACAAGATAGCTTTTTCTACACCATCTACCTTTTGCAACAGTACTGCCCCTAGACCAGTTGAGCTGGCATCGGTCATGAGAAAAGACGATTTTGCAGCGTCAAAACTACTCAGGCATAGTGCATTGTTGAGGTGATTCTTAATACCAATGAATTCCTTTTCACAATCTTTTGACCACTCAAATTCACTCCCTTTCTTCAACAAGGACCTTAGGGACAAGGTTTTTCCTGCAAAATTCGGGATGAATTTATGATAAAAATCAGCCATCCCCAAAAATTGAATAAGCTCATCCTTGCTAGAGGGTGAACGCCAATTGAGAATGGAATTCACAAGAGCTTTCTTGGGTTTGATTCCTTCTGCTGAAACAAAATGTCCAAGGTACTAAATTTCCTTGACATTGAACTTGCATTTGTCAGCTCGAAGGGTGAGTCCGGCATCTTGTAACTTCCCTAAAACAGACCTCAACCTCAAATCATGTTGTTCCAAATCAACTCCAAATATGAGCACGTCGTCCTGATACACCTTCACACCCTTTAAATCTCCAAGAATGCCCTCCATTACCCTTTGAAAAATGGAGGCAGCCGAAATTAAACCAAAGGGCATTCTTAGAAACTTAAACGTACCAAACGGTGTCACGAAGGTCGTGTATTCTTGAGAAGAAGGGTGTAGCCTAACCTGGTGGTAAGCAGAGGTTCAATCCAATGAAGAAAAGTGCTTCGCCCCTTCAAGGGAACACAGCATTTCAGCAATATTGGGTAGAGGGTAGTGATCAACGACCACCTCTCTGTTGAGTTCCCTCAAGTCCACACAGAGTAGGGCCTCACCATTGGCCTTACATGCCATCACTACCGGAGAGACCCACTCTGTTGCCTCAACTTCTTGTATGATACCCCTGGCCAGGAGATTGTCCAGCTCACACTTCATGCTCTCTCTCACTAAGAGAGGAACACTCCTAACCTTGGCAACCTTAGGAATCATATTTTGCTTAAGTCTTATGCAATGTATATAATTTTTAAAACACCCTAGGTCACTTGCGAAAACAGCAGGAAAGTCTCTAATCAAATCATGAACCAACTAGTCAACCACCCTAACAGGCGGCAACTCCTTCAGACAGACCTAAGGATCTTCGTTGGGATCAAGAAACAAATGCAGATCTCTTTGGTGAAACCAACTTATAAGTGAGTCACCTTTCATTGACACATACATTTTCCCAGAGATCACCCTCCCCTTGAAATTGATTCACCCCCAAAAGTAACCAAGTAGGTCAATGGTGACTCCACCATATCCCTTTGGTCTGATGTCAGGTTTTTTAGGACAACTTTATCTTGTAAATTACTCTCATAAAATACTTTGGGAACAAGTGTAATCTTGGCCCCAGAGTCGAACAGCATTGTGACAGATGCATCATTAACTAAAACATCCTCATAAGGACCATCAGGCTTATTCCCTGAAACCTGACAAATAATGACTTCTTCAGCATCGACATCATACACATCAACTTCTTTGACAGACTTGGATGCTTGTTTCCGGTTCAGGGAAGACCTGGCTTGGCAGTTCGGGCTGGACTGTTCCCATGAGGCACAGGGTCAAGACTGATTTGCATATAGCTGGGTCTGAACTGAGGTGGCGAAGTGAGCTAAAGAATGATGATGGATTCAACCCAGATCTATGACTGGGGGTGAGTGTCTGAAAAGTTTCAGCGCTCTGTCCATCATCTCCTTGTGTTTGCTTTGTTCTCCCTAAGTTGGCAGGGTATGCCCAGACGTTGGTCCCTTGCTTACTTTGCCACTGGATTCAAGCTAGCCTGGCTGATGAAGGGTGTTACCCAGAAACCGGTCCCAGGATGCTTGTTTCCGGTTCAGGGAAGACCTGGCTTGGCAGTTCGGGATGGACTGTTCCCATGAGGCACAGGGTCAAGACTGATTTGCATATAGCTGGGTCTGAACTGAGGTGGCGAAGTGAGCTAAAGAATGATGATGGATTCAACCCAGATCTGTGACTGGGGCTGAGTGTCTGAAAAGTTTCATCGCTCCATCCATCATCTCCTTGTGTTTGCTTTGTTAACCCTAAGTTGGGAGGGTATGCCCAGACGTGGGTCACTTGCTCACTTTGCCACTGGATTCAAGCTAGCCTGGCTGATGAAGGGTGTTACCCAGAAACCGGTCCCAGGATACTTGATTCTGGTTCAGGGAAGACCTGGCTTGGCAGTTCGGGCTGGACTGTTCCCATGAGGCACAGGGTCAAGACTGATTTGCATATAGCTGGGTCTGAACTGAGGTGGCGAAGTGAGCTAAAGAATGATGATGGATTCAACCCAGATCTGTGACTGGGGGTGAGTGTCTGAAAAGTTTCATCGCTCTGTCCATCATCTCCTTGTGTTTGCTTTGTTAACCCTAAGTTGGCAGGGTATGCCCAGACGTGGGTCTCTTGCTCACTTTGCCACTGGATTCAAGCTAGCCTGGCTGATGAATGGTGTTACCCAGAAACTGGTCCCAGGATGCTTGTTTCTGGTTCAGGGAAGACCTGGCTTGGTGGTTCGGGCTGGACTGTTCCCATGAGTCACAGGGTCAAGACTGATTTGCATATAGCTGGGTCTGAACTGAGGTGGCGAAGTGAGCTAAAGAACGATGATAGATTCAACCCAGATCTGTGACTGGGGGTGAGTGTCTGAAAAGTTTCATTGCTCCGTCCATCATCTCCTTGTGTTTGCTTTGTTAACCCTAAGTTGGCAGGGTATGCCCAGACGTGGGTCCCTTGCTCACTTTGCCACTGGATTCAAGCTAGCCTGGCTGATGAATGGTGTTACCCAGAAACCGGTCCCAGGATGCTTGTTTCTGGTTCAGGGAAGACCTGGCTTGGCAGTTCGGGCTGGACTGTTCCCATGAGTCACAGGGTCAAGACTGATTTGCATATAGCTGGGTCTGAACTGAGGTGGCGAAGTGAGCTAAAGAATGATGATGGATTCAACCCAGATCTGTGACTGGGGGTGAGTGTCTGAAATGTTTCAGCGCTCCATACATCATCTCCTTGTGTTTGCTTTGTTCGCCCTAAGTTGGCAGGGTATGCCCAGACGTGGGTCCCTTGCTCACTTTGCCACTGGATTCAAGCTAGCCTGGCTGATGAAGGGTGTTACCAAGAAACCGGTCCCAGGATGCTTGTTTCCGGTTCTGGGAAGACCTGGCTTGGCAGTTCGTGCTGGGCTGTTCCCATGAGGCACAGGGTCAAGACTGATTTGCATGTAGCTGGGTCTGAACTGAGGTGGCGAAGTGAGCTAAAGAATGATGATGGATTCAACCCGGCCAGATCTGTGACTGGGGGTGAGTGTCTGAAACGTTTCAGCGCTCCGTCCATCATCTCCTTGTGTTTGCTATCTTTACCAGATCTACAGCATTTAGAAACATGACCTTTCTTACCACAGATTTTGCAAATGACATTCCAACCTGGACAGTTCTTAAAATCAGCCATGTGACCAGAGTCACCACACCTGTAACACTTGCCTTAAAATTGCTTTGGATTAAAAGATCTCTGACCTTGATAAGAAGGCCTTTGATTTTGGTAAGAGGTTCTTTGAGGTTGATAAGAATGTTTTTGATCTAAGACACTTTTAGATTTAATGGACTTATCAGAAACAACCTTGACCGAAGAGTGATCGTGCTTATCAGAAGAAGATTCTTTCTTTATGATGTCAACACACGCTTTCGAATGTTCATGGCTCTTTGCAATGGTAATAACCTCTTGTAGTGAGGGATTGTCCTTTTGCCATAAAGCATCCCTAGTCTTGTTTTGAACACAACCCAACATAAACTGATCCCTCAGGCGTTCCTCCAATGTGGCACCAAAGTTACAGGTTGAGGCTAACTTACGCAAAATTGTTATGTACTGCTCCACCGACTCATCCTGCCTCTGCATCCCTCTACCAAAATGATAGCGTTCAAGCACAGTACTTATTTTAGGAAGGTAGTGTAAATCAAGCTTTTTGATACACATTTCGTACTCATTAAGTGATGCAGAATCACTATCAGTGATATCAGGTAGGTGCTCAAATACTTCCGGTCCCTCAGAACCTAAGCAGTGAATTAGCAGAGAAGTTTTCCTCTCTGCACTGAGGGAGGTACCACAGACATGAGCATAGTGAGAAAACATCGTCTTCTAGTATTGGAGGTACACCTGGGACGAGAGGAAAAACGGTGGTGCTGGAACATTTTGCATTATCCTTGTAATGTTGTACTATTACATAAAATGAAAGTCAGAATGTAATAGGCTGTGTGTATCAGCGAGAGTGACACACATCTATTTGAGGAAAGACTTATTATAATAATACAATGGCAGAAACACAGCTAATGTGAGTAACAAACATAAATAATAAAAACACTGCCAATCAGCGCGTAATGTGCAAGGAATAAAGGAACAGGCTGTGCGCATCAGCGCATGAGTGAAGTCTTCAATATGGAATTTTGCCGTGAGTATAATGGAATGTGCCACTAGATGATCTCTGAAGTGGTGATGCCAGATGAAAAGAGCTGTGCGCATCAGCGCACAACAAATGATGAAAGAATACAAGCTGTGCGCATCAGCGCGCAGGTGGAAACATTACTTGAAAGTGACACCGTACTGAAGAAATGAAAGATTAGCTGTGCGTGTCAGCGCACAACTTTACAACTATCAGCCCAAAAAGGAAGATCCCTCGAAGATGGCCGCTGCGTTTACTTGATGTAATGGGGGGCACCGGCAAGCAGAAAATGGCTGCCGCGTATGCACGCGATGACGTTGGGGCCAGGCAACAAAAATAAGGCCACACAGGAAGTCAGGCAAGTATGAGATACCTAAGATGGCTGCCGCGTTTGTACGCGATGACGTCGAGGCCAGGCAATCGAGGAGAAGGCCTCTCCACAAGTCAGGCAAGGGGGAAAGCTGAGAAAAATGTCAGTGAAGGTCGAGAGAATGAAGCGCAGTGCACGTACCTTGAGCTGTGCACTTTATTCAGACAGCAAAACTTCCTCCCAGGGTCCGCTCAACTTATAAAGTCCTTTTAAAGCGATGATGTCGAGGCAGCAAACTCTGGATGATGCGAGAATAAGAAATACTGCAGCAGGAAGCCGGAACCCACAGGAACCTTCCCCTCTTCATCAGATGAACAAGAAGATGAAGATCGGTCCACCGGGAGGTAGGAGAGGTAGTCGTAGAAAGTAGACAATTGTAGAGCTGTCTTCTTTAGAAATAGGCTGTTGGGGTCTCTGAATTTGCGTAGGTAAATCGTCGCCAAAATGTAGAAGTAGGTCTCTCACAATAAAAGGTCCAGGCTAAGATAGTTGAAGTGAGTAGACTTTATTCAAGAAAGAAGAAGCTTTGAGACCCCATCCAGCAGCTAGTCAGGCGTAACTGCTCTCACAGTGCAAACACTGCTAGGCCCTTCACCACATTCCAGAACCAGGAATCTGTGGCTGACAAGAAGGTGCAGAACACCACACACTCCTCTAGCTGGTTTATTTTATTCATCAGACTCCTCTCCTATCACTATCTGGTCCCTCAACTCTTCTATGCCACTAACTGATTTGAGCTTTGACATGGACCCAACGCCCTCATGCTCTATCTCTCCTAATCTGGAGCTGTACGGCCAGAATGCTTTCATAATCAAATATCCCCCTAACCTATCAAAAAACACTGCAAAAAGCTTTAAACATAGACTACTTAAATCCCACCCTGAAACCCTTATCTCAGACCCCTTCTTCTCCATTAAAAAAGGTGCTATTATAAGTGATCTCATCTTTTATACAAAACAGCATGCTCAATGGAGGAAGGCCCTACACACACTGCTACAGATCTCTACTTCCATGAAGACTCCACATGGTCTTAGACTGACGGTGGCTCCCTCTCCGGTATATAGAGCAGATACCACCATCTCCCTTTACAAAAATGAGACTATACTTATCCAAGCCTCAGACTGCATGTTTGATAATATTTTCCCCATCATTAAGAACACAATGTCTAGCATTAAATCCTCCCCCTCCCTAGGAGCCACCAGTTCCTCAGAGGTCCCTCAGATTCCTCAAAGTTTATCATCTCTCATCCTCAACTCCTCTTTTGACCCTCCCTTGGCCCCTCGTGGCTCCCACTTAGGGACCACCCATTATAGCAACTCTCCGTCTATTCCAGTTGGGAATGAGCCCCTCCAGTACATCCACCATTATAGTATGCATGGCCAACTCTCCTCTAGAACAGCTAGCTCTGACTTGACATGCCCCATAAACCACACCATCTCCCCAGATATTCCTTTGACCTCCAGGCCCAGTACGGTAGATATTATAAGTGTGCCCATGACTCTCCATATATCAAAATCGGCAACACCCCCGGTGTCTGATCATCTGAACTGGGCTAACAACAACATGTCTCCTAAGACCCCTATGCTGCCGCTTGGCCAAGGGTTGCACCTCTCATCCTCCAACTTATTTCACAATCTTATTCTGCTTCCGAAGGTGCCTTTGGGTCAATATCCTCCTTACCCCTCTTCCCTTAACTCACCCGCCCATCCTAGCCCCAGTCCCATGGCCCTGAATCCCGCCCCTCCTTGCAGCCACAGGTTCTTTCAGGCCTTGCTATCCCATCCTCCACTAGTTCTCCTCCGCCTCCGCAGGGTCCCCTGCTCCAAGCCTTGAAAACTCACTCCCTCACCTCATTGGAACCTAGACTCGATGAGATTACACTTTGCCTCCAACAACTTAAGGCAGAGGTTTGAAGTTTATTACATATCACCTCAGAGTTGTCCGTTAATGTGAAGCAAAGCGAGTCCTCAAAGAATAACCTCCTCAACTTGTGCCCCCATCTAACTCGGGCACCATGCTTCCTGTCTCCCCCCCTCCAACTAGATTGTCACCAAACATGGCACCCCCGTCCCATAGTTGGAAAACCGCTCCCAACCCTAATGACCCCTCACTTCCCTTTAGATTTAAAGACCCACTGTCTGATAGGGGTATGCATTCCCTCCTACTCTCATATGATCCTTCACACTCCGCCACCACTACTAACTTGCACCAAATAGAAGCAATCTTTTCTGACCCTTTCAGGGAACCTTGGGTAAACTCCAGAGCCTTAAATAAGACCAACCTTACGAGGGTCACCACCACTCTTTCTACAACACTGAACACCAATCCAAAACTTAAATGCCTGCTTCTCAATGCAGATCAGCAGTAAGACACACGGCTGACATTGCGGCCTTCTTCCTTGCACATGACCTTGACCTTGTAATGTTGACTGAAAACTGGCTAAACGACTCATCTGCACCCATCCTGGACATACTAGTACCTCCTAACTATGACAATATTAGGCTAGACAGATCTAGTGGACAAGGTGGCGGCATCGCTTGTATGTATCGTAGCAGTCTAACAGTCAAACAAAAACAATCGACTCTCCTGCTGTCTTGCAAATACTTGTGCATTGAGGTGGCTTGTAGCATTAATCATCCATGCAAAGTGCACACATTCTACCACCCTCCGCGTGACAATCTTACCTTCATAGAACAGATCATGGATATCATCTCATCTAATGCAGACCTTCATGGCACTCAGATCTTCTTGGGAGATTTCAACCTCCACTGGAACAACATGAATGATGTGGCTGTCAATAGCCTCAAATCCTTCCTGGTAGATCTTAACTTAATCCAAATTTGTGACAGCCCCACTCACATTTAAGGTGCTACCCTAGATTTAGTCATCAGTAAGCTGAACTCCATTCACCTTGAATCTATCGTCCCGTGTGACTGGACTGACCACCACTGCATCACATTCCTCATCTCAGAGTCTGTGAGAGCTAACAGAGTCCAGCCTAAGTACACCAGGCACTGGAAAAGATGTCTACGAAACATCAACTTGCGTGATCTGACTGCTCTCTGTGAGAACACCCTGCCCCCTCCAGTGGATATGTCCGACGTTCATGCCCTTACGGACCATTATAACAGTTCCATGTCTAGTGTTCTAGACTCGACGGCGCCGCTGCAGCTAAAAAGACTGTCCTCCAAAGTCTCCAAACCTTGGTACAACGATAGTCTAACTTCTTAAAGACTGAATCTGAGACTAGCGGAAAGATTGTGGAGATCTTCTCTCTCCCTTGAACATCTCAACCAATTGAGATATGTAAGAAATATCTATAACAAATGCATCAGATGCTCTAAAGCCACCTTCTTCAGAAACTAATTAGAGCATGCAAAAAACTGTCCAAAAAAGCTGTTCAAGCTCATCAAGCTCCAACCAAACAATCAAACGAAACTTTCCACACTGGGGCTTGGTCCACAGCCTAACTGGGATGAATTTGCCGACTTCTTCTCCGATAAGACTACTAAGGTCGAAGTTGAACTACGTTCAGCCTTGGAGCACCTTTCGATTGCACCTCCTAACACCTTCCTTCCTACTGGGTGGGATGACATCCTGCTCGGTTGGCCCTGCCCCCCCAAAAACAACGCCTCTTGGAGCATTTTCAAAACTTTGGATGAAAGTACTATGCACAAAACTCTAGCCACTCTAAAACCATCTAACCATTTCAACGACACCTTGCCATCGAACTTCTTCTCTGAGATCAGAACCTCCTTACTCCCACTCTGGACGAAGATTGTCAATGCTTCACTTCTGCAAGGTGTTATTCCGGACTGCCTAAAACCTGGGCAGGTTACCCCTATTCTAAAGAAACCATCCGCAGATCCCTCTGACCTACACAACTTCCGCCCAATTTCTAACATTCCCACGTTGGCAAAGCTCCTGGAGAAATGTGTGCAGGTCCAGCTTTGTGACCACATTGAACAATTCCGACTCCTGGACCAATTTCAATCATGTTTCCGCCAGGGTCATAGCACAGAAACTGCTCTCACTCACATTGTAGACGACACGCTGAGATTGCTAGATCAAAACGATTCTTGCCTATTGATCCTCCTCGACCTCTCATCAGCTTTTGATACTGTTAAATTCGACAACCTAATTGACCTCTTGAAACACAGGATGGGGCTTTCTGGGCCTGTACTAAACTGGTTCTCCTCATTCCTCCACAAAAGAACCCATAGCTTCAAGGTGAACCAGTCCCTATATCATCCTTCTCCGGTCACCCTGGAGGTTCCACAGGGATCTACGCTCTCACCCACTCTCTTCAACCTGTTTATGGAGCCTTTAACAGAAATCTTGAAATCATCCAGCATTCACTATCACATGTACGCTGATGATACCCAACTGTACATGAAGGTCACCTCCCCTGAGGACATCAGGTCCCTCAACTCAGTCTTACTGAAAACACAAAGCTGGTTGACATGGAACCACCTGAAGCTCAACTCTCTTAAAACTGATTTTCTCCTAATCGCACCACCCAAGCAGTCTCCAGTCATTGAAGAATGGATGAGTCAACTAACAGCTCTAAATTGCACGCCACACATTGTTGATTCCACAAGCTCATTGGGAATAATGCTAGACAAGAGTCTGAACATGCAGAAGCATATTAGTAAACTCACCAAAGGAGCGAACTTCCAACACAGCCTCTTAAGGAAAATAAAACCTTTCCTCCCTTCAGATGACTTAAAGGTTGCGGTGTAAGCCCTAGTGATCTCCAAGCTTGATTATGGAAGTGCAACCCTTTGTGGCCTTCCTAGAGCGAAGACTGCCCCTCTCCGGGCTACCCTCAATTCTGCTGCCAGGCTCATAACGGGCTTGGAAAGATACAATCATATCACGCCAGAGCTAATATCACTAAATTGGCTCCCTTACGAAGCTAGGATAAAATTAAAAATTGCATGTATGGCACATAAAGCCATTCATTTCAATACCCCAAAAGTTGGAGCTCTTGGGTGGATCTAGATCCTTGAAAAGCACGTTACTGCTCAAACCACAAAAATTTAACAACAAAAAAACGCACATTCGAGACTTCTCAGGTATCGCCCCGAGGATATGGAACGCCTTACCCTCTGAAGTCAGGTTGAATCCCTCTACTGCTCTTTTCAAAAAGGAAGTTAAATTGATACTGATGAAGAAACTCTTACCATTGTAATGGAGCTTCCAAGTCGCTAGATGACTCCCTTGCCGGTCGGAGTATATGAAGATTGTCTTGCAACTGATATATGGTAATGTACTATGATACCCCCTGTGACCATGTTCGCAACATAGGCTTTATCCCTCTACTTCCTTTCTCTAGGAAGTAAAAACGTTATAGACGAAGAAACTTTTGCCAGGACTCATTGCTTTCATTGTTCCCTAGTGCGCCTTGCTGTATGAGACTGTTAAGATTGTTTTTTTGTTTGGTTGCTCTGGTTTTTTGTTTTTTTTTACCCCTTGTATCCTTCCCTGACTTATTTACTGTAAAGCGCTCTGATACCCCCAGTGGTCATGTTCGCGCTATAGAAAACTTTTTAAAGAAATAAATCACAGACTTCCCTACTATGGTAGGGTTATCAGATTGTAACAGCTTATTGTGTTATCTCCATGTTGTAAAACCAATAAAGAAATTGTAAACCAAAAAGATGTACTGTCCATATCTTCTTCCTCTAATGTGTCTGGTTCCTTCCATGAGGGTGATGGTGGATTGGCGGCAGCACAGCGAGACACCGACACATCAGAGGCAGAAGAGGTGGATCCTGAAGGTGCAGCAGCATTAATCTGTGCAACCAGATGAGGCATCACTGCAGCGAGGATGAGCTGCAGGACTTTCAGGACTCCAGCGACGTCGTGGTGGTAGGCAGCCATGGCAGCCAAGTGGGAATCCTGCACCCACTCAATGTTTTCCAGGATCTTGCGCATTGCCCCCAACTCTTTGGCCACATCGCTGGTGTCACTTTGACAGGACAGTTGTTGTTGTCTCTGGGTCAGGACACCAGTGATGTCACCCATGGACTGCAGGAGGGCACAGAGCGGACTGTGGGTGCCTCTGATGGCATCTAGGTGGTCCCTAATGGGACTGAGGCACAGATCCTATCCAGTTTGGCTGCCAGGCTCTCCAACCCCTAACGCACCTGGTCTGCCATCCCATGCTTGACTCCTACCACACTACGTTGAAATTGTATCTGTGGGTCCTCAGAGTTCAGGGTGATAGCTGTGGTGGTAGGTGGTGCCTGCTGGATGTTTTGTGGGGCATGTGGAGATGCCACAACCCTGCTGGATCTCCCTGGTTCCGGAGATGGGCTGCCTATGGAGTCAAGCAGCTCTTGGAGAGTGTCCTGGTGGATGGTTGTGAGCTCTTCTTCATCTTCATCATTGAAGAGTGGGACAGGCTGCTGACCAGGAGGTGATGTTTCATCCTCTGCAATGTAAAGGGCAGATACTGTTGCATGTGTATGTCCAATTTTAGCATGCATTTTAGTATTTGACAGTCAGAGTGCATGAAACATTCCATTCTCCTTTGTTACATGTGAAAGGGGGCCTGTGTTGATGCAAGGTAGCTTCAATATCCACAGACACAGTAGCAAACATGGGGGTGCAATTTTAATTTGTATTAGTACAGGAGCATGATTTTTCATAAAGGTGAAGCATGGTGTTTGCAATTTGAACTTGAACACACAGTTCATCTTCGTGTGGTTAAGGTACTACAAAGTCACTACATACTGGACAACTTTTAATGTGTATCACTGACATCCTTTGTGCAGCATTGTTTTTGTTGTAGGTGTGGAGCATGATGTGAGTAAGCTTAGGTATGTCTGCTGAACACAAGTATGTGTCCAGTGATCGCTTTGTGTGTTGAAGACTGAGGTGAGAATAAAACAATGACTGCAACAGTTATGTGACCATGTGGCTACTATTCTTGCTTATTTAGTAGCTTTCTACAATCGAAAGAAGTTGCAATGTGTTAGGCGGTGACATGTATCATGCAGCACACCAGGAAATGCCTTTCTTGTCTTGATGGTGTGATTTCAGTACATATACTCCTTAGACCTGATTTTGAATGGACATGGTGCGGCAACAATTTTGCCAAACGGGGGTGCGCAGCTCAAGAAGTCCAATAGGCAGATATTGATAGAAAAGTAACTTCTTTATTCCAAATGTAATAAGATCATCAGATAAAGACACTCCAGCCAACGCGTTTCATTCCCATATTGGGAACTTCATCAGGGCAAAAAATATTTATAAAGTGAAAATCTCCAAAGTACCAACAACCTTCAGTAATAGTACTTGATTCTGAACAGTAGGCAAAACCTTCTCAAAAGAGACGGTGTGTTCCTATGTAAGCCTGTTATAACAGTCCAAAAAACCAATGGTTGTCTGAAAGGCGAGTCCGTATAACACGATAGAAGCCCCACAGAAAAGAGAGGAAGTTTCAGTTGCGGCACAAAGGATATTTCACAACTGCTTTGAGTGTATACGCTCCCCAGTGCAATACACTGGACCTTATCAATTATTGGAAATTGCTTCGGATATTTAGTGGACATAGAGATTACACTTGCCCCTAGGGTTTTCTTCGTGGGGCTTCTATCATGTTATACGGACTCGCTTGAAGGACAAATAGTTCCTATTGTACATAGAACCTTATCTCAGTTTCCTTGAAACTTTTTCAACAATGGCTGACGAAGACCTCCCTGCGCCAGCACTACGTGCGAATGCAGTGGAGGAAGGAGAACAAGAAGGCGAAATGTCAGAACTGCCCTTACTTTAAAACTAGCAGACTATGGAGTCACAGCTAGGGGTAAACAGTAACATTCGTGATTGAGGCACACAAATCATATAGAACTGAGGTATTCTATTCATGGGTTAAGTTCCCACAAGCAGATGCATGCACAAATACATTTTATTCTTACACTGAAGATGAAACATCAGAGGAATACTAGGACATTGAAGTTTCGCTCACCTACCAGGAGCACATAAACTGGTTTAAAGGCGTCCTCCCACACACAAAAGATAAAGTAAGACTCGGTCCGCTCGGCAGAGACAGAGCCACTTGGCCAGTCCTAGCGGCTTACACACTGCATCCAGACTTTGACACAATGACGGTAGCAGACTTACATCCGCTACACAAAGAAATAATAAAACTTTACCGAAACCTGACACAGTTCGTTATGAGAACACTCACACTTCAGCCAACAAGGGCTACACCAGCAGGACAACTTCAGGGGTCTACAACTAAAATAACTCCACACACGCTACATGCAGTTATAGGTAAAATGCCCAGTAGACATGAGCAAATGCAAGGATAGCTCAGAAAATCACACAATTAGAGGCAGTGTTTCCACACACAAGCACTCAAGAAAAACATAATGCCAACAATCTGCTTGCAAATGGGGATAGCTCCCCAGATAGAGGTTTGTACCTCTTGGGGTACAGTTTTCACTGCCATATGTACCAGAACACATGGTATCTCTTCAATAGCAGTAATACCAGATGTATTAAGACAAATACAAAATGAGTATGGAGCAGAACCTGCTCTGAATTAAGGAATGAAATTGTTAGGAAATTTTGCTCAGGTATCATTTATTATATTAGCAAACATAAAAGGGGAGGCAGCAGCAGTGGCAATACGCCAACACCTGAGGGACTTCACTTACAACAGGAGCGTGAGTTACCTTAAATTATCGAAGAAACATATGCCAAATTAGGTCGAGATAATTTGGGAGCTAGAGTAACAAAACTAGGCCTGGGCGGTAAATTCCGTACCGCTCGCGGAATTTGCGGTATTTGGGTAATTTTGTGTTCCACGGAGAACGCGGAATTGCCAAAAATTCCACGATCTGTGGCTTCGCAGAATTGTTTGCTTGTTTGCGCTTTCAAAATGCATGTTTGCGAGATATTTCTCCCCGAGCACACAAACAGCGTTTGCGAACATGAAAAAAGCATTGCGAATGGGCGGAACAAGCAATTCCGCTTGTTCGCAGAACTTTTGCGTGCTCGCAGAGATTTTATTACCGTTTCGCGGAGCTTTGCGTAGCGCGACTACGCAAATTCCGCCCACCCCTAAACAAAACCTCAACTTATGGGTGATCCTGAAAAGGACAACACCAAGCAATCACCTGATTCTTCCAAGAAGAATTTGGGACAATAAAAAGCAAAAGAATAGAGAGAGTAGGTCACAATCCAGGGGTGGGTCTCCTCAATAGGAGCCCTCCAAAAGGAGGTACAACCTTAGGAATCTTGATAACATTAAAAAACCTGACAGGTATCAGGATACTGATACACGTTCCTCTCGTTCCTTTCAGGGTTCATCAAAAAACTCTGAGAGGGAAGGACGGTCAGAACACAGGCAAGAAGAACGGACAAAGTCTAAAGACACATAGTGTACTTCGGACTATAATATCAAAAAAGAAGTTAAACCAAAATCAAAACCTCTATTTAAAAAGAAGAAGGTAGCAGGTGATGGAGCAGGAGAAACGAAATATTTTTTTTGTACCCTTTGGAAGTTAATGACCCCATAATAATTAATAGTACTAATCCGTTTGAAACGCATGAACTAATCAACAAATGCACCTTTTGTTAAACATTACACGCGGGCAACCCATTGCTCTTGCAAAAATCTAATTTATTTACAAATGTGAAGCATTCAAACATAAATATTGTGATTTGAGTAGCAAATAGAGTAAAGTGCATGATTTGTGTTGCATAGTAAATTGCACCGTGGCAAAGAATGCAGGTGGTAAGTAAAATGGCTTTAAATGTCCCTTACGCTAGGTAATACCTAACACGGGTCTTTAGAATGGTGGGTGGTAAACAGAAAGGCTTATTTTCTAAGTTTTAATTTCGGTTGTGTTTGTTCTTATATTAGTTTCGTTCAGGCCTGCTAGGCCATGCTTCCAAAATGGCAGCTGGAAAGGATGAGATGCGTACGCCGAATAAAATGACCCCTGCGCATGGGCAGTGTAAAGTCTCCAGTCACGTGTATGCAGCCTGTGCCCGGAGTGAGAGATGTCAAGGCCAGTCTGACCTGCCACGAAGATTGTGCCAAGAGTTCAGCATATATGCCTGGGAACGGATGAGAAAAACGAGCAACGGGGAATGAACTAATATGTGACCATCGGAGTTTGTTACAAATTACATTAGCAAATGGAACTACTTTTTGGCTTCATTAGTCACAAGACTTATTGTATGCGTTATTGTCCCCAAACCGGTTTGAACAAGGAGGGCGATGAGGTGACCATCACCACCCCTCCAATGGACCAATTAGCCTGATTCTTGACCCTAAAGATTGCAACTTTTAAGTGTAGAGAGCCAGAAAATAGGGTATAAGAGAGTCTGCTCTTATGTTATGAAAAAAGCTGCTTTTTATTCTATCCTGATGCTGCGAGAGACTCTGTCATTTTGAACTACGAACTTTGCCTGGGGAAGGAACGAGACCGTTGCGGGAGTTGCCCGGGAGGAGATTGTGTCCGAGGAGGTTAGCGGGACAGTCAGTCAGTTTTGGGAGTCCTATCCTGTGACCTGCAGTTCATCTTTCTTTCCTGATGAACAATTCTTGTCATCGCCCTATGGCCAAGGGTAATGAGTATTTTCACATCTTAACCTTTTACTTAAATGCTTATAAAATGTAATAAATGTATTTGCTTAAAATGAATTTTACTTTTTGCTCAAAGAATTTCGATAAAACTATATGCTAACTCTAAATGAATCTGTGGTTTCTTTTAATAAAATTGTGATTTATAAATGCTAAAGGTTTTAATTGTGATTGAGCTGGTCTTAATCGCCATCAACTGATTCTACTAGTTGGTCCATCGACCGAATAGCGGAGTACCTTGATGTTTAGAACCGACAGGATCCGAAGCTCATGTATATAATGTATAGGTTATAATTCTGTCATTTTAATAAGGTATCCCGCTTGTCTAGCAACTCATTTTTCCTTAGCGCTGGATCCAGAGAATTGAATGAATGTATGTATGCGGTGTTATGGGCCCCACCAACATAAATTTCAAGTGCTCAATAGTTGAGTAGGTGTATTATCTGGATTAGTGTCGTAAGGAAAAATGTATATTAGCCGCGCTGGATCAGATTTCTTGGTAGCAGAGTTATGGTTTCTCTAGATTAGTTTGGTGATTATTGATTATCGATGTTTGTGTCTAACACTCTATGTTGAGTTTGTATTACGTTATGTGTAATTCAGAATTTGAAGCTTCCGGGAAGTAGGAAGTGGACACGTGTGGCAAGAGAGGTCACACAGAATTGTGCATTGTCTGATTTCAAATTTGGTGATAACACAGGACTGTGTTATGTTAGGGAACGTTCATGTATGAATTGCATTTGAGTGAGATAGCAACAGGTTTTCTTGTGAAGCTTTGGCCTTAATTCTCAGGAGCAGTGTAGTCTCCACATGTGTTTTATCCCCAGAGAAACGGGTTTACCTCTTGCTTGAAAGAAGGGTAAGGTAGAGAGAAGTGCTACACTTATCAAACGAAAGAGTATTCTTGTAAGTAAGTATAAACTATCCCTTTTGTTTAGAGAAACAGACAATGGAAATGTGTTTTACGTTGTAACTAATCGATTTTGTCAAACGAAAAGTTAAGAAAAGTGCAGATAATTTTTGTAAAGGAGGGGTCAGCAGAAGCAGGAGTAGAGCTGACGTCAACAAGAACCGCGCTGGTATTGGCCAGTTGTGGGAGAACGAAGAGTTTCCTGATTGGTGCGTTGGTGTGAGACACGCTGGGATAGGTTAGTGTGAGAGTGACGTAGAGCTTTCTGATTGGTGCGTTGGTGTGAGACGCGCTGGGATAGGTCCGAATAGTCGAGCAGTAGAAAGAACCGATTGGTGAAGGTTTGTGTGAATTGCTTCGGCAAAACAACAGTGAAAATGCCTTATTATAATGAATATGATAGAGAGAAACCGTCATGGTTTGCGAAACTTAAAATCCCTTTTTAAGAAAGATAAGAAGGTTGTGACTAGGGAAGGAGAAGTACTTCCTCCACCGAAAACGCCAGCATCTCATATGATGTTGAAATATGGCTAACATACTTGCATTTGGTTGGAGAATTGGGCGAAGTATACCAAGGACGATGGAGTATTGGCATTTCCAGAAAATGGTTCATTTAGCACAGCAGTACTTAGAAATTTGAGAGAAAAGATGAGGAGACTTGAACCGAGACCTAGACCGACACAGTTCGAAGCCTTAGGTGAATGGGAAGATGAGATGTATGAAAGGGAAAGACACAGAGGTGCAAAGAATTATAGTTTGGTTCATGGTAGCGTATGGGGTGTGAATCATGAAGACAGGATGAGACGATGGCGATATGCTAACATGACGGATGGTATGTTTCCTGCCAGAACAGAAGAAGACTTAGCAGGGAGGAAGTGTATGGAGAAAAAGAAGCATACAGTTCCAGAGAGATATGGGTATGGAATTAGCGACACAGAGGATGAGTTGCTGGAGGACATTTTAAATAAAAGACCCCCTCCATATCAACAGAGTTCTGTGGTGGTGACACCAAATGCACCGCCATTGAGAACTGTAATAAATCAAAGCCCTGAACAAATTTCCGAAATAAATAGTCCATTTAAACAACTAGAAGTACCACAGACTGTGAAGCATGATAATAGTAATACAGCTAAATTAGCCAGAACAACAAAAGTATTGACTGAAAAGATAAGAGAACTGACAAAGGATATGGAAGCTGTGACTGTGCCAGTAACTATAGGGCCAGTAATTTGAAAATCAAAAGATAGATGAACACTCCTTAATAATTCCATTAAATTCCAGTATGCAAAAAGTAAGAGAAGGGATAATTCCAGAAAATAGAGAGAAAGAAGAATCTGTTGGTCCATTTAGGTCAAGTCCACCAGTAAATTTGACAATTAATGAGAGTCAGATAAATAAGACTCCTATGGGAGCCGAGTCAGCAACTGAAACCCCAGAGAGAAGTGCAAATTGGATAGAATGAAATAAGACCCCTGTGGGTCCGACTGCAGAGGAATTAAATGATTGGATGAGGAGCTTGCAGAAAAAGATGCCGAACCACAACTTTTGGATGTGGTCAGATTAAAGATAGACATGGAAGAATTAATTCTAGGGACTATTGGTACAGATCGATTGAAGTCCTATCAAGATGATGAGTTAATGTTTATGTGTAAAAGCATCACTTGGAGAGCTAAGAACCTACATGAAAAATTGGAAGAAACAGCGAACGAACTAGGAGAAGAATTTGCAAAAATTAAGGGATTGCAGAAACCGTACAGAGTAGATTTCAGTGAAAAGGACATAGAGAATTTGAACACTTCAAGACGATTAACACAGATAAAAGAACTAATTGTATTACTGAAAAGATGGGGTAATCTAGACAAGTGGAAAAGTAGGTGGATAAGGAGAAAAGAAGGAACAACTGATAAAGCATCATTGGCTTTTCCAGTAAAAGAGAAAGAACAAGCGGTAATGGAATGTCCTATGAGAGAAACTCCAGGAGGAAGTTATGTACATTTCCCATGGTCCAGACAAGATATATTGTCATTTACAAATGATTTTCCAAGATTGAGAGAAAAACCTGTAGAATGGTATAGACAGGTAGAAAGGTTTGTAAAAGTTTCAACAGTGTTGTGGGAAGATCTAGATGGATTGTTTGAGATTGTTGTTCCCGCAGATTTATGGAGAGAGTGTAAAATTACAATTGACTGGCCGAAGGAAGAATATCCTAGAGATGCAAAAACAGGAGCCCCAGGTTCAGAAGTAATGAGAAAATTTGAACAGGCAATCACGCTTCTGAAAAATAAAATTCCACCAAAGGAAACGAATTGGGTAAAGATTGACTGAACAACTCAGGAAAGTAAGGAATCTGTACATGCTTATTACGAGAGATTACTTTTGGTCTTTAAACAGTATAGTGGATACAAGAATTTATTATTCGCAATATGCTTTGTAAAATGAATTGTACCATTTATTGTACTCCAGACGGTATTGCTTTCCAGACACCAGATGATGATGTTCTGTATAAATTAACAATGACAGAACTAGAACCAGGAATGTATGATACGATTCCTGTGTTCGATGCAGAGAAAATGCATGCTGAACTGAAAGGAACAGTCAGGTCTGATGTATGGGACTTCACAGGTGAAGATATTGGACTAATGAGAGAAGTTGATCCTGTGAAAATTACTGTAAAAGAAGGAATAATTACCCAAATACCCCGCAATACAAACTGACGCCAGAAATTATTGAAGGAATAACACCTGTAATTAATAAGATGATAGAACAAGGAATTTTGAGAGAAATAATAAGCAGCCCATGTAATTCTCCTATAATGGGACTGAAAAAGCCAAATGGAACATATAGAATAAGACCAGATTTGAGAAAAGTGAACAAAATTGTTATTCCTTGTTGCCCAATTGTGCCAAACCCTGCTGTAATACTATATCAAATTCCCCATGATGCAGAATGGTACACAGTTATTGATTTGTGCCATGCATTCTGTTCTATTCCACCCTGACAGCCAGCCATTATTTGCATTCCGGTTCGGAGAGCGTATTTTGGCATGGTGCCGAATTCCTCAAGGGTATACTGAAAATCCTTCTATTTTTAATCAAATTCTGAAGAAATCCTTAGAAAGTTTGAAAATGCCTGAAAATTCTGTGATGGTCCAATATATCGATGACCTATTGGTGGCATTGAAGACCAGAGAAGCATGTGTTACGGACACAATTGCTTTACTGAATCATTTGGCAGAAGGAGGACACAAGTTGTCCCCATCAAAACTACAATTCTGTCAACAGGAAGTACAGTACCTAGGTCATAAGATTGAAAAAGGGATGCGAAAAGTAACAACAGAGAGAATGAGGATTATTAAAGGAATGAGAGCCCCAATGACACAAAGAGAGGTGAGAATGTTTCTTGGAATGGTTGGTTATTGCCGACAGTGGATAAGTGGATTTTCATTGATTGCAAAACCTTTACAGCGATTGACAAAGAGGGATGACAAAGATCCGATTGAGCTGGATGAAGAGGAAATGAAAGCTTTCGAGGAACTGAGAACAAGTTTGTGTGAGGCACCAGCATTGGGAATGCCTGATTATGAGAAAGAATTCGAGTTGTATTGTAGTGAAAGAGACGGATGTGCACTCTCAGTTTGTTACAAAGGCATGGGAGAATGAAACGACCAATAGCTTACTTTTCAGCTGTTTTAGACCCGGTAGCAAAAGAGTTGCCTGGATGTCTAACAGCAGTAGCTGCTACTTGTGTGAGTCTGGAACAGAGTGAAGGCATTGTGATGGGATATCCATTGAGAGTATATGTCCCACACTCGGTCGAAATCCTTCTGACCCGAACCAAAACCCAATTCATGACACATAGTCGGCTGACTAGGTATGAAAAGGTGATCTTGGGTGCAGACAATGTAACCATTGTAAGATGCACAAGTGTGAATCCTTCCACCTCACTGCCAGATGCAGTAAATCCAGAGGTCAAAGATGATGTTGATCATAACTGTTTGGATGTGCTTGAGTTTTGCACAAAGCCCCGCCCTGACATTAGGGATGAACCTTTAAAAGAATCAGATTATGTAATGTTTGTGGATGGGTCATGTTTGAGGACGAGTTTTAAGAGCTGCGTATGCTGTATGTACGCTGGCAACCATAATGGAAGCATCCTGTTTGAGAGGAATACGTTCAGCCCAAGTTGCTGAGCTGATTGCTCTGATTCGAGCGTGCAAACTGGGAAAGAATTTCCGAATCACAGTGATCACGGATAGCCAGTATGGCTTCGGAGTGGTCCATGATTTTGGGCATTCCTGACTTCCTCGGGGTCTCCTATTAGGAATGGTGAGTTTGTGAAAAAGTTGCTTGAGGCGATACAGCTGCCTAAACAGATTGCGGTGGTAAAATGCACTGCTCACAAAAATGGAACCGATTACATTGCAGTAGGTAACAAATTTGCTGATGAATTAGCCCAATATTGTGCCAGAAACATGACCTCAATGAATCAGAGAAGGGAGAAAGAAAATGTTTCATGTCCCTTGCTATTTGCTAACCCAGTTGAGACATGGGAAGAGGTGAAAGAATTGCAAGAAGAGGCAAGTGGTGAGGAAAAAGACGTTTGGATAAAATCAGGTTGCAGACAGAGAGAGGAAGATGAAGTCTGGCTTTATAGGGATGAAAGACCAGTTATGCCTGATAGCATGATCTCTAACATGGCACGGATGTACCATGGACAGGCACACATAGGTAGAGATGCTATGATCAGACTTTTCAAACAGACCTGGTACAACCCAAAATTTAGGGCTATAGCTGAAATAGGGCTATAGCTGAAATCTTTGCCAAAGATGCCTTATATGCCAACAGATAAATCCTGGAAGGAAGACAGTAGTGAGTTTGGGAACAATAGGACGTGAAGGAGGTCCTTTTACCAGAATGCAACTAGATTTTATTGAAATGCCCCTGAGTAACAGATTGAGGTATGTCCTGGTGGTCGTCTGTTTGTTTTCTCGTTGGGTGGAAGCCTATCCGACAAGAAGGAATGATGGAGTTACTGTAGCTAAGCTCCTGCTGAGAAAATTCATTCCTAGATATGGTTTTCCAGTAACTATAGAGACAGATAGAGGAACACATTTCCAGAATGAAATCATACAACTGATATGTGAAGCACTAGACATTCAACAAAAGCTGCATTGTGCCTACAGACCAGAGGCTTCTGGAGTGGTAGAGCAAGTAAATGGCACCATAAAGAATAGGTTGGGAAAAATGTGTCAAGCCACAGGACTCAAATGGCCAGATGCCTTACCATTGGTGCTAATGAGCATAAGAAGCATACCTGACAGAAAGACAGGTTTGAGTCCCCACGAAATAATAATGGGACGAGCAATGAAACAAGCATACGTACCTGTGAACAAACTGCTGACTATAACTGATGATCTCGTACTGGACTATTGCAAAGGATTGGCTGATGTGGCTGTGTTTCATCAGGTTGGGCAGGAGGCGACCACTCTTAAAAGAAAACCAGCTCATGATCTGAGTCCAGGAGACTGGGTCCGCATAAAAGTCCACAGAACAAGAAAATGCTTGGTTCCACGCTGGGAAAAGCCACATCAAGTGATCCTGGTGACAACGACTGCAGTAAAGTGTGCAGGTGTCAAAAATTGGATTCATGCCAGCCATACAATCAGAGTTCCAGATCCTGAAGCTCGACCTATAAGTCAACATCTGGAAATATCAGCCACCAGTTCGGAGTCTGAAGCAGAGACTGAAACAATCAGAGTTCCAGATCCTGAAGCTCGACCTGTAAGTCGACATCTGGAAAAATCAGGTACCAGTTCGGCAACTGAAGAAGTATCTGAAAGAATCAGAGTTCCAGATCCTAAAGCTCGACCTGTAAGTCGACATCTGGAAATATAAGATACCAGTTCGGCATCTGAAACAGACCAACCTGAATGCAGTGAAAGACAAACAAAAGAATCTGAAAACAAAGGAACTGATATTGAAACAGGAGAAACTGAACCAATAGATAGTGACGGTGAACAGCCAAGTACAAGTTTTGGGGAAATTCCTCCAGAAATTGTCGAGGTAATTCAAGAAAGTTCAGATTCAGATAGAGAGATTAAGGAAATTGCGGAAGAAACACGAGGAGGATTAGACTCAGAATTACATGCGGAAGAAACACGAGGAGGTTCAGATTCAGACAAAGAGACTAAGATTATAAAATTTAAAGTTAGAGGAAGTGAAGTGAGATCTGAGACAGAATCTGAAGAAAGTGAAGACGAAAGAAGGCAAAGAATAGGTCCAAGAAAGAGAACTTGGAGACTAGAACGAGGAGAAAAGGAAAGTGAACTGAAAAGGCCAAGAAAAGGAGACAATTGGCCCAACAAAATTAAGAGACTGAGACATAAGCTAATAAATTTGAACAAAGACAATGCAGAAATAACAAGTCAAGAAAGACAAAGAAAAACAAATAAAAGACAATTGCAGAGACCCAAACGAGTGAAAAGACCAAACTTGAAATACAAGTCACCTGAATGGGTATACATAGCACTGCCTGACATTAACCCCTTCTATGCTCATGACGAGCTCAGCTCGTCATGCTGCGCGGTGGGCGTGTGCGCATGACGAGCTGAGCTCGTCACGACCACGCCCGCGATCGGAATGTCCAGCACCTGGGCGGAATTCCGATCGCGGCGAAGTGGTTAAAGAAGTGGATAGCAGTCACGAGAATCCAGACAAGGACTGTGAACAAGTGGGTGAGAGTGAACTGCGGCAATCTTGAGAGTCAAAGAAAGAAAACCGGATTAGAGACAAAAAACTGATGAAGACAAAGAAAAATTTCTGAATGACTACAAAAGTGCGTCAAAAGCAACTGGTTTCAGTGAACATTGAAAGAAAGGGTAAAAATGGCAAAAAGTCATTTTGAGGTGAAACACATTTCTGTACATGTAATTAGATAATATTTCAACATGGTAGACACTGAGAATAGAGGATCTAGATGTGGGTTTTTCCGTAGATGGTGTAAGATGTGTTTCTATTGTACAGGCTTTCTAATGTTTATTTGGTTCATCTTAGCAATAATAATTCCACTAAGTTTAGTTGTAGAAAATACATCTGAAATCATGAATGACACGAATAGTAATAAGAAATCTAACATAAAGAACACTGCAACACTGATAGATAGTACTGAATTTCATAGGGATAAGTCAATAACTGATTTCTCCAAGAATGTCTTCACAAAGCTCTTATATGAATATTTGGAGAAAATGGATGTAAGAGATTGTTATGTATGTATGCAGCTACCTGTGTCTGTAACAGAAGGTGTGACGTATCATCACCTTCCTTTGACGTATGGAATAACCTGTAGTGTTTTAGCTAGTTTATTTTACAAAACAGGTAAATTAGAGTATTACTACACTGACACAGATGCTGTTTTTGCTAAAGTTCCCGTAATCCCTGAACTAAATAAGGTGAAATTTGCAAAGACTTTTGGAGAATTTTTCTTAGAAACAAAAGAATTAACATTAGACTATGCGTTTAGGCATAACCTTACTTGTAGGTTAAGAAAAGAAGAAAAAGTTTTTTTAGACATGGTGGAAGACAGAAGGGTTAAGTTTCAAAGAAAAGTAACAGGAGAAAAGACAAAAACCCCACCTTGGGCGTTTGAAGAGGGAAGTATTGACAAGAGCTAAACGAATGCAGCTATGGATTTAGATTGACCCCAACAGGGAAAATTGTGTATTAGTAGAGATAATACTCTGTATGATAACTATTTTGTGGGTTCTAGTGAGTGCCGAGATACATACAAAACTTTTGGGGGATGGGGATTCAAAGGAGGAAAAGATCCAGTGTTTCCAGGGATCTATTATATTTGCGGAAACCGAGCATACTATAGGTTGCCGGACCATTGGTACGTATCATGCTATCTAGGCCTAGTCTTTCCAAAGATTTTTCATGTGGAGAGAGGAACAAAAGGAATTCACGAGATAGGTAAACCATTAACCCGTAGGAGAAGGGAAAGCTTCTCAGAGATAATAGGTGACATTTTTGGAGCATTGATACCAGCAGTGGGTGTATCTTTGAATGCATACAAGATTCGGAAATTGTCTACAGTAGTAGATCGTTTATCAACGAATACTGCTGGAGGATTTTGTGATGATAAATACTGAAATGATTGCCATGAGAGCTATGGTAATGCAAAATCGACTTGCCCTTGACATTCTTTTGGCAAAAGAGGGTGGAGTCGGTGGAATGCTGAAGGTTCAACATTGTTGCACTTACATTCCAGATAAAAGTCAGAATATACAGAAGTATATAAAGAACATTACTGAGTTGCATAAAGAAATTGCCCCACTGGAGGTTGAAGGTGCTTGGGAGAAACTTGGTAAAGGTTTTTCCTCAGTAAGGAAATGGTTCACCGAGATAGGTAGTTCTCTAATTGGAAAAGTACTAATTCCAGTGACTTTAGTAGTAGTGATAATACTATTATTGAGATTAGTATGTGTGTGTTAAAAGAAGAAAAAGACAAAACAAAGCAAAAAGAGAAAATGAGAAAAATAAAGAAAGAGAACGAGAGATGGGAGAGATCGAATTGGAAGAATTCAAAGAGAATATGTACAAAAGGTCTAAGAAACAAGATGAAAAGAATACGATTGTCTAAATTAACAAATGCAAGTGGACAAGAAATATTTATCTGATAAAATTTGGTAGGGATAGGTTTTAGTGGTGATGTTAAAAAAACTCTGAGAGGGAAGGACGGTCAGAACGCAGACAAGAAGAACGGACAAAGTCTAAAGACACTTAGGGGCCGATTCCGATCTCGGTCGGAGGCGCACCCAATACCATTCGGTCGGGAAAAAAGGCATGCGAATGCCTGTTTCCCGACCGATCCGTACAGCATACCGAACGAGTAAGTACGATGCGCACAACAGCACAGAATCCGGCCGAGTCGTACTCACCCAATCCAGGTCCTGTTCTCCGACCGAGGCGAATCCGGAAACGCTGAATCGAGTCGCACGGAAGGGAAAATGCAGCTCCGTCCGGCCGAACAAGTACGATGCGCTTTCCGTACGCGCCGAACCCGTCGCTACGCACGGCACATCAAAGCATCCGGGAGAGGCGCACATAAGCTCCGATTCGCGCCACAACACGATCCACGGCTATGAGGCAAACACGCCAGCGACGAGGACGACGCGAAGCGACGAGGACGACGCGAAGCAACGAGAAAGACGAACGACACAAACCAACCATGAATCCCTTCGTCCCGATCATACCAATATTCTACATTTACTACCGGAACAGGCACGGACGCGTACGGCGCAGAAGGTAAGTCAGACACCAACCACAAAACACATACAACACGTACACGACACAACACACACACACAGAGGGATGCAGAATTTACTTACACCAGCAACAGCAGCACCATAGGGGCGGGATGCCCATCACCAATGCCACATATGCACACAGGGGCCTGAATGCGCACAACCACCCCTACCCAGGGGGCTGGATGCCTACCACTACTACCACCCTTAGCCAGGGGGTGCCAGATGCCTACCACCACTACCACCCTTACCCAGGGGGGCTGGATGCCTACCACTACTACCACCCTTAGCCAGGGGTGCCAGATGCCTACCACCACTACCACCCTCACCCAGGGGGGCTGGATGCCTACCACTACTACCACCCTTACCCAGGGGGTGCCAGATGCCTACCACTACTACCACCCTTAGCCAGGGGGTGCCAGATGCCTACCACCACTACCACCCTCACCCAGGGGGCTGGATGCCTACCACTACTACCACCCTTAGCCAGGGGGTGCCAGATGCCCACCACCACTACCACCCTTAGCCATGGGGGTGCCAGATGCCTACCACTACTACCACCCTTAGCCAGGGGGGGCTGAATGCCTACCACTACTACCACCCTTACCCAGGGGGGGCTGGATGCCTACCACTACTACCACCCTTACCCAGGGGGGTGCCAGATGCCTACCACTACTACCACCCTTAGCCAGGGGGGTGCCAGATGCCTACCACCACTACCACCCTCACCCAGGGGGGCTGGATGCCTACCACTACTACCACCCTTAGCCAGGGGGTGCCAGATGCCCACCACCACTACCACCCTTAGCCATGGGGGTGCCAGATGCCTACCACTACTACCACCCTTAGCCAGGGGGCTGGATGCCTACCACTACTACCACCCTTAGCCAGGGGGTGCCAGATGCCCACCACCACTACCACCCTTAGCCATGGGGGTGCCAGATGCCTACCACTACTACCACCGTTAGCCAGGGGGCTGGATGCCTACCACTACTACCACCCTTAGCCAGGGGGCTGGATGCCTACCACTACTACCACCCTTACCCAGGGGGTGCCAGATGCCTACCACTACTACCACCCTTACCCAGGGGTGCCAGATGCCTACCACTACTACCACCCTTAGCCTGGGGGTGCCAGATGCCCACCACCACTACCACCCTTAGCCATGGGGATGCCAGATGCCTACCACCACTACCACCCTCACCCAGGGGGGGCTTGATGCCTACCACTACTACCACCCTTACCCAGGGGGGCTGGATGCCTGTCACTACTACCACCTCTACCCATGGGGGCTGGATGCCTACCACTACTACCACCCTTACCCAGGGGGTGCCAGATGCCTACCACTACTACCACCCTTACCCAGGGGTGCCAGATGCCTACCACTACTACCACCCTTAGCCAGGGGGTGCCAGATGCCTACCACCACTACCACCCTCACCCAGGGGGGCTGGATGCCTACCACTACTACCGCCCTTAGCCAGGGGGTGCCAGATGCCCACCACCACTACCACCCTTAGCCATGGGGGTGCCAGATGCCTACCACTACTACCACCCTTAGCCAGGGGGCTGGATGCCTACCACTACTACCACCCTTAGCCAGGGGGTGCCAGATGCCCACCACCACTACCACCCTTAGCCATGGGGGTGCCAGATGCCTACCACTACTACCACCCTTAGCCAGGGGGGCTGGATGCCTACCACTACTACCATCCTTAGCCAGGGGGCTGGATGCCTACCACTACTACCACCCTTACCCAGGGGGTGCCAGATGCCTACCACTACTACCATCCTTAGCCAGGGGGTGCCAGATGCCTACCACTACTACCACCCTTAGCCAGGGGGGTGCCAGATGCCCACCACCACTACCACCCCTAGCCATGGGGGTGCCAGATGCCTACCACCACTACCACCCTCACCCAGGGGGGGCTGGATGCCTACCACTACTACCACCCTTACCCAGGGGGCTGGATGCCTGTCACTACTACCACCTCTACCCATGGGGGCTGGATGCCTACCACTACTACCACCCTTAGCCAGGGGGTGCCAGATGCCTACCACCACTACCACCCTCACCCAGGGGGCTGGATGCCTACCACTACTAACACCCTTACCCAGGGGGCTGGATGCCTGTCACTACTACCACCTCTACCCATGGGGGGCTGGATGCCTACCACCAACACCACCCCCACTCATAGGATGGACAATGCATGACACAACCAGCACACCACAACCTAGGGAATGCAAGAAAAAGACATCCCCCAACACCATGACAAGCGTGTGTAGACTGTGTCAAATGCCTACAACACTGAACATGACTTTGAACATACAATGTGACCCCCTATCACATGTGCCACACATATATGTGTGTGGCCCCCACAATGCAAGCAGGCCATGACCATTGTGGCAATGGGGTCCAAACCCCCATCATCACAGTGACCAAAAGGTAAGTGTGGGGTCCATAGCTGAAGCACATTTTGAACATTGTGGCAATGGGGTCTAACCCCCATCACCACAGTGACCAAAATGTAAGTGTGGGGTCCATAGCTGAAGCACATTTTGAACATTGTGGCAATGGGGTCTAACCCCCATCACCACAGTGACCAAAATGTAAGTGTGGGGTCCATAGCTGAAGCACATTTTGAACATTGTGGCAATGGGGTCTAACGCCCCATCACCACAGTGACCAAAATGTAAGTGTGGGGTCCATAGCTGAAGCACATTTTGAACATTGTGGCAATGGGGTCTAACGCCCCATCACCACAGTGACCAAAAGGTAAGTGTGGGGTCCATAGCTGAAGCACATTTTGAACATTGTGGCAATGGGGTCTAACGCCCCATCACCACAGTGACCAAAAGGTAAGTGTGGGGTCCATAGCTGAAGCACATTTTGAACAGTGTGGCAATGGGGTCCAAACCCCATCATCACAGTGACCAAAATGTAAGTGTGGGGTCCATAGCTGAAGCACATTTTGAACATTGTGGCAATGGGGTCCAAACCCCCATCATCACAGTGACCAAAATGTAAGTGTGGGGTCTATAGCTGAAGCACATTTTGAACAGTGTGGCAATGGGGTCCAAACCCCCATCATCACAGTGACCAAAATGTAAGTGTGGGGTCCATAGCTGAAGCACATTTTGAACATTGTGGCAATGGGGTCCAAACCCCCATCATCACAGTGACCAAAATGTAAGTGTGGGGTCCATAGCTGAAGCACATTTTGAACATTGTGGCAATGGGGTCCAAACCCCCATCATCACAGTGACCAAAATGTAAGTGTTGACAAAGAAAGAGCTGCAACTGCCAAACTGCATGGATGATTCCTGGTCACAGAACATAAAACACATCAGTGGCAAAGTAGTGCATGTGTCCCATTGCAACATAAATTGGGGGAGCCAAATACTGCAGTGCAAATAAGACATACCTTTGGCCATGTGCAGACAAACAACACCCATGGGGGCTGACACTGTCAACATTCATCAATGACACAATGACAGAAGTGACCATCAGAATGCAGACCCACATATTTGCACCAATGGGCACACAAATGCAGATACCCTGTGGAGACTGTAGATGTGAGGTGAACAGATACCATACCATGGCAGCAATGGGACACACAAACCATGATCATTGTGCTGACCGATGACCTAGGAGTCCCAGGGACAGCAGGGGAAAGCCACCAAACTACATACAGCCAATGGCACACCCAAGATATGCCAATGCAGTGGTGCAGATGCACAAACACAAACAGGCAGACCCACACTGCACATCATACACAACAGGTGAGGGGGGGTGCCAGTGTCCCCAGGCAACCACACAACACATGAGGAGACCTGAATACCAATCATACAGATGTGCATACAGTGCCACACAAAGGTAACTCATGGATCCAAATCCCCTATGTGGGCAAGCAGGCATTGTCAGATGAGAGGGAGCACAAATCACACATGTCACACAGGCACCTAGGAACAGCAACTGACACAGCAAGACACAGACACACCACAGCACTACCCCCAGGGCCCCCACAATGTGGTGACCCTGGGCTGCATTACAATCCCACTGTGATGACAAAGCTAAATGTCGTTCACACTGTGAACCACAGTCATGTGTCCTGAGCAACAAACTACCATCACACCTACACAAGCACAAATCAATCAGCATGGCCAGTAAGCCAAGGCCAACATGTAGGCAGGGGCCTAGCCGGGCAACAACTCTCATCTGCACACACTCAACACCACACCCCTCGACCTCCAACAATGTGCAGCAGTGAAGCACACATGCACTGGTGACATTGCACATGCACCCATGACTATTCCAGGGTGGTGGGTGGGAACCAAGGTGCAGAAACACATCACACATGGCCACTCAACAAGACTCCTGAATGTCTGACACACTGCACACTACGCTGTACATGGACATGACGGCAATACCACACCAACCAATGGGATCCCAGCCACAGTCACACACCAATGAAGAAGCCAAGGTCACCCACAAAGAACACACATAGACAACAACCAACATTGCAGCCCGGACCCTGAGGAGTGCCAGCAGTCACACACACAACGTGTCACAATCACTGAAAGATAACACAAACTGGAAATCACATGACAGGGGCAAACAACAAGTGCCAAGGGGAAACCTGACTGTGACCCATCTGCGTCTGCACACAAACTCAGCCCTGACAGCAAACACACCTATGGGTGACACCCTGATGACCAGTAATGTGCCATGCACCCACATCACAGAGAACCCAGGGAGAAGACTTTGGGGGAACATAGGTCAACTCAGCAAGCATCACAAACAGGTACAACACTAGGGATCACAGCATGCACAGCTAAACGGAAGTGAACACACAGACATGCACATACAACACACACCTTGGGCACAGGCAATGTCACAGGAGTACACACTGCCATGAGGGGACTCCACTCCTGTGTGAGGAAAGCTGTGCCATATGTTGCCTCAGTAGGGCCCCATCATGTCAGCTGAGCACTTGGTCACACAATCAACAATTAGCACCAAATGAGGGCTCCCGTCACATCAGCCTGGTCATGGAAGTGCCAACGAAATCATCAGCACAGATCCAACACACTTGTATAGCAATGTTGCACTGACAACACAGATGAGTCCTTCCCCATTGATGCCCAAACCTGCATGTCCAGTGGAGATGGCCACACGGTCAGCGAAGTAGACGAATTGAACAATGGCAGGCACAACAGATGTGCAGGGGTGGAAGCCACAGATGTGAAATAGCTAATGTAAGTAGGAAATCCCATTGCCAAATACTGAACACGACACCCTCAGATGCTGCTATGGATGACATGGATACACCACAGGATAGGACACATTCCCCCTGGACCACATGGGTTCCTGCACAGTAACACTTCATTATCATGAGACCAAATATCACCATCACTGCAGCAAGGGCATGGTTAGCATCATCAACAACATGTACATCAGAAGCATAAGCACTAGAGAACAGAAAGTTGCTTTATTCAGCATATGTGTGTAATGAAAACTGAAAATCCAGAAAAACACAAAGGCCAATGGCCAGTCCATTGTCAAAGTCCAAACAGGGTGACAGTGGCAGATGTCACCCTACGCATGCCTGCACAAAACCAGGGACAATCCACTAGGAGGGGCAACCGGGGGGCAGGCCAGGCACCGCAGGGACAGGATCAGGGCTCACCAGGAGGAAGCAGGGAAGGGGTGGTGGGTGCTGGAGAGCCACTGACAACTGGAGTGGAGGTGTCTGACATGGTGTGTGCCGGCACAACTGGGGGCATGACTCAGATGTTGTGGGTGCCGGCACAACTGCAGTGGACCCTGCAGATGGAGTGGACAGGTCCGCCACTGCAGTGCCCAAGTCAGACAGGGTGGTAGTGGACTCCACTGCAGTGCCTACCACCAGGGGAGGAGAATGGGGAACAGGCAAGGTGGGCTGGACAGAGGGGGAGGACACCCTCACCACATCAGTGGCACAGACAAGCGCAGCGGGGGGTGTGGTGCCGGGAGAGCAAGTGGCAGGGGGAGAAGGCCGGATCCTCTTGGGGATGGTATATCTGTGGGTGAGGGAACCTGGGGCAGGGTGTGGTGGGGGCACCTGTGGAGTGGGGGCCTGAGGGATGGAGGAAGGAGACCTGGTGCCTGAGCTGCAGGGCGGCGGCGGGGTCTTGCTCTTACGACTCCGGGGGACTTGCGGGTGGGGGCCTCAGTCTGTCTGCGCCTGGGGGAGGGTGTCCGGGGGCGAGGGGCACTCTGCTCCGTGTGGTGGGCTTCCTCTTCCCCCTGAATGCTGTATCAGCTGGATTGGAGGGGAAGAGGCCGAGGTCACTGAGGAAGAGCCGCTGGGTCTTTGGGGTTGCAGGTGAGGCAAGGGAGGGTGCTTTGGAGGGAGAGGCAACTGAGGACTGTGCAGTGCTCGTGGATGCGTGTGTGTGTTCCAGGGCCCCATCCCCTGTGAGTCTGGTTTCAGTCCCCTGACTGTGCGTGCGTGTGCGTTTTGTTTGTGGCGTGTGTGTCTGTGTGCTGGATGTGTGTGTGCTGGTGTGTGCCGGGTGTGTGTGTGCTTGGGACGGGTAAGGTGCTGGGGAGTGTGGATGGAGCAGAGGCAGGAGGGGTGAGGGACTGTCTGAGGAGGGACACTGCTGCCGTCAGGGAGGAGTCCATGGACCTATTGCCCCTCTGTAGGTCAGACATGCCCGATGAGATGCCCTCCATGAACGACACCAGCTGAGTCAACAGAGCGGTGTGCGCATGGAGGACACTCAGCATGGCTGTCTGCCCTACATGGAGCTGGCGAAGGAGGTACACAGACTCCTCACTCAGGGCAGCAGGGGACACAGGGGCAGGGGTGCGGTGCCTGGCCCAAAGGAGACACGCTCCCGAACATGGGAGCCTCCACGGACCTGGGGAATGGGAGCCGATGGGAGGGCGGTGGTGGTGCTGGTGGTGGCGGGGACAGCAACACTAGCTGGGGTGTGGTGGCTGCTGACACCCGCCTCCATAAGGGAGTCATCCTCCGAGTTGCTCTGGTCCTCAGCTGAGGTGGATGGTGCTGAGGACTCCTCGGTGTGGCTCCCTCGCCCTCCGTGCCACTGGGTCCCTCCGACCACTCCTCGGCTGCTGACCCAGTCTGGCTCTCCGGCTCCTCCTGGTCCGTGGAGCTGTCCCCTTCCGTGGCCGTGGACGTATCTGAAAACAATGGGGAAACAGACAGACATCAGTCACCTGCACCAAACGCACACACCACTGTGAGCACAGCACATTACAGAGCAAGCCCTGGCATCATTAGTTGTACATTGCTAAAAGTGCCCTAACTGAACAGGAGAAGCCAATTGTCAGTCTGATGCCAACCATGGCACTCACATCCCACATGGCCTTGCACCCATCTGTCTGGTGTCTGTTGGATAGCAACACCCCAGTGTGGACACATGCACCAACTACACAGTAGTTGGACAGTGCAGAGGACACGGTGTAGCATGTGGACATGCACACATCACAACTCTTGCCACTGAGTCAGTACAGGTTTCCGGATGAAAGGGACGCCCAGAGTCAAATAGGAAATGCATGTGATGCATACCAGCGACAGACACCATGATGCACCCATGTCCTGATAGCCATCGCCACAATGGTGTGCATGTAGCACATGTCACTCCCCTGCAGGATCACCAATAAGTAGACACATGCCATGGCGGAGGCATGACTGCTAAGTCATACATCACTGTCTCAGTGATGTATGACTTGGCAGCCAGACAACAACACTCTGCACTGTGTCACAATAGTAGGTCATGGGGAATGCAAGTCCTGGAGCTGCAAAAGTGCACATGTACATCCCCCACACAACACATCATCTTAACCCTCATCTGTCCAGGTCATACCGATTGGACAAATGGGAGACCTGTGACACTACCCTCTGAACCTGAGCCCCTCACAATCTGCTGTGAATGGGGAACAGCTGCCTGAACTTCACATTCGCATACCCCAGTCTGCACGGGCAGCTGATCAAACACCTATGTGACACACAAGTATCGTCTCCTATGGTCACATCTCCAGTGGCATGCTGAGCCCCTACCGAGAAACACCCCAGCAGTCCTGGCAACAAATCCACAGCACACTGACACAGAGGCTGACACCTGAGGGGTCAAATCACTGCGCACAATGTGTCAGCTGATACTCGGGAGTGGGAGTACAGAGTGCATTGCATGGCCTGGAGTAGGCATGACTGTCCTGCCCCACATGAATGAGGGATGAGCCCTGGACAGTGGATAGCTGGCTATGTATGTGTGACACACGTAATCTGCACACTCCTGGGGCCCAAACATTGTTCCCACCCGCTGCATGGGTGTGTGCCACATACCCCAGGCATATGTGGTGGCTCAGCTCAGCAAGTGGACCGCATATCAAAGCAACACACAGATTACATGTCCGAACACAGGCGTTGTGTGAACAATGGACCCACCCATGATGCCCACAACAGAGTTAGGGAAACAGATGCTGTCCCCCACCTTTAGTGAAGCAAACTGCAAGGACACAGTCCCAAGTGACACAATTCCCTGAATGTAAGGGCCACACCTGGGTATCAGATGAGGAGTGGGCAGTGCACAATAGAGGGACATGGCTCCTGGACAACATGACTGCTGTACTGTGGCAGTTTAACCAGGCCAGAGGAGGGCACATAGCATGTAATACAGAGTTCACAGTGCAGTCTTTGACTCACCCCCTCCTTGCTGCTGTCTGGCCTTCAGCTGCCCATCCAGGTCTGGAAACACCACCGCCAGGATCTGGAGCATGTGGGGGTCAGGGTCCGTGTTCCGCCCCTCCTGCGAGGAGGCGACAGCTTCAGCTGGACCCGTGCAATCCTCCGGGTCCAGCCCCGAAGGTCCTGCCACCTCTTCTGGCAGTTGCGGATCCGGCGCTTGTAGACCCCCACGGACCGGACAGCCCGGACGATGTCCTTCCAGATCTCCTGCTTCCGATGGGCATTAACCTGTCAGGATGACAAAGTGAAAAGGCCATTACTACACATGCAACATATCCGTGCATGACACAGTTGTATATACATGTCTCAATCACAGGGGCACATGATGTACACAGGCAGTGCAATGCTGCCCATGGACAGTTTGCCAGACATCACTACATGGTATCATTGCATGGGAAGTAAAACCTTGTTCAAATGCACTGTCACTGCACCATACCTGTCCAGTGCATGTCACTACACACTATGGGGGGTGACAACTACTCAGTGAGCCTGCTAGCCAATGGCGTGCAGACTTTCAGCCTTGCTAGTCAGACAAAATGCACATTCAGAAAGGCAGTGCACAGAACACTCACCTGCTCCCCTGGTGTCCCATACAGCTTGCTGTACTATGGAAGTAGGCTGTCCAGCAGGGCCTGGTTCTCCTCAAGGCTGAAGGCTGGGGCTCTCTCCACAGTACGTGCCATTGCAGGGTCCAGAGGGGCAGAGACAGCAGCAGTGCAGTGGCAGATGTCGTCCTGGAGCATGTAGTGCAGGCAAGTGAGCTCTCAGGGGAACAGCCAGCAATATATATGTGCTGGAGAGGCAGATACTGTCCCTTGTGTCCAAAGTGATAGGTCCAAGTCGTTTGCATCTTCTGAATCTGGCCAATCCATGGAATAGCAGCACCAATACACGCCCACAGCATCCTTCAAATCTTCAACTTCATGACATACATGATTTTGCAACATTGTTGTGGGTGACCAACTGAATTTCCAGCAACCGACTCATTCGAATTTCAAAACGCGTCCGTTGCCAGGCTAGGCCATTGTCAATGGGTGCGCACCGATCGGTCCATTGCGGTACTAACGCGTACAGGGGTACAACGCGCACTCGCACACATTGAATGCAATGGGCCGGCCAGGGCACCGATCGGTCCATTGCTGATCAACTCGTACAGGGGTACAACGCGCACTCGCACACATTGAATGCAATGGGCCGGCCGGGGCACCGATCGGTCCATTGCGGTACAACGCGTAAAGGGGTACAACGCGTACCCGACACA
The DNA here is from genome assembly GCA_963921515.1 of Calotriton arnoldi. Classification (NCBI taxonomy): domain Eukaryota; kingdom Metazoa; phylum Chordata; class Amphibia; order Caudata; family Salamandridae; genus Calotriton; species Calotriton arnoldi. Next base: position 102,922 of record CAWUFW010015213.1, on the reverse strand, counting down.
TTGAATGCAATGGGCCGGCCGGGGCACCGATCGGTCCATTGCTGATCAACGCGCACAGGGGTACAACGCGCACCACGACACATTGAATGCAATGGGCCGGCCGGGGCACCGATCGGTCCATTGCGGTACAACGCGTATAGGGGTACAACGCGTACCCGCACACATTGAATGCAATGGGCCGGCCGGGGCACCGATCGGTCCATTGCTAATCAACGCATACAGGGGTACAACGCGTACCCGCACACATTGAATGCAATGGGCCGGCCGGGGCACCGATCGGTCCATTGCGGTACAACGCATACAGGGGTACAACGCTGCACCACGACACATTGAATGCAATGGGCCGGCCGGGGCACCGATCGGTCCATTGCGGTACAACGCGTACAGGGGTACAACGCTGTACCCGACACATTGAATGCAATGGGCCGGCCGGGGCACCGATCGGTCCATTGCTGATCAACGCTGCATAGGGTACAACGCGTATCCGCGACACATTGAATGCAATGGGCCGGCCGGGGCACCGATCGGTCCATTGCGGTACAACGCGTACAGGGGTACAACGCGCACTCCGACACATTGAATGCAATGGGCCGGCCGGGGCACCGATCGGTCCATTGCGGTACAACGCGTACAGGGGTACAACGCGTACTCGCACACATTGAATGCAATGGGCTGGCCGGGGGCACTGATCGGTCCATTGCGGTACAACGCGCACAGGGGTACAACGCTGCACTCAGCACACATTGAATGCAATGGGCCGGGCCGGGGCACCGATCGGTCCATTGCTGATCAACGCGCACAGGGGTACAACCCGCACCCGACACATTGAATGCAATGGGCCGGCCGGGGGCACCGATCGGCCCATTGCGTGTATCAACGCATACAGGGGTACAACGCGTACCCGCACACATTGAATGCAATGGGCTGGCCGGGGCACCGATCGGTCCATTGCGGTACAACGCGTACAGGGGTACAACGCGTACCCGACACATTGAATGCAATGGGCCGGCCGGGGGCACCGATCGGTCCATTGCTGTTCAACGCATCCCTGTACAAGTGACTGGCATATGTCACCATGCCTGTCTCAGATGGACATATGCCAGCCACAGATAGCTCCCAGGGAGTGAGGGGCACACCTACAACACGACAGCCTGTCCAAACTGTATGATAAGGCATGTAAGGCTGCATTTCCTATTGTGTGTATGTTGGTGTACATGTTGTCCTGTGGGTGTCACCTGGGGCAGCCACCCCAGGCTGTGCACGTGTTCATGGGGACAGGATCCTGGGTGTTACGTGTACATGACCACTGTGATGTGCAACTGTTCATATCTGTGCATGTGCCATGGTCACATTTCACGGTGGTGTATGTGTATGTCATGTCACATACCCCGTGAGTCCCATGTGGGACGGTATGTTTGAGCCAGGGTGTCCCAGTGGCACAATAGTGATGGTCCTCCACAGTCTGTGTGCATGTAGTATTTACAATGTCTCTGATTTCATGTGCACAATGGGAGACAGTCTCCACATCCACGTTGTGTGTGCATGGACTTTGATGTTGTGCGTGTGTGTGTCACAGACGTCCATGTCTGTCCTGCAGTGGCAAGTGGGACCACTACCTGTGGGGGTCATAGTTGTTTTGCTGTGGTGTATACATGATACTCCATGTAATGCCAGTGTCCATGTGGCAATACAGGGTCCCTGGGAATGTACCTGTCGTTGAGCTGTGATGCCTGGGGCACATCTGTCCTCACATGTCACTGTGAGGGGTGATTGTGACACGGCAGCAGGAGATGGGAACTGTGACACGGCCTCATGATATCCAATGGGCCAACCTGGGACTTATTGATGCCACTTGTTGAACCGTGATGACAGATGTTGGCCATGTATGTTCCATACATGTCCTTACGGAACTGCACACTTCATGTAGTTGTGCCTCATAATGATGTATGTTGGGATATTGAGTGTGTTCAATGCCGCATATGTGGGGTGACTGACAATCTTGCTTTCTTCTCCTCTGCACTGCAGGGCTCCTGCTGTCCATCGACCATTCCCAGACCTGGCAACGATGGTGGAACGGGACAGCATCCGACGGTACCGCTTCACCAGGCAGCTGATTGAGGATTTGGCAGTGCAGTTGGCCCCACATTTGCAGCCTGGCCGGCCGTATCCTACAGCGCTGACCCCCAAGGTGAAGGTGATGGCAGCCCTACACTTCTTTGCCACCGGTACCTTCCAACATACTGTGGCGACTGCTGGTGGGATGTCACAGACCATGTTGAGCCGTGTGCTCCGCGATGTTTTGGTGGCAATGTTGCTATTCCTGAACCGGTACATCTATTTCCCTAGACTGCAACGACTCACTGACGTGAAGAGTGACTTCTATGCCCTGGGGAGGATGCCGCATGTCATTGGCTCCATTGATGGGACACATGTGGCTTTGGTACCACCACAGACCCAGGAGCAGGCCTACAGGAACCGCAAGCACTACCACTCGGTCAATGCACTGGTGGTGTGTCTTGCAGATATGACCATCACACACGTGTTTGCCCGTTTCCCTGGTTCAGCACACAATGCCTTTGTGATGAGGAGTAGTCGCATCCCCAGGATGATGGCACAGATGCAGAACCAGCGTGCCTGGCTTGTCGGTGTGTACTGACTTTGTGCCATTGTGTGTGATCTGATCTGTAGTATTCCGCCCACTTTTCCAAGTCAGCTAATGTGCACTTGTCTGTCCGTAGGTGACTCGGGATACCCCAACATGCCGTGGTTGCTGACACCCCTCAGGAACCCTGTGACACCAGCCCAGATGCGCTACAATGAGGCACAGGGTCGGACCAGGAGAGTGATTGAGCGGACATTTGGTCTCCTGAAGAGCCGCTTCCGCTGCCTGGACAAGACCGGAGGGTCCCTCCCATATGCCCCTGCGAAAGTGTGCAAGATTATCATCGTCTGCTGCATGCTCCACAACCTGGCAGTGCGGAAGGAGTTGCCTCTCATCCAGGATGACAATGACCAACATCCGCCACCTGTGGAGGATCCTGGCCTGGACCACGATGCCAGTGGTGATGATGATGATGATGAGGGTGATGTCCGCACACAGCTCATCACCAACTTCTTTAGCTGAATGTGAGTATCCTGAGGTGTCATGTCAATGATGTGAGTTGGCATGATATGTATAGATGGTGCTCTGGTGCTGTTGGAGTGTGTCCATGGGCTACTTGACTGGATGTGTGTAGCGATGTGTGCTTACAGGTGGTCTGTACTCCCCAACAGTGTTGACATGCTAACTTGGTTCTGGGTGGGTATCTTGTAACATGTATTGTGCATGAGTTTTGCTGTTCTGTCCTGTTCTCCATTGCTTTTGACTGTGTGTCATTTCTGTCCTTCACAGGGTACTTTCAGATTCGTTTGGTCAACTGTGTCCACCGACGACGTGATTGTACTTCCAGGGTGGTAGCTGTTGTGTCCCTACAGGTGATGTGCGCCACACCCATGGACTTCCTTCCTTCTACAGTTGTTGACTGTGTGCCCGCTGCCAGGTGGGATTACCTTGCATCTGTAGTGGTTACGACATGTTGCAACTGTGTAATAAACCTGTGCTTCACTTTGTGATGTGCGTTGTCTGTGGTCACACATTTGACTGCCATTTGCTTACTGCACCTGTGGGCTACTTGACTACAACTGGGAATAGGTGTGGTGTCTGTGCATTGCACCGTCTTCCCTGGCAACATCAGTGTAGGCAATGAGTCAGATGGCCTAGGTGTGTATGTGTTGTGTAGCCCTGGTGGTGTGTCTCCCTCATATGTGTCACGTTGCCTTTACTCACATGCCTGTGTTGTACTTGCTGTTGCAGTTCGCATACACAGTGTAATTTTGCAGTTCATCATCCCCATAACAGCACCCACGTTGGAATCACAACAGAGGCAAGTATGGTGTATTAGTGTGTTTATTGTGATACATTTGTGTGAATAGTGCATAGGATGGGTAGTGCTGTACATATATCTTGCAATCAGAAGTTCCTAGGTGAATTGAAAGTCCTGGTAAACAAAATCCCCAGTATCGGGGCCACAGTTGTCTGAGACATTGGTCCAACTTGTAGTCCCCATGCAATATGTGGGAGTTGTGTTGCCGTCAACAGGGTGAACAGTCTGTGCACAAAGGTGAACATCCAGAACAGGTTCAGGCTTCCTGGGAGTTGCGCTTGGCCATCGGCCTCTCACTTGCCCCTCCTCGGATGACCCCTCTTCTTTGGGGGGCCCTCAAGTACAGGCTGCTGTGGTGCAGGGGACTCTCCGCCAGAGTCATCCTCCCTCCCTGTGGCAGTTGCAGTTTGTTCAGCACCAGATGTTGTTGGCACACAGGGAGGTGTGGACTGGTTGCTGTTCATCTGGCGGAGGCATTGTAAAATGTCCCTGTGCACCGCCGTCATCTCTTGCAGTGCGTCCCACTTGGACTCCACGCGGGATATGTGTGAGTCCAAGCGGGCATGATGGGCAGCCTGCTGCTGTTTCATGTCTCTGAGGAGCCCCACTACCTGGCTGAGATCTCCGGTGCTGGACTGGTACGCATCGGCTATGCGTACCAGTTGTGGGTCATCATGCACACCAGCAACCTCTGCAAGCAGCGACCTCTGTCTCCCACCCCTCCCACCACCCCTGCCGACATGTGCAGTGCATGCAGTGGCACGCACAGATGACCCTGGTCCACCTTGGGGGTTGGTGGTGTCCATGGCCCCACGTTGGTCCAGGGTCCCTGTGCTGGTGTTGCTCCTTGTTCTGTCCATGTCGGCAGGGATGGTATTTGTGGTGACAGTCGTTGGAGGGGTGGGTGCAGGGGGTGCAGCTGGTGGTCCTGCTGGTGCTGCAGCTGGTGGTCCTGCTGGTGCTGCATGTAGACTTGCACCGGATGTGCCAGGTTGGTCTTCTTCGTCCGAGGAGGGCAGAGGCTGTACGACACCAGTGAGCTCCGCATCCTCTTGAGCCTGGGACTGGGACTCCTCAGCGTCTGCTGCTGTGTCCCCATCATCACCTGTTTTTGGGAGACACACACAATGTATGTCATGTTTCTGCAGGCATCAATGGTTGACACACCTGACAGTTGTGACTGTGCCTCTGGGTGCGGGCCTGTACATTGCATTGTCCTAAGTCGTCACAGTCAGGGGTTGATATTGGTGTGGCACATTGTCCTGCATTATTTGGGCATTTCTATGTATTTGTTGGGGTGTGAACATGGTCTGCATTGGTTGTATTTGGTTGACAGCCGGCCCTCCTTCCCACCCAGCCAGTAAGTTATCCCACCATGGACTGTGCTTGCATTGCAGGGAGTGGATGTTGTCTCTCAGGATGTCAATCAGTGGTGTTGTGCTGTTTGTTGGTGCACAGTTCCCAGCAGGGCCTTGTGCTCCCCACAGCAGTAGCCAGTGTCAGCCATCTTGTGAGTCCTTCTCCACTCCCTGTGATGTGAGCATGGTTCAGGGTGGTGTTGATGGGACAGTTGTGGGGGTGAGCTATGTCTGTGACTATGACTCCCATCATGCTATTGCCTTCACCCCACTTCCCAGCATTCCCATACTTACTTGCTTTTGTGGGGAGTTCAGTGTGTGTGGGTGTGAGAGCAATGGCAAGATGGCTGACAGTGGTGTCCTGCTGTTGGTTGGTGTGCAGTTCCCAGCATGCCCTTGTGCTCCCCACAGCAGTAGCCAGTGTCAGCCATCTTGTGAGTCCTTATCCACTCCCTGTGATGTGAGCATGGTTCAGGGTGGTGTTGATGGGCCAGTTGTGAGGCTGAGCAATATCTGTGCCTACTACTCCCATCATGCTATTGCCTCCACCCCCTTCCCAGCATGCCCATGCTTCCTTCCTTTTGACTCTGCTTCCCTGTGGGGTGGGCTGGCTGTGCTGACAGGATGGCTGGGAGTGTTGTCCTGGCAGTTGTTTGGCTAAAAGTCCCAAGAGTGTCCCTGTGCTTCACACAACATAACCCTGGGTGGTGGTTCTTTGTGGGATCTTGAGTTAGGATGTGAGGCATTGCATTCTCCCAGGTGGGTTCTGTGGAGTTTGTGTTGAGGGGGTGTGTGAGGGGAGGTGCTTGTGACTATGGTCAGTGCTGCAAGTCCTCCTTCCCACCCAGCCAGATATCCCACCATGGAACGTGCTTCCATTGCAGGGAGTGGAAGTTGTCTCTCAGGATGTCAGTCAGTGGTGTCCTGCTGTTTGTTGGTGCACAGTTCCCAGCAGGGCCTTGTGCTCCCCACAGAGGTAGCCAGTGTCAGCCATCTTGTGAGTCCTTCTCCACTCCCTGTGATGTGAGCATGGTTCAGGGTGGTGTTGATGGGACAGTTGTGGGGGTGAGCTATGTCTGTGACTATGACTCCCATCATGCTATTGCCTCCACCACACTTCCCAGCATTCCCATACTTACTTGCTTTTGTGGGGAGTTCAGTGTGTGTGGGTTTGAGGGCAATGGCAAGATGGCTGACAGTGGTGTCCTGCTGTTGGTTGGTGTGCAGTTCCCAGCATGCCCATGTGCTCCCCACAGCAGTAGCCAGTGTCAGCCATCTTGTGTGTCCTTATCCACTCCCTGTGATGTGAGCATGGTTCAGGGTGGTGTTGATGGGCCAGTTGTGAGGCTGAGCAATATCTGTGCCTACTACTCCCATCATGCTATTGCCTCCACCCCCTTCCCAGCATGCCCATGCTTCCTTCCTTTTGACTCTGCTTCCCTGTGGGGTGGGCTGGCTGTGCTGACAGGATGGCTGGGAGTGTTGTCCTGGCAGTTGTTTGGCTAAAAGTCCCAAGAGTGTCCCTGTGCTTCACACAACATAACCCAGGGTGGTGGTTCTTTGTGGGATCTTGAGTTAGGATGTGAGGCATTGCATTCTCCCAGGTGGGTTCTGTGGAGTTTGTGTTGAGGGGGTGTGAGGGGAGGTGCTTGTGACTATGGTCAGTGCTGCAAGTCCTCCTTCCCACCCAGCCAGATATCCCACCATGGAACGTGCTTCCATTGCAGGGAGTGGAAGTTGTCTCTCAGGATGTCAGTCAGTGGTGTCCTGCTGTTTGTTGGTGCACAGTTCCCAGCAGGGCCTTGTGCTCCCCACAGCAGTAGCCAGTGTCAGCCATCTTGTGAGTCCTTCTCCACTCCCTGTGATGTGAGCATGGTTCAGGGTGGTGTTGATGGGACAGTTGTGGGGGTGAGCTATGTCTGTGACTATGACTCCCATCATGCTATTGCCTCCACCCCACTTCCCAGCATTCCCATACTTACTTGCTTTTGTGGGGAGTTCAGTGTGTGTGGGTGTGAGAGCAATGGCAAGATGGCTGACAGTGGTGTCCTGCTGTTGGTTGGTGTGCAGTTCCCAGCATGCCCTTGTGATCCCCACGACACAGCAACAGTGTCAGACATCTTTGATGGGCCTTTCCACTCTCTGTGGGATGTGCATGCGTGAGTGTGAGCTTGCTGGGCCATGTGGTGGGGGATGTAGAGCTGTGACTACGACTCCCATCATGCTATTGCCTCCACCCCCCTTCTCAGCATGCCCATCCTTCCTTCCTTTTGACTCTGCTTCCCTGTGGGGTGGGCTGCCTGTGCTGACAGTATGGCTGGGAGTGTTGTCCTGGCAGTTGTTTGGCTGAAAGTCCCAAGAGTGTCCCTGTGCTTCACACGACATAACCCAGGGTGGAGGTTCTTTGTGGGATCTTGAGTTAGGATGTGTGGCATTGCATTCTCCCAGGTGGGTTATGTGGAGTATGTGTTGAGGGTGTGTGTGAGGGGAGGTGCTTGTGACTATGGTTAGTGCTGCGAGTCCTCCTTCCCACCCAGCCAGATATCCCACCATGGAACGTGCTTCCATTGCAGGGAGTGGAAGTTGTCTCTCAGGATGTCAGTCAGTGTTGTCCTGCTGTTGGTTGTTGCACAGTTGCCAGCAGGGCCTTGTGCTCCCCACAGCAGTAGCCAGTGTCAGCCATCTTGTGAGTCCTTTTCCACTCCCTGTGATGTGCGCATGGTTCATGGTGGTGTTGATGGGACAGTTGTGGGGGGCAATATGTGTGACTACGACTCCCATGATGCTATTGGCTACACTGACTTGCCCAGCATACACAGAATTCCTTTCTTTCAGTGGTCTTCACTGTGTGTTGGTGTTGTAGTGGTGGCTACATGTCTGGATGTGTTTGTTAGTTCTATTTGTGCCACTGCCTAGCTGTAGTTGTAGTTGTGTTTGTACATGTGATGACACGGTTAAATGTAACTTTGAGATGGCATGTGTTGTGTTTATCTGACTGACATACACATTTTGGGATGATTCTGTTCTGGTTGCTGTGTAATTGCTATGTGTGCATGGTTTGACTCTCCCTTGACAGTGATGTGTGTGTGTATTGTGGCAGAATATTGTGTACATTTGTTGTGTACTCACCAGGCTCTGGGATGTTCTCTAGTCCATATACGCTCACTGGCGGAAGGATGGCCCGCAACTTCTCCTCCCAGGGCCTGAGGTATACTGGCTTGGCAGGAGGGCCACTGCCGGTGTATTGGCTCAGGAGGTAGTCTTTCTTGAGCAGGTCCCGTACCCTCCTGCGCACGTCATACCACCTGTTCTGGATGTCGGTCTTTGTGCGCAGACATTGTGATTGTGCGTTCACCCTGTTGATGATCCTCTCCCACATCTTGGTTTTCTGGGAGATGGGGGTCTGTTGGACCAGTGTGCCAAACAGCTGTGGCTCTACCCTGAGGATCTCGTCTACCATGTCTTCCAATTCACAATCTAGGAACTTGTGATTCTTCTTGGGGGGCATGGTGATGGGTGGTGATGGTGAGTGATGTGTGTGTTGGTGTGCAGGTGAGGGTGTGTGAGTGTGTGTTTTGCTGGGTGTATGTGAGGTAGGTATTTGTTGGTGTGCTGATGGTGTGTGGCTTGTGTGAGGGATGAGCTGTGGGTGTGTGGTTGCTGTCTGTTGGGTGCTGGCAGTAGAATGGCATTTGCAAAGGATCATGGTTGGGATTTGTGTCCTTTATATGGGTGGAGTTGTGGGTGTGTCTTTGTTCTCTGTCCCCACCCCTCCCCAGTATTTATTGGCTTTGTAATTGCTTGTTTGGCCTTTTTTTTTGTAATTTTTCCTTTGTACTGTCTGTGCATGTTGGAAACGTTCTTGTGACCGAGTCGGACCCTGCATTTGTCTCGTACGGTCTTCTCCGTTTCGTTCACGCTGTGTTTGTGCAGTTTTCTATGCTGCGTACGCGTCGGTCGCGGTGTTTTGTGTTACTTCGGCTCGGTTTTGTATGCGTGTCGGTCGTACGGCTTGTCCTCCGTACGACTCGGTCGTGGTTTTCGCGCCTTGCATCGTACTTTGCGGTTTGGAGTTCGCGTGTACGTTTCGGTTGGATTTGTTCCGGGTGCGTGTCGGTCGGTTCGATTCGCGTGTTTTTCCGGCCGGATTGCTGTTTTCCGTGCGGCTCGGTCGTTCGGCTTGGGTTCGGTACGTGTCGGTCGGATTTTGCACGCTTTGCATCGTACTTGGCGTGTCGGGGGCGCCACAGGTACGTGTCGGTCGGAATAAATTCTAGCTCCGAGTCGGTCGGTGCTTTTTCCGGCCCGAATCGGAATCGACCCCATAGTGTACTTGGACTATAATATCAAAAAAGAAGTTAAACCAAAATCAAAACCTCTATTTAAAAAGAAGAAGGTAGCAGGTGATGGAGCAGGGGAAATGAAATATTTTTTTTTGTACCCCTTGGAAGATAATGACCCCATAATAATTAATAGTACTAATCCGTTTGAAACGCATGAACTAATCAACAAATGCACCTTTTGTTAAACATTACACGCGGGCAACCCATTGCTCTTGCAAAAATCTAATTTATTTACAAATGTGAAGCATACTAACATAAATATTGTGATTTGAGTAGCAAATAGAGTAAATTGCATGATTTGTGTTGCATAGTAAATTGCACTGTGGCAAAGAATGCAGGTGGTAAGTAAAATGGCTTTAAATGTCGCTTACGCTAGGTAATTCCTAACACGGGTCTTTAGAATGGTGGGTGGTAAACAGAAAGGCTTATTTTCTATGTTTTAATTTCCATTGTGTTTGTTCTTATATTAGTTTAGTTTGGGCCTGCTAGGCCATGCTTCCAAAATGGCTGCTGGAAAGGATGAGATGCGTGCGCCGAATAAAATGGCCCCTGCGCATGGGCAGTGTAAAGTCTCCAGTCACGTGTATGCAGCCTGTGCCCGGAGTGAGAGATGTCAAGGCCAGTCTGACCTGCCACGAAGATTGTGCCAAGAGTTCAGCATATATGCCTGGGAACGGATGAGAAAAACGAGCAACAGGGGATGAACTAATATGTGACCATCGGAGTTTGTTACAAATTACATTAGCAAATGGAACTACTTTTTGGCTTCATTAGTCACAAGACTTATTGTATCAATCATGTCACTTATAAAGCGCACTACATACCCGCGAGGGTCTCAAGGCGCTGGGGGAAGAGGGGGTGGTGCTGCTACTGATCGAAGAGCCAGGTCTTGAGGAGTCTTCTGAAGGCCAGTAGGTCTTGGGTATGTCGGAGGTTGGTGGGGAGGGTGTTCCAGGTCTTGGCGGCGAGGTGGGAGAAGGATCTGCCGCCGGCGGTCGTTTTCCGGATGCGGGGGACTGTGGCGAGGGCGAGGCTGGTCGAGCGGAGCTGGCGGGTGGGGGTGTAGAAGCTGAGTCGTCTGTTGAGGTAGGCTGGTCCGGAGTTGTGGAGTGCTTTGTGTGCGTGGGTGAGGAGCTTGAAGGTTATCCTCTTGTTGACAGGGAGCCAGTGCAGGTCTCTCAGGTGGGGTGTGATGTGGCTGCGTCGGGGGATGTCGAGGATAAGACGTGCAGAGGCGTTCTGGATGCGTTGCAGCCGTCTCAGGAGCTTAGCCGTCGTTCCTGCGTAGAGGGCGTTTCCGTAGTCCAGCCTGCTGGTGACGAGGGCCTGGGTGACTGTTTTTCTTGTATCGGTGGGGATCCACTTGAAGATCCTGCGGAGCATTCGGAGGATGTTGAAGCAGGATGAGGAAACGGCGTTGACCTGCTTAGTCATGGAGAGGGTGGGGTCGAGGATGACCCCTAGGTTGCGTACGTGGTCGGTGGGTGGCGGGGCTGTTCCCAGTGATGTTGGCCACCAGGAGTCGTCCCAGGCTGAAGGGTTGGAACCAAGGATGAGGACCTCCGTCTTGTCCGAGTTCAGCTTCAGGCGGCTGGTCCTCATCCATTCGGCGATGGCCTTCATTCCTTCGTGGAGGTGGGCTTTGGCGGTGTGAGGGTCTGAGGTGAGGGAGAGGATCAGCTGGGTGTCGTCGGCGTAGGAGATGATGTTGAGGTTAGTGCTGTCGGGCGACGTGGGCGAGGGGTGCCATGTAGATGTTGAACAGCGTTGGGCTGAGGGAGGAGCCTTGGGGTACGCCGCAGATGATCTTGGTGGCCTTGGATCGGAAGGGGGCGAGGCGGACGCTTTGTGTTCTGCCGGAAAGGAAGGATGTGGTCCAGTCCAGGGCCTTCTCTTGGATCCCGGCGTCATGAAGGCGTGTTCGTAGTGTGTGGTGGCAGACCGTGTCGAAGGCGGCTGATAGGTCCAGGAGGATGAGGGCTGCTGTTTCTCCGTTGTCTAGCAGGATCCTGATGTCATCGGTGGCGGCGATGAGGGCGGTTTCGGTGCTGTGGTTGCTGCGGAAGCCGGACTGGGAAGGGTCCAGGATGTTGTTCTCCTCGAGGTAGCGGGTCAGTTGTTTGTTGACGATTTTCTCGGTGACCTTCGCGGGGAACGGGAGCAGAGAGATGGGTCGGAAGTTCTTGAGGTCCTTGGGGTCTGCCTTGGGTTTCTTGAGTAAGGCGGTGATCTCGGCGTGCTTCCAGCTTTCCGGGAAGGTTGCTGTCTCGAAGGAGATGTTGATTATTTTCCGGAGATGGGGCGCGATGGCTGTACTGGCTTTGTTGAAGATGTGGTGAGGGCATGGGTCTAGCGGTGAACCGGAGTGGATGGTGTTCATGATCTCGCTGGTGTCCTCGTCGTTGATGTTGGTCCAGGAGAGCAGGCGGTTGGTGGTTGTGGGGGCAGTGGTCTCGGTGGTTGCCGGGGCGGTCGTGGTGTTGAAGCTGTCGTGGATGTCGGCGATTTTGTGGTGGAAGAAGGTGGCCAGTGAGTCGCATAGGTCTCGCGACGGCTGGATGTCGTTGGTGTTGGAGCTGGGGTTGGAGAGTTCCTTCACGATGTTGAAGAGCTCTTTGCTGTTGTGTGCGTTGTTGTCTAGGCGGTCTTTGAGTGAGGCCCTTTGGCGGATCTGATGAGGTGATGGTGACTGCGGGTGGCGCTCTTGTGGGCGGCGTAGCTGTCCGCTGTCCGTTCGTGGAGCCAGATCTTCTCCAGTTTTCGGCATGTTCGCTTGGAGGCCTGGAGGTCTTCGGTGAACCAGGTGGCTTTCTTGCTGGTGTGGCTGTTGGGCGGATTCTTGAGCGGGGCGAGGGTGTTGGCGCAGTCGTCGATCCACTGTCTGAGGTTGCGGGCGGCGGTGTCGGGGTCGGAGGGTTCGGCGGGTGGGCTCAGGGCGAGGGTTGTGGTTAGCTGGTCTTCCGTGACTCTGCTCCAGCAGCGGCGAGGCATTTGTTCGGTGCGATGGTGCGTGGTGGGCTTCCAGTAGGTGAAGTGGATGCAGTGGTGGTCAGTCCAGTGGGGTTCGGAGGTGTGGTTGAAGGAGACGTGTGGGCTTGCGGAAAAGATGGAGTCGAGCGTGTGGCCGGCGGCGTGGGTGGGTGTAGTCACGAGCTGTCTGAGTCCGAGGGTGGCGAGGTTGTCGATCAGGGTGGTGGAGTTGGTGTCCTTGTTGTTCTCGAGGTGGAAGTTCAGGTCCCCGAGGAGGATGTAGTCCGTGGAGGCGATGGCGTGTGTGCTGACGGAGTCAGCGATGGAATCGCTGAACTGTGGTCGGGGTCCGGGGGTCTGTAGATGAGGGTTCCTCTGAGGGTGGTGTTGGGATCGGTGTGGATCTGGAAGTGCATGTGTTCGGCGGTGCTGAGGGTGTCGTCGGTGTTGGTTGAGACTCTGAGGGTGTTCCTGTGGATGATGGCGCGGTCCCTGCGGGTGATCTTGTATCCGTCCGGGATGGCAATGGCGATGTCGGGGGCTGAAGCGGGATTCAGCCAGGTCTCCGTCAGGAATGCGACGTCTGGGGAGGTTGAGTCGAGAAGGTCCCAGAGTTCGATGGCGTGTTTGCGGGCAGAGCGGGTGTTGAGGAGGATGCATCTGAGGTAGTTGGGTTCTTTCCTGGGCGGTGGTTTGGCGGGGCGGGTGCTGGCGAAGCTGCAGTTCCGGCAGGTGAAGGGCCCTGGGTGCGCTTCGGGGTGGCCTGGTAGCAGGCGTGATCTTTTCCGGGGTTGAGTGCGTGGAGGGTGCTGGCGTCGTATTGGCGTCTGTTGATGTGGCAGGCGCGGGGGATGCCCGGACCAGGGGGTCTGGCACTGGGCGCGGTCACGGCGCGGACGGGCGCAGACGGGCTTGCCTTAGGCGCGCCTTCGGCGCGCCAGCGGCGCGCCCGCTGCGCACGTCCGCTGCGCGGCCGCACATAAATGGGGAGGTGGGAGGGAGGAGCAGGGAATGGGGCAGCGAATGGGCAGTGAGGGGCGGGGCCGCAGGGCGCAGCGGCGGGAAACAGGCACAGAAGGGAAAACGAGCACAATCAGGGCATCAAGGGGGCACAGAAAGGAAAAAACGAGCACAATCAGGGGCAGCAAGAGCGCACAGAAAGGAAAAAACTAGCACAATGAGGGGCAGCAAGGGGGCACAGAAAGGAAAAAACGAGCACAATCAGGGGCAGCAAGGGGGCACAGAAAGGAAAAACGAGCACAATCAGGGGCAGCAAGGGGGCACAGAAAGGAAAAACGAGCACAATCAGGGGCAGCAAGGGGGCACAGAAAGGAAAAAACTGAGCACAATCAGGGGCAGCAAGGGGGCACAGAAAGGAAAAACGAGCACAATCAGGGGCAGCAAGGGGGCACAGAAAGGAAAAACGAGCACAATCAGGGGCAGCAAGGGGGCACAGAAAGGAAAAACGAGCACAATCAGGGGCAGCAAGGGGGCACAGAAAGGAAAAAAACTAGCACAATCAGGGGCAGCAAGGGGGCACAGAAAGGAAAAACTAGCACAATGAGGGGCAGCAGCAGGGCACACAGACGGAGCTGTGTGGTGGGGGAGCGACCTACCAGTGAAGGTCAGGGGTCGCTCTTCACCACGCAGCGGCCGCCATAAATGGGGAGGTGGGAGGGAGGAGCAGGGAATGGGGCAGCGAATGGGCAGTGAGTGGGCGGGGCCGCAGGCGCAGCGGCGGAAAACAGGCACAGAAGGGAAAACGAGCACAATCAGGGCATCAAGGGGGCACAGAAAGGAAAAAAAACGAGCACAATCAGGGGCAGCAAGGGGGCACAGAAAGGAAAAAACTAGCACAATGAGGGGCAGCAAGGGGGCACAGAAAGGAAAACGAGCACAATCAGGGGCAGCAAGGGGGCACAGAAAGGAAAAACGAGCACAATCAGGGGCAGCAAGGGGGCACAGAAAGGAAAAACGAGCACAATCAGGGGCAGCAAGGGGGCACAGAAAGGAAAAAAACGAGCACAATCAGGGGCAGCAAGGGGGCACAGAAAGGAAAAACTAGCACAATGAGGGGCAGCAAGGGGCACAGAAAGGAAAAACGAGCACAATCAGGGGCAGCAAGGGGGCACAGAAAGGAAAAAACGAGCACAATCAGGGGCAGCAAGGGGGCACAGAAAGGAAAAACGAGCACAATCAGGGGCAGCAAGGGGGCACAGAAAGGAAAAACGAGCACAATCAGGGGCAGCAAGGGGGCACAGAAAGGAAAAACGAGCACAATCAGGGGCAGCAAGGGGGCACAGAAAGGAAAAACGAGCACAATCAGGGGCAGCAAGGGGGCACAGAAAGGAAAAACGAGCACAATCAGGGGCAGCAGCAGGGCACACAGACGGAGCTGTGTTGTCGGGGAGTGACCTACCAGTCAAGGTCAGGTGTCGCTGTATGCGTTATTGTCCCCAAACCGGTTCGAACAAGGAGGGCGATGAGGTGACCATCACCACCCCTCCAATGGACCAATTAGCGTGATTCTTGCCCTTAAAAATTGCAACTTTTAAGTGTAGAGAGCCAGAAAATAGGGTATAAGGGAGTCTGCTCTTACGTTATGAAAAAAGCTGCTTTTTATTCTATCCTGAAGCTGCGAGAGACTCTTCAGGATACTTTGCCTGGGGCAGGAACGAGACCGTTGCGGGTGTTGCCCGGAAGGAGATTGCGTCCGAGGAGGTTAGCGGGACAGTCAGTCAGTTTTGGGAGTCCTATCCTGTGACCTGCGGTTCATCTTTCTTTCCTGATGAACTATTCTTGTCATCGCCCTATGGCCAAGGGTAATGAGTATTTTCACATCTTAACCTTTTACTTAAATGCTTATAAAATTTAATAAATGTATTTGCTTAAAATGAATTTTACTTTTTGCTCAAAGAATTTCGATAAAACTATATGCTAACTCTAAATGAATCTGTGGTTTCTTTTAATAAAATTGTGATTTATAAATGCTAAAGGTTTTAATTGTGATTGAGCTGGTCTTAATTGCCATCAACTGATTCTAATTGGTCCATCGACCGAATAGCAGAGTACCTTGATGTTTAGAACCGACAGGATCCGAAGCTCATGTGTATAATGTATAGGTTATAATTCTGTCATTTTAATAAGGTATCCCGCTTGTCCAGCAACTCATTTTTCCTTAGCGCTTGATCCAGAGAATTGAATGAATGTATGTATGCGGTGTTATGGGTCCCACCGACATAAATTTCAAGTGATCAATAGTTGAGTAGGTGTATTATCTGGATTAGTGTCGTAAGGAAAAATGTATATTAGCCGCGCTGGATCACAGGTCTTAAAGTTAGACATGCCCAGAATTGTGAGGACTCAACTTCTGAATGGGGAATTGGCTCTCACGATGCTAGACAGTGCAGCAGAAGTAACAATTGCTCACCGGAATCTGATGGAATTTCTGGTGATAATATCGTTGAATGAACATATCACGGTGGAGACACCTGATACTAGGGGAAGTGTCCCACACCCGTTATATGAAATAACACTCCAACTGGAGGGGGACAAACCCAGAAAGATTAAAGGTCTCTTTTCGGAGAACCTGACTTATGGCTATGACATCCTTTTGGCTGAAAAAGATTGGCCGCCTAAGATTGTTATGGAGTGGCCGAAGGGAGAAACAATAATTTTACCGGCTTTTTCCGACCTCGTTCCACTATACTTAAAACATTCATACGCGCAGGAGTGGGCTTTAGCACTTGCTCCAGCATTATATCGCAACCATGTAGGGTGGGATGCTGAGTATATATAAACACACATACATATATAAACATATACATCTACATATCTATATAAATGCAGATATCTATGCATATATATATATATATATATCTATGCATATATATATATATATATATATATATAGCATATAAAATCATATAATTATGCATACATATATATATATACATATATATATATATATATATATATAAAAATATATAAAAATAAGTATATATATATAATATATATATATATATATGTGTATATATATATATATATATATATATCACACCACTTTTCCCAACGGGAGTTCCGCTCGCACTCACGAGTAAGGAGGTATTCAGATATGTTACAGCTTTAGTTTATTTCAGCATGCCAGAAAACATCTCTACGCGTTTCAGTCTCTACAGAGACCTTGCTCACGAGATAAACAAACCAACAGGCACTGCATTTTTTACCCTTTTAAACATACCGAACCAATGATTACGTCACTTCCTGCAGCCAACGGCTGAGCATTCTGGTTCATGTAGTCAACCCTGTATCCCAATAAATAACCATCAATAAGTGGTAAAACAATACGTGATATGTGTGAATTTTACTTAAGCTTGCAAATACATCATGTATTTGCAAGCTTAAGTAAAATGGGAACTCAACCAATTTTTTGTTAATTCACAGAGAGCGCAGCGGGGACATAAGAACTCACATCTCCTAACTAGGAGTGAATTCAATTTTGATATATGTATAGATTTATAGTGTTTATTTTATTTATTCACACATATCACATATTGTTTTACCACTTATTGATGGTTATTTATTGGGATACAGAGTTGACTACATGAACCAGAATGCTCAGCCGTTGGCTGCAGGAAGTGACGTAATCATTGGTTCGGTATGTTTAAAAAGGGTAAAAAAATGCAGTGCCTGTTGGTTTGTTTATCTCGTGAGCAAGGTCTCTGTAGAGACTGAAACGCGTAGAGATGTTTTCTGGCATGCTGAAATAAACTAAAACTGTAACATATCTGAATACCTCCTTACTCGTGAGTGCGAGCGGAACTCCCGTTGGGAAAAGTGGTGTGATTTATTATCGGCTTGGCTCTGCCGAAACCGCAACCGCACCGCCTAGAGCGCCCAGGAGTCAGAATAGTGGGCCGTTGTGAAGGAATATATATATATATATATATATATATACATATATCCATTCATATATACATATATACACATATATACATTTATATAGCTATATGTCTATATACACATACATATCTATACATATCTATACATATCTATACATATATAAGCATATATACATCTGCATATCTATATAAAAACATATATAAATGTATGCCTACATATACAGATATATATGCATACATATTCATATTATATACATACAAGTTTGCTAAAACGATAATAAAAGCAAAACTTAAAAGCCACCCCATTTACAAACAAATTTGCTTTCACTTACACTAAAGCGAGACCTGTTGCATTTTCAATGCTTGTTTCCTTTGTTCTTTTGCACTGCTGTCTCGCTGTTCCCAAGCCTTGGTGCTTTGATTTTTCTACCTCCTAGACCCATCTCTACGTGTCCCTTGCTTTCTCGGCAGCAGCTCCCTCGATAGCAGCTTATGGAGGGGTTTATGTACAACCAAGATTAAGCCCAGGCTAGGCTGTCTGAGGCTTGTTTTAGATATCTGCCTGACAGCAGACCAGCTAGGCAGCCAGATTATTTTTCCTCTTACCTTGCCTATATTTATATTAGGAGATCCTTACAGCATATTCTGCCATTGCCTGTCAGATAGCCACCACTTACCTGCTATTACCTGCCGCCACTTCACTGCCATCGACACCATCTCACTGGGGTGGGACCTGGGATTTGGTCGTCTGGTGCACTTTTGCAAGATAACATAAGCTGCCTGTAGACCCTTGTAGACTCCAGTAGCACAGGAAATAAGATAAGGCAAAGTAAAGCAGGAGAGCAGCCATATTAAACAAATAAAGAAGAACCAAGGCAAGGTAATGATGAGGCCTGGACACTCCCGTGGGACCATACAACCCAATACAAAACTTCAGAAAATGAAACCAGATAAATTGGCATTGGGGACATTAGGCATCAATGCTAACGATCCCCCGGTGGGCGAGGATATTACACAACTATCACCGGATGTCTTTCAGTCTACAACGCCAGGAGGGACACAAAAGCAATGTAGTAGTTCTGTCTCCCAGCCAACTATTATGAATTATTTTAAATCATCTGATAAATCTATGAAAGCGCTTGATAGGCAAATAACTACAATTACAGCAGTTATAATGACAGAGATAAGTCCTAAAAAATCGACCACAATAATAAGTGCTTATATATACCCAGGGGTGGGACACAGAAAGCAAATTATTATCTGACTGTAACCTCCCAAGTTGCTTAAAGTCTAGCAACCCACCAACTGATAGCAGTGCAATATCATTTTAGAGGTGGGCTCCCGCTCAACGATTGTAAAGGCTCAAGTACATCATAGTCATGATTACTCCCTCTCAACACCAATCCAGCCAAGTGTTGAACACAAATCAGGTGGACCCCAGAATGAATTATTAACAGACACTAATATCTTTGTATTCCCAGAGAAAATATATCTGGATTCAAGTTGTAGATTAAGTGCGAATAACACATAGTGAACTGTAACAAACGCAAGTCAACAGCCTCTCTCCTCCTTGATAAAGCGAATAACATCGACATTTTCAGAATTAGACCTGGATGAGAGGAAGTTAGAAGGTAATATTTCTGCTCATTAAATACAAGAAAAAATAAGACCCAATTTGCCAGAAAATAGATTAAAATTTGATCATTTTAGCCCAGTATCCGTAATTGGAAGACTCCAGACTGACTTGAAACCAGTTCTCACTCCTGAGAAAATTATCTTTTTTAACGCTCCCTGGTAAATGATCGGTGTGGTGAAGAGTATGTGGACTTTCTGAATAATTCTCCTAAATCAGCCAATCTTTCTCGTTTGGAAAAATATGATGAAAACACCTTTGAGGAAGCGAAATCTTGTAATGGCCCTTCCCATGCTCATACCGGTATATGGGGAATATGCTCAATACCTTGGGCGCAATAACTACAGCTCTAAAGTATCGTTCTGACAAATTAAATATACAAGTGGAGCTGCTCAATACACTTGCTCTGTGCATCGCTGGTTTAAACTCTAAGCTACTCAATTAAAAAAAACGTAGGGGCATATTCTCAAGAACGTGCGATAACCATCGCAAAAGTTACTTAACGCAACCTTCAACATCGCAGTCCATCGCGGGAAATTTACGCTGTGTTAACCAAGTATTCACAACACAGCGGTATCATGCGATAGCCCCCAGATAACCCGATAACTGTCCGCGTTAAAATCAACGCCACGCCTCAAAAATGCGAAACACGAACGCAAAAAAAGCAGCGATGAGGCCAAGCGTGATACAAAAAGCAGCAAAAACCAGCGGCAGGCCTGTAAAATGCGCCATAGAAGCAACAAAAACAACACACCAGAAACAATCCAAAGTGCGTAGCAACATGGATGCACCCTGACCCTGCGCAGAGGCCAACGCCAACCCCACAAGCCCCACAGACCTCCAGCAAGGACCAACGGGGTCGGGGAAGGCCAAGGAGAAGAGGGAGAGGAAGACAGGGTGCAGTCCGTAGGAAAACAAGACCAGCGTCACGGATGTGACAGAAAACTACCAGCAACTGACCCACATTCAGACCACCTTGAATGCAGCCGGAGTGCCGAGGAGGCCAATGGAGGAGGCCAAGAGGCGCTGGCATGACGTGAAAACCTAAACCAGGCCCAAAGCCGCTGACAACAGGAAGCCAGCTATAGCGACAGGAGCTGGGAGTCCTGCGCCACAGGAGGAGCTGGAGGAAATGGAGGCCAGCCATCAGTGTGGAGACGGTGCAAGGAGGTGGGAGTGCGGACACAGCTCGAGAGGACCTGACACAACAACAACAGGGTGAGTAACGAACAGGTCCTGGGGGGACGGGGGGAGATGTGCACAATGACACACATGCACAACGACGTGTAGCACACTGCACACCCACAATAACCCAGGGTCATGTCCCCCATCCCCGTGGCACACTGCAGCACACACACATGGCAATCACAGCACATCCCATGAGAATGTGGCACAAAGTGCAACACCGACACTGCAGAACAGGGGACACAACTGGGTCCGCCCATGCGCAGAAACAGGCAATCACATTTGACAGAGCAGGGAACTGTGAGATGCATATGTACGGGTACAACCTCACAACAGTCATGCAGTCCAAATGTCCACTGTCCCCCCTCAAATTGCCAGCACCGCCCAAACAGTCACAATGTACATTGTCACACAGTCTGCATGTCTAAAGAACAATGCGCCAACATAAATGTCAACACAATGTCAACATGCATCTCCCCTTCACATTGCAGAGGGACAAACAACACCTCCAGCAGGTCAGACCAGGCAACCCATCAGTGATGCCGGAGACGACCACCACGCCTTCGACACCGATGCCCTACAACAGCCCATGGACATCCCACGCAACCCACCACCAGGACCAGGGCAGACAAGCTACTCTGAGGAGAACACAGGCCCTGCAACAGACCACACAGCATGAAGCACCCGCAAGCACGGCTGGCTCACAACACTTCACCGACCCACACATGGCACCCCAATGCCAGGTGTCAGGACTCCAAAAGGAGGTGGCCGAACAGGTGCGGATGTGGTCTGAAGCCATGGAAGGCGAAATAGGGTGTCAATTACCCTTCAGGGACCACCTACACCCCACATAGGAGACCCACCCTGCCATAGAGACACATGCAGATGCACATTCTCAGTACAGAACCACGCCCAGGGGCACGCACATATCAGTCACACACCCACGTTGGCCCTACGTACGATGGCCCAGTCCACTCCCCTTACAAAATGAGTGGGTGACGACAAAGCCACATGTCCAAGCTCCAACCCGCTGCCTGCGGTGACATGTCTGCGTCCGCTGTACACAGCACACTGTAATGTCGTAGGGCCTAGGGCCCTCATGCATACAACAAGACCACAGGGACACACGCAGATATCATGTTGAACTGGCTACGGGCAGGTGTGCCCAGCCCCTTTATTGGCAGGGCCACATGTACAGTGACGTCTGTGCTGGATGTGTGTGGGGTGAGCATAAGCCAGCCCGCACGGAGTGCTTGGTGCTGGCAACAACTTGAACAATGGACACCAGTGCAATGGAAACAGGAAACACCAGCAGAACAGAGTCAACTGCTGAGCAACATGGAGGGAGCCGAAGCAAGTACAGAGGTCACCCAACATACAAACAGAAGTGTCCGTGAGTTGCAGTGCACTGAGGTTGGGGCACTAGAGCTGAGCGCGCTCATGTGATGAAAATGACTAGGATTGTGTCCATTCGGGATATTTCTGATGCAGCTGCAGTGGGGTGTGTTAGACCTGCATCAACTTCCTCATCAACGTCCCAGGTCTCCCACACTGCCGGAGGTGACATTGCTGCGCAACCTCTCCACAGCACAAACCTCAATCAGTAACGGTCCATGGGTTGCGGTGCACTGAGTCAGTGGCACCTGGACTGCTGAGCAGGGGATCAGGCAGATGATGGCATCCACGACAGGTCAGAGCAACTCCGTTAGAATGCCAGTATCACTGTTTCGACTCTCGCAGATGGTCGTTGGAGTTGGCCCTGGCGATGGTGGTGTGTGCCTCCTGCGGTGATGCGACGTCCGGGCCGGTCAGGACTCGATATGATGTGTGAGCCCTGGTGGTCCGCAGTTGAGGCCGGAGGCTGCGGACAGCACAGGGCTACATGCACATGGCATCGATGACCCCAAGACCACCGTCACAGAGGTCATCCAATATTCATTCAGACAGGGTGCCGGACTTGAGCTCCACAGAGTTAGTGTCCCCGGGTGCACATCGGCAGGCACAGGCACACCGCCACGGGACGGTGACTTGTGGTCCAATGAGGTAGGGCCACACAGACTGAGCGGGTCATCGGCGATGTCAGAGGTGAATGTTGCGAAGTGCTTCGGGGGACAGTGGAAGGTGTTCTTACAGGGCATGATGCAGAGGGCAGAAGCTATCCGGAAGCAGCAAATGGAGGAGTGGAAAGCGGCTGCCTCGTTGCCATCACCAATTCGGTATCAGCTGCATGAGGATGAAAACTACCCCCTAGTCCATAGACTCAAATGCCCCCAATGTTCGACCAGAGAGTGTCCATGAATGTCGGGGAACAGACTTAGTGGCACCGGGGCTGAGGGGGGATGCAGTCTGCGATGATGCCGGTACACTGATATGAACTCCGGCATTGACGAATCAAGACTATGTGACCTACTGGACCGCAGTGTAGGCCAGAGGCAGCGGTCAGCAGTGGGCCACAGCCACGTGTCGTAGGCTCACGATGCACAGAGTTAGTGACATCAGGGCAGTTGTCGGTAGTGTTCGATCACCTCCATAATGATGATCCTTTTTTCCTCCCAAATGCAACGCGTCATCCTCTTATGCCTCTCCTTACGTGCAATGATTCGTACTCTGTCTTTGAATACTCGATGTTCAGTTCCAATTCGGTGACCTACTCGAGTGCAGCGTAGGCCAAGAGCAGTAGTCCGCATGGGCCCACAGAATCTTGCGGCTGTGATGTAACACTAAGACCTGTTGGCACCACATCGAAGGGTGTATAGTGACAAACACTCAGCCATGATTTATGTGCTCTGCCATGGTGTAATCAAGACTCAGTTCCAAATGTGTGACCTACTTGTCCGCTGTGCATGCCAGTGGAGTACGTCAAAGTGAAAGGAATACTGCGGGCCTGTGTTGCGGAGGCCGGGATGGTCTGAGGAGGCTGCCAAGGTCGCAGGCCTAGGGCTTGGAGATTGCGCCGGCACGTGGTGGGCCCTCATCGACACACGCCGGTGTCGGAAGGTGGGCATTGAGGCCTGGGTGCACAGGGGCGGGCAGGACTGATTCGGGGACCAGCGTTCCGGGGTGCAGCAGGCGCACAGGATCACTGGCAACACCGCTCACGGCGTCGGCCTCGTGGCGGGGTGAGGGGTGCAGCCCTGGCAGAGACGTGGGGCATTCCGGAAGAGGACTATGCCCAGGGTTACGTGCCTTTTATTCACACCCCTACGCTGGCCTGGCGTACGCCGGGCCAGCCCACTCTGCTCACGCTTACGGGGGGGACGTCACAAGCTACATTTCCGCGACTTACCCACTGGCTGGGGTGACATGGTTGCGTCCACTGTCCACTACACTCCAAACTCCAGCGGTGTGTGTCGATATGGATATGTGTGTGGTCTGCATACTGCAGTCTGGCCCGCACATCCACGCCACACTTGGCATTGTGTACATTCTCATTCATCGGTCCCTTGCCTCCTTCGCACATGCCTAGTCTCCACCTCTTCCGTCATTCTGCTATTGTGTGTCCGAGGTGCCATGCCGTAGATGGCCCATGTACATGGCTGGGCCAGGTTCCCACAGTGAGTTGTGCTGTCGTGTCTGGTGGGTGTGCATGTTGTATGTGAGCTTGTGACGTGTGCATTTCCTGTGTTGGGTGTTGCATGATTGTGGAGTTGAGGTGTGTGGTGTGTGCATTTGGTATTGGCCAACGAGCAGTGCATTTCCGTGGGTGCCATCCTGGTGGCACAGGTTGATGATGGACTGTCGGGGGTGCAGGTATCATGCACACTGCCTGGGTGGTTGGGGACATCGTTGACGGAGATTCCACGGTGGTCCACTATTGCCTGCACATTGGTGGGATCCGTGCGCTTTCTGTTGCGCCTATTGTGTGCAGTGTCGCCAGGGCCCACTAGTAGGACATGTGTGCAGTCACTTGCCCCCTGACACGTGCGGAAAGCCAGCTGTGGCGTACACGCCTTGCTTGGTCTCCGGCTGTTCCTGCGCAGTGTGTGAGGTATGGATAGTGGGGTACCAAGCTGATGGTGTCATCCATGACCGTTGTGGGGGACTTGGATTGGCCAGGCTGTGTGACTCCTCCGTCTCAGGCGGAGGTTGGTTGGAGGGTACCAGAGGCCAACACGTGCAGCACGGCCAGCATCTTTGTCTGCGGTGGTATGTTGGTTGTCCGCTGTGTTGGTACCATCAGCCTGTGGGCTATGGTGGTCAGGATGCGGAGGAGGGTTGTCCCTTTGGGCATATAGTGGGCAATGACATTCTCTGGTGTTGAGTCTGTGGGGTTGGTGCATTTTGGGAGGGTCGCTGTCTTTGTCTGCGCTGCCTCAGTGTTGGTCCGGGGGGGGGCGGTGGGTGTCCCGGGGGGGGGGGGCGGTGGGTGTTGTGGCCCTGTTGGGGCTCCGAGCTGCATGATCAGTGGCTCCATGGCATCTGTTGCCCTTCAGGTGTGGCTCTGGGCTGGGCTCCATTTTGTGGTGCAGGCTGTGGTCCGACTTTGCACCAGGTCAGAGCAGGTGTTAGATACCGGCTGCTAACGCGCCTTATCCCCTGTTTTGTGGTCTTATCGCTGGTCGTTGAAAATGTTGAGGTGTGGTGTTGTCGCGGATTTTTGCTTGGGTACGCCTACTCTGCATCTCATTAGCGATAGTTGCGGGGGTCATCTGTGGCGATGTTTTTTGAGGATGCTTTCACAGGTAAACTGGTGTTATCAGCTGTTAGCACCAGCTTGTGAATGTTGCGATACATTTATCTCGACTTTGGCTGCGATAAAGTGCCGTTAACTCGGCGATAGCTCCTTGTGAATTTGCCCCTTAGTCATAAGGGCCCAAACAGACAGGGACAACCAATTGATCACCTGTACCTGTACACATATCATTGATAAAATCTCAAATCTCCCAAGCATCGTTAGGTCCCTTGTAGATGAAGTTAAACTGATGTCCTCACAGCAAAATAGTGAGCGTGTTAACCCAGTAGGTCCTGGCCAATGTATGCTCCAAGACGCTGAAGAATTAATTACTTAAATCTAGCATACCCAAAATGATGAAAATTGTAAGGCTGGCGAAGGGTGTGATGAACATCAACAACTCAACCTATCCTGAAAGTCATAGGCAATAACATTCTGGTAGCAGGACAAGGATCATCACGTAAATCACAGGCTCCATCAGGGATCGATAAAATAAATGGGAATGAAAATATACAAATAACATCAGTGCAAGAAAGTGAGGACAATGAATTAACAAATATCTCAAATACATCTATCTCCTCTGAGACAAGTGGGTTAACCAAAAGAGCAAGGAAAAGGTTATGAAAAGCATGTACCAAAATAAAAAAATCATCCAAGACAGGTACGGCTGAGAGACCAAATGATTGTTACCCAATCTTTAAACCTATCCTTCTGGAAAACCCAACAAGTAAAATCCATTGGGATGGAGTTGGATGGAGGCCAACCAAATGTACACAGAAATTTGTCCAAAAGGACAAAACTGGAGAATTACATGAAGACCACAGTGTAGAGACCCCGATAAATCATCTTCCCGTCACCAAAAATGAGCAAGGGCAATACCAAGATAACAAAAATAGTGTGGACATTTTTCAGCAAAGGAAGGAGGCGAGGCAAAATATAACTCCAAGGCAACAAGAACATTTATTATTAATTCCAACAATGAAATACATTTCTCCACCAGTGGTTCAAAGGGATAGTGCAGAAAATCAGGGCACTTTCAATTTATCGACCCACGCGACTGGTGACACAAAGTCTATACCTAGTCCTAACTTTTCGAACAGAAACAACATAATTATAAATCAGGATACCAGTTCCTCACTTCCAACCAATTTTTTTTTTATCTCCCCCTATGATTCAAGGGGTTCTCATGACATCCTTAATCGTGGCAACATACTAAAATAATAGCCTCAATATTAGTACTTACACATATAAGAACAGATGCCTTTCTGTCCGATTCAAGCATGACTTTACAATCTTTCCAGGAGAAATTACTTGTAACACATGGCGCAGTAAAGATATTGTTGACAAAATTATGTGGGATAGAGATTAGGAAATGTAATGTCGCAAATTACCCCATATTATTGAGTCCTAGGTCTGTCATGAAAACTAGCGATTATCTAAGTGTAATGACTACCAGGAATCTTGCGAAGAAGGCTAATGTCCTAAAAGGAGGCATCGGTCCGCTTTTCAATTCAGGATTTTCCTCAGGAATTACGATAATCAGTACTCATTCTGGTACACGTATCTGTGAACAAATTCCTAAAAAGTTGGACCTAACAGACAATTGGGTTTGGCTACCCTATATTCTTACAAAGGAAAAACTAGAAGATAACAACTGATTGCTAAACTGTTTGACCAGCCTGCTGTTATATTTCATTTAGGTACCCCGATATAGGTCCGGGTAACATCATAACCCTCCACCTACATTCTCTCCTATATTACATACATAACGGATTTGAGGGACTGACTTTTTACCTAGTTACAATACTACACAAAGTACGTAGGGTTTTTCCCTGAACACTGGCCTCATAAATTATGCATGAGGATTCTTAGGGGCATATTATCAAGGGCCTATCGCCGCTTTAGCGGCACTTTTTTGCAGCTGAAGTGGCGATATTTTTATCTCCCTATTAGCAAGCTGTCGCTAACAGGCTTTAGCGGCAGCTTTCTAGCGATAGCGGCCCGTTTTTTCATCGCCAAGCATGTTAGCGATATTTAACGCTAATGACATGCAATGTAGGCGTTCCCATGCAAAAAGGCACGCAAACACCACTACTCCATATTACCAAGGGGCTCCTTGAAATTCCAAAGAGCAAAAAAACTGGCTCTAACTGGAGTTAAAGCCAGTTACTTAAGACCAGAAAATAGCTGGTCTAAAAAATGGAGACAACACTTGGGCCCATATCTCTGCAGGTTTTGGCGCTGGCCAGCGCTGCAAGCAATGTTGCGGAGCTGCCCTGCGACAAAACTACAGTGCAGGAATGAGCACAATCAATAAGATAGTGCGCATTCCTGTGCCCCAGTCATGAAAAGTGTTGCTGCGCTGTGACAAGACAGCGTTGCAACACTTCTCACCATGCCCTTCTTGCGACAGCATGGATGCGCTGTATTCACTGGACAGCGCTCCATGACGCAAGTAATGACAGATACGTCTGGAATCCTGACGTATCTGTCTGCACTAAAGTCACGCATTGCAGTTGTGTCAAACCATGTCGCAACTCCAGCAATGCATGGAGCCAGCCTATCCCTGTGGCACTGTGTCACCCTCACTCCTGCCATCAGGCAGGCGGAAGGTACTGACGCTGTGTCGTTCATGAGGGGTGCCCAAATGTCTGCGATGTTGGAGATCCATCGGTGGTGGTTGCGGGCTGCGGTGTCATCGCTTGCAAGCATTGGTGGAGTGTTGGTGTGGAGGGAGTTGACGAGAGGTTCTTTGGTGGCCTTGATCCAGCTGCGAGGGGGTGCGATGATGGCGGTGGCGTCCGGTGGGCAAGGTGAAGACGTGATGTCACCAATGATGGCCGGTCCAGGAGAGTCCGGTGTTGTTGCTGTAGATGAAGTTCCCACTGGCGGAGGTGACATCCTCAACCATGTGTCCTGCTATGTGGCTTGTTGAGGTGACTTGCTGCTTGCGTCTGATGTAGCGGACCCTCCCCAGGACGGGGTGGTGTTCTGGCCACTGGGGTTGTCCAGGTGGAACTTGAGTTCGCCGAGTAGGATGTCGGCGGTGGATGGGAGACCCTAGGGTGCAATGAGGTCTACATTGGTATTGGAGAATGGGGGGCCATGTCCCGGGGGGCCTGCACATGAGGGTGCTGCAGAGGATGTACCTGGGCCTGGTCCGGATCTGGGAGTTGAGGTGGTCCATGCTCACCCTTGGGTCATTAGAGTGCGTGGTCAGTCGGAGTGTGCTTCTGTAGGTGATGGCAATGCCTCCTCCTTGATGGTCAGGGTGCTCCTTGCGGGTGATACTGCAGCCGTCAGTGATGGCGATGGCGATGTCCGGTCCAGAGGATGGTCCTGGCAGGCGAGGTGGCGTCCAGGGTTGATAGCGAGGAGGGTGCTGGCGTAGTAGCGGTGGAGTGTCCAAGAGGAAGGCTCCTTGGTGCTGGGCGCGGTCCAGGGGCAGACGGACGCAAGTGGCGTAGCCTATGTGTTGCCCTTGGCACGGGAGACTACCATTACAATGCAGGCAGTACATCGTAAACAATGCAACTCCGACAACGCAGGTGCCTTTACATCGCCTGTGATTACAACGCATTGTGAGGTCAGTAATGGGGTAATTTAAAGTTTTTCAGGTGTGTATGGGTTTTGTGGTAAAATATGAAATTTGGGGTGTTTTTTGGGGTAAAATATGAAAATTGGGGTGTTTTTGGGGTAAAATGTTAAAAATGGGGTGTTTTTTGGGGTAAAATATGATAATTGGGGTGTTTTTTGTGGTAAAATGTGAAAAATGGGGTGTTTTTGGGGGTAAAATGTTAAAAATGGGGTGTTATTTGGGGTAAAATATGAAAATTGGGGGTTTTTGGGGGGTAAAATATGAAAATTGGGGTGTGCATTTGTCTCAAATGTGATTTTTGGGTGTGTTTGGGGGGCTCAAAAAGGAATTCCAGAGTTCCCGGTTGGGTTTGTGGCGCAAAGGTCAGTTTTGGGTTGCACTCACTGAAGTGGGAACTGTGATCTTTATGTCTCCGCTATGCAACACCTACTCTACTGCTGCAATGTGCCTAGTATTAGTATGCATTGGAATGGAATGCGATGTTATGGCATGCGTCGCAACTACGTATGTGCCTTTGGCACACGAGTGGTACGCCCGCTGTGCATGGGCGCACAGCGGCCACCATTGAGAAGTGCGTGGGGGGGCTGGACAGCTGTGAGGTGGTAAACACCGGAAAGAACACTGGATGGTACATGGACGCGGGGATGTGTGTGTGAGCGGGTGTTGTTGAAAACTTATTGAGGGAAGTCTTACCTCTAAGCCGTGTCCCGTGTCATCGTAGCTCCTGCTCTCCTGCGTCTGCTTCCAGGAATAGGAAGTAGGCAGCCAGGCTCCCTCCCCTGAGTCAATCACAACACTGCGATGTGGCATTGGGATTGGTAACTGCCAACGGGACAAGTCATGCAGCCAGGGGCCGGAGGGGTGGGCATGTTCTACGCTGTAATGCAGCCTGCATTGCGAACAGGGAAGTGCGCATGACTTCTTTGGGCGGCCTGAGTGGGTCGACCAAACACTCATTGATCACTTGCGTGGGCATGCCAATACGCCCATGCCTTACCTACCCTCCCACCCCCTGAGGATACATAGCATGATTACATCAGTTAGTTATCCCTTGTATTTCACTTTTTAATCTGGTTTTTAGGCTTCTCTGAGCCCGCACTTCCCGCGGCTGCTGCCCCTGCAGCCCGCACCTCTGTCCTCGCCCATTCCTACCTCCCAGCTGATCGTTCCTCCACCGTCCCCTACTTAATGGCGGCCGCTGTGCAGTCACGCAACGGACGTGCGCTGCTGGCGTGCAGAAGGCGCGTCTAAGCCAAGCCCATCTGCGCCCGTCCACGTCCCGACCGCGACCAGTGCCAGAAACCCTGGATCCCGGGCTACCCACTGCTTCAGCACAGCCACCCTCCATGCACTCAACCCCAGAAAAGTCAGAGACTGCCAGCAGGCATCGCCAAACACGACCCACGGCCAGTTCTCCTGCCTCTACTGCCGCCAGACCTTAACCACCACCCCGGACTCCAACACAGCCAACGCCAGCACCGGCGACACCCTAAGATGCATCCTCCTCAACGTGCGCTCCGTGCACAAACACGCCATGGAAATCTAGAACCTACTTGACTCTCTCTCGCCCGACATCGCCTTCTTCACGGAGACCTGGACCAATGCCTCCTCTGCCCCCGACATCAACACCGCCATCCCGGACGGATACAAGATCCAGAGGAAGGACTGCCTCAACCACCCTGGAGGGTGCCTCACCGTCGCCCACAAGAGCACCCTCCGCCTTACCACCTCCAGCAAAACCTTCCCCTCTGCCGAACACCTGCACTTCCAGATCCAGACCAGCCACAACTCCACACTCCGAGGAACCCTCGTCTACAGACCTCCCGGACCCCAGACACCCTTCGCCACCACCATCACCGACTTCGTCGCACCCCACGCCATCGCCTCAATGAACGACATACTCATTGGAGACCTAAACTTCCACCTCGACAACCCCAGCGAACCCCAACTCCACCATCCTTCGTGACACCCTCTCCAACATCGGACTTAAACAACTCGTCACCACACTGACCCACAGAGCAGGCAACACCCTCGACCCCATCTTTTCGGCAGGAAACAGCGTTCACTTCAGCCACACAATGCAACCGCCATGGACCGACCACCACTGCATACACTTCACCTTTGACAAACCCAAGGCACCCAAACCAGCCCCAAGCACACCACGGAGGAATTGGAGCAAGGTTACTGATGAGCAACTCAACCCCACCCTCACCCGAGACAACCACACCTGGGCACACAACACCAACGTCGCAGCCAGATAACTCCACACTTGGATCTCCAACTGCACATACGAGCTGGCCCGCTATGCAACTCCGACAAACAGCGCCCCAGGTAAGCCGCATGGATCACCACCGATCGCCAAGAAGCATGATGCACCTGCAGATGCCTGGAGAAGAACTGGGGAAACACCAAGACACCCGAAATCTACACCACCTACAAGGACGCCATGACGGACTACCACAACCAAATCAGAACCACCAAGAGGGACTTCATCCACAACTAAATCCTCGACAACTCCACCAACTCCAAGCAACTCTTCAGTGTCATTCATGAATTAACCAACCAACGCAGCAAAGCCACAGACATCACCCCGTCCCAAGACCTCTGCGATAAGCGTGGAACCTACTTCCTCCTCGAGATCAAAAAACTCTACACCAGCTTTTGCAAACATCCACCAGACGCCACAGCCGGCCCCCCCGCCCCCCGGACACACCAGCCAGCCTACCATCTCCACCTGGGCGCCGGTCACAGCCGAAGACACCGCCTCGACCATGAAAGGCATCCACTGGGGGAATGCAAGACATCGCAGTCTGGATGACCATCAGCTGCCTGAAGCTCAACACCGAGAAGACAGAAGTCCTCATCCTTGGAACCACCCCTTCAGCATGGGACAACACCTGGTGGCCGCCACAGACCATGCCAAAAACTTCGGCATCGTACTTGACTCATCCCTCACCATGAACCGACAGGTCTACGCCGTCACCTCCAGCTGCTTCAACACCCTCTGTATCATACACAAGACCTTCAAATGGATCCCCCCAGAGTCAAGGAAGACAGTCACCCATGCAGTCATCACCAGCAGACTGGACTATGGAAACGCACTCTACACCGGCATTTACAAGTCCCAACTCCGCCAACTCCAGACATTACAGAACACCGCCGCCAGACTCGTCCTCGGCTTCCCCCGGCACGAACACATCAGCCAACACCTACGTACACTGCACTGGCTCCCCGTGGAAAAAAGAGTCACCTTCAAAATCCTCACTCACGCCTACAAATGCCTACACAACAACGCACCCAAATACATCAACGACAGAATCAACTTCCACGTACCCAAATAAAACCTCCGATCTTCCAAACTCGCACTGGCCGAAACCCCGCACATCCACAGAGCCAAAGCAGACAGAAGATCCTTCTCCCACATTGCAGCCAAGACCTGGAACGAGCTTCCGGCAGACATCAGACGCGCCCCCTCCCTGAACACCTTCAGGAAGACCCTCTGGACCTGGCTCTTCGGCTAACAGATCTGCGGCCCCCCCTCAGTGCCTTGAGACCCTCACGGGTGAGTAGCGCACTTACAATTCCCCTGATTGATTGATTGATTAAGTTATCATCATGTGATGATTGTTCCTCTTCTGCACTGCTTGAGGAGGTGGGGCAACGCTCTTCCACCATAGTGGTAGAGCCGCCACTGGGGGTGCGTCATCTACGTGTATAAAAAACAAACAAACAATGCGGCTGACCAGGGTTCAGCACATCAATTCCCCAGTATAAATGTGTTAAGTAAGAGCCTGTGCAACTGCTTCCAGAGTGTACCGCACTTCCACTCCACTGGCAACCAGAAAATCGTTTTTATAAAATAAGGAGGAAGGTGCACCAGATCAAAGTCCATACGCTCCAAGTGTATCCAAAAAATATCTTTATTGTAATTGCAGATTAAAAGTTGAACATCAGCCAACGCGTTTCGTTCCAATCCTGGAACTTCATCAGGGCTCCAGCAAATAAATCAAATCTTATGAAAAGCTTCTGTACTTTAGTTTCAGTATATCCAGAATCAAACAATCAGACAGAGTAACCCAAGTCCAGCTCCTCAATATTGATGTCAAGTCAAATATAAAGGTCTAATATCCCATATTGCGGGTGGCCAATGTGGTGGCCAATACCTGGTCAAGGCAGCACGAAGATTCCTATTTCCCGGGAAATAGGAATCTTCGTGCTGCCTTGACCAGATATTTTTTGGATACACTTGGAGCGTATGGACTTTGATCTGGTGCACCTTCCTCCTTATCTTATAAAAACGCGTCATCTACGTGTGATAGGCATGAGCGACTCACCCCCCAGCCCTCCTGTGCTACGGGTCTCACCTTCTCCTTACCTGGACATTGACACCGTGGTGCAATTCATTGCACTCTCTCCAAATCTGTGACTCAGCCAGCAGTAGCCTCAGCCAGGTGTGATTTTACTGGGCTGGGTACAGCAGTCGCCGCCTAGTCCGCTGGTGGACCTCCCGATGCAGTTGATGCAGCAGGGCTCCCTTGGGGGTGTAGTTGCAGCGCTCAGACCACACAAGTTCGGCGTAGCACAGGGGCCTCACCCTCCACAGTGTACGGCCAGCCCAACATCATCCGGCCTGTGATGAAGGGAGTCGGCACCCACCCTTGGTAATCCCCTCCGTGCACCCCGGTGTGGTGGTGGATTGTAGTATGCGATGCGGACCTCACTACTTTGGTGCACATGAGCGCCTCTACCATTAACTGCTCCAAGGTGCGCAAGGCGGACTTCTCACACAGGTCAGCAACATGTCTCCATGCGACCTGCCAGACTTCACCAACAGGTACGAGCGATCGTCACACATCAATGTCTCCCGCCATGGCTCATCGACTCCACGGCTCCTCCGCATCCCACTCCAGGCTCCAGACGCAGGTCCAGTGAGGCATCCAGGCTCCAGACGCAGGTCCAGCGAGGCATCCAGGCACCAGACGCAGGTCCAGTGAGGCATCCAGGCTCCAGACGCAGGTCCAGCAAGGCATCCAGGCACCAGACGCAAGTCTAGCGAGGCATCCAGGCTCCAGATGCAGGTCCAGCTGTCGTGTAGTTCCTATGTACTGCAGGACCTGCGCGTTTGGATAACATAAACCGTGGGCTTGGTGACTGACTGGATCTGTGCACCCCCACCGCGTATGTTAGCCGTATTTGCATTAGCTAGCTCACGGGGCCTCTAGAATCTCCTCTTATCGGGGAGAGATTAGTTTCTGGCAACCTTAGATCATGACAACCCTGATCCCTCAGAATCGTGGAAACAATGTACTACTTTTCGCTCAGTCACTCGTGCTTACTTATTCGGTTTGTCTCAGAGAGTTACACAGAATAAACAGTCTGGGCGTTTCAATAAGTATTTATTGAACAGTTGTTATTCTAGTGTAAAATATATGTGCTGCAGCAACCAGCAGACAATAGCAGAGATATATTATCAGCAGTACAATAAAAGTGAAGGGATAGAACAATTCTACCATATTGCAATAATCATGAATACATACATGAATATAAAAAGCATTATGAAAGTGCGCGTACTCCTACAATGCCTAACTAGATGTACCTGAGTGTACCTAGCATATGTGCAGGTCTAAAAGCCTAAGAGGCAAGAATCCTTCTAGGATTTAGTCGAACCCCCATACCTGAATAGAGAGAGTGTGGGACCCAGTCCTGGTCTTGAGTTGGAATCCCCGCAAGGGCTGTGTTAGACCGCTGTCAGCTGGAGCGACTGCATGCAGGAGCCTCAGCGTCTCTGGTCAGTCTGTCAGCATGGAAGTCTTGGTTCCCTCTATCTTACGTATGGTTTGTATTGGTCTTTGTTAGACATGAGGAAGACGTCAGGGGTGAACTTTGTACATACATATTATGCGGGAGATGTAGCTGGTGAATGCTCATGCATAATTTATGAGTACATTGTAGGCCTGTGTTTGGGAAAAGTCCTGCAGTGTTCTAACCACAGACTAGATAACGTTTAACCCTCAGAGTTCGTTGTGTACTGTAGGGAACTAATGTAGGTGAAAGATCATGCCTATATTAGGGCATAGGAGATCATGACTATAATAGGGCATAGACGACTATGACCATAATAGGGCATATACGAGTATGACCATAATAGGGCATATACGACTATGACCCTATACGGCATATATGAACGTGTCTACATTAGGGCCTCTATACGAAACGTAACACCCACTCCTCTTTCGAATTGGATGACAATGACCATACTTAAAATCTGGACAATTTAAAAATTTTCTTAAAACCAGCTAAAAACATGGTCTCAAAAAGACATTTAAAACATGTTTAAAAATGTTAAAAATCAGCTATTCTTTTGTTGCCACTTGAAAAAGTCAATTCTGTCTCACTTATTAATGTTGCGTTACTACAAGCAGAAGAAGGCCATTCTTTCTCAAGTGAAAGTGTCAATTTAGGAAATGTTCCAAATTTAGTTCTTTTATTTATGAAACGAAGTGGAGAAGCCAAATTCTTTCCCAGGACGCGATGAGCCAATTCAAGATTAAGGGGCCGATTCCGATTCAGGCCGGAAATCACTCCGACCGAGCCGGACCCGGAGAGATTTCCGACCGAATCGGACTCTGGCAGTCTGACCGAACGAGTACGATGCGCACGCATGCAATTGGACTCGAGTCGGTTGGACTCCCATTGAAGTCAATGGGAGCCGGACGTACAACGCGTACGCGGGCTCCCATTGACTCAATGGGTGTGAGGCGAACAAGGGCGCCCCCTACAGCGGGTACGCCTCGATGCGACTCGCGGCATACATGCACAGGTAGGGGGACCCATGGGTCCCCCCTGTGTGCGACTCGCGCAGCTACGCGTACAGGGGGGTCCGACACGGACCCCCAAAGTCCGGCTCCGACTGCTCTTTCGAGCCGGACGGCATGAGTCGGTCGGACTGCTCGCGGCGTGCATTGTACTTGCCCGGCCGGGGAACGTCTCCATTGCGCGGTGTGAGTCGTGTCCGTGCGAGTCGGTCGGAGCGGTTCGGACCCGCGTACGAGTCGGTCGGCGATTTCGCGTGCGCTCGCATCGTACTCGCTCGGCCGGACGCATGTACGAATCGGTCGGGAAAGAGGGCTCCGAATCGGATCCGGTTAAGCCGAATCCGATTCGGTGCCCTACCGGCCGAGATCGGAATCGGCCCCTAAGTGTCCTGGCTTGGAGACACATCATAATCGGTGTTAGCTACTGCAGACGACAAATCCAACGCCTCACAGA
Source organism: Calotriton arnoldi (assembly GCA_963921515.1). NCBI lineage: Eukaryota > Metazoa > Chordata > Amphibia > Caudata > Salamandridae > Calotriton > Calotriton arnoldi. The sequence goes on along the minus strand of CAWUFW010015213.1, from coordinate 67,070 downwards.
GAACGTCAATCGCACATAGATGGAATTCAGCACTGCCAACAGTCGGTGCTGTGGCAGCTAGTGCGGCAGTTGTTACCTGAGTGCCTGTGGAGGAGCCACCTAACCCAGCAGGAGCAAGCAGCACCTGTGGATTCTCAAGGAATGCGTTCATCAGAATTGGAAGACGCTGGGGACAATGCAGAGCATGGGCATTTAGGGGGTCCAGCATAGCATCCATGTCCGGAGGCGTATCTGATGGAAACGTTAGACAGAGATACAACGTGCATTCTTCTCCGCAAAATAGGCATTGAAGAACAGGTAAGATGCAGTCCACCCTGACTGGTCTAAACGATAGAAACCAAGAGGCGTTCAGTTCTCTTAGGCAAGGTATTCCCAGAAGCTGTAACATGCGTTCACGGTACTTCCGCTCCATGAGTACGTTCGCCATTTCCTCGGAAATTGGGCCGTCCATTGCGTATCAGTAAGATTACAATCAAGACTCCTGCAATTAGTAACAGGATAAGCGGCAGACCTCCAAACACGCGTCCCAATACGGAGTGTATAAAATTTGGGATTACTCCGAGGACTGTCTGAAAGGTGCTTAATAGTCCTGACCCTATGGTCTTAAATAGGTGTACAATACCGATCGTATCAGACATGTTAAAGATACGACCCACCATTTCTGCGAAATGAAAGGGGCCGTTCGTATGTATAAGTGCCTGTATCTCAGTCGAAGTCCTTGTAACTTAAAGTTCAAAGATTTCTCGAGCGGAGGTTAAGGGCACGGGTTGCTGTAAAAGCATGGCTGTCAGTCTGCTCAAAGTATCAAATTGTATAAAGGAAACATTCAACGAAGGCCATAACGGTGCCTCCCTGACTGTGTTCAGTGGCGGAAACAATACTTGCATACAGCAAGTAACCCTGGAGTTAACAGTGACCAGATAGGCGACGCCTGGAAGCATCCCACAGCAACCTTGATCGTTTAGCATCAAGTAACTCCCATTCGAGAGCAGCTGGAAAACCGGTGTGATCATGGCCGCTGGGGTCCCTGACATGTGACAAGATAGATTCGCTACCGAACCACTACATGCTCCATGCAGAGAAATATCCTGACACATGAGAGAACCGCTTAAAGCGTTCCTGCAGATTGTACCACTCAGATACACTTCTCGATCCCCATTCCGGCATCGATATCTATATGGTAACTTCCAAGTTTCCTTAATGTAACCCTTACCCATTTTTTCATATTTGCCTGCCTGTCTTTGCTCAAGGCAATATTGAAACTGAAACGTAGTGACCGGCAGAGTGATTTGGCCATGAATTAGCCATTCAGTTGATGGTAATTCGGCTACAGTGAATGGTAACATTTCCAGTTTCTCAATATGCAGCATTGTATATTTGGCTCTCCTTTGTGCCATTTCTGTCTGTTTATCAGTTAGATTGTATTCTGAAAACAGAGACGTGGTGTTTATAAAATGCCAGGGCACATAGCCTGCACGCAAAGATTGCAGCGTCCAGCTTAACATCATAATAGAAAGTAATTGGGATTGCCCGTGTTGTAACAAGGCCAGATCTTGTTCTAATATGTCGATTGCCGAAGATACAATGTTGCCTAAGGAGTAAATCCTAGAGGTCAAAGTTGTTAACCAATTATCCACTACAGCTAATGCCTTCTCTAGGTTAATACGGTCTATTACCCGTATTCTTTCTGCGGCCTCCTGGTGGGATATTTTCCAGTTTTCATTATAATAGGCATAAATGCCAGCATATATGAATCGTTTCTGACGTGTTTTCCTTGGGCCTGACTAGAAATCCCTAAGGTCCACATCAGGTGTGAGTAAGGTCAAGTGATGTTTCACTTCTGTGAGTGCTGAGGTCTCTAGCCAATTAAGGCACAACTTCCCAACAGTATAGGATGTCACTACCCCTGGGTGTTGTCTCTGTACATAGCGTGTATCTGGCCTACTGATACTAAAACCCTCGGTTATACCTAGGAATCTCTGTTGACATGTGTTTGTGTCAATGGGCCAAATCAGCCATTCTGTCCAATTGGGATCTGACCTGTTGTACTGGAGAATGTCATCTAATCCTACCCCATGTGTAGTTGAATTCTGCCCCCCACCCATCTGTGATGGTGCTGGAAACCCCAGTGTGTTCATTTCCTTGTTCTTGGCTAGTCCAAGACAGGATGTCAGTTGCACAGTGTCATTTAGAAATATCATCTGCTGTGGAATGAGGCATGCTCTAAAAAGCGCTTCTGTTCCCTGGACTTGCAAGTCCCTAGAACCCCAGATTGATTTTAAATCTATAGTGTCCTTCCATAGGTTGAAACCCTGTGCAGATAACTGGGCCATAAAGGAAGCGGAGTAAATCTGTTTGGTGTAGGTCAACATAATTTTCTGTACTGATGTTTTTGCCACTTTGTAATAAAATGACTTCGGGTCAGATGTATTAAACCCTGAAAAGTAGGTGAATTTCTGTGCAAAAGTTTGCGAACTACCTTTTGGAGGTGTTGGGCAGTGTTCCCACTGGTGGTATTCAAATAAATTTCTAGGTGTTATGGATTTGTGCAAGAAATGATGACCATAATGTTGGTAACAGTACAATGTATCATAGTCTGAAGTACCTTCTAACATTTCGTTATTCGGAAATGCTGCAGTTTTTTCTAAATCAGACATCATATTAGTCACAGTTTCAGTGTCCCAATCGTCAGACAATGTACTGGAGGTAATGATATCACTTAAAGAAATTTTAAATACATGTTTGAGCTTTAAAAGTTCAGTCGGACCGAATATATCAAAATCAATCTTGTCCCATACTATACCGTCCGGTATAGGAATTGCTGTGATGTTCACTGAAGACAAGGCTCTTGGTTGACGATGTGAAGACTGGTGTGGTTTTAAAATCAAATTGACTCTTTGGGCTGTAGAGCTTTGCTGGAGATATCGTCCATTAATAAGCATACTAAAAGTTATAATTAAACCTAGTCAGAAAAGGAAAAATAGAATCCCAGTGATATACCATAGTTCTATCAAAGGTGACACCAGGTAAGTCTTTCTAAAAAAGTTCAAAAAGTCAATGAGTTTCTGTTTGTGTGATTTTTTGGCTGGCGTCGTTTCCGGCTCGCTTGTGTCCAGCGAAAACGTATCAAAGCTCATGAAATAGCCAGAAGCAGTTCGATCAATTGTTGGAATTGCATCGGGATTTGTTGAAATTGGATTTTGCTCTTGACGAGGCATGTTGATGTAGACGTATGTAGTTGGTCTGATTGCAACTTGGTTGTTAAGTTGATTTTCTCCTTGAAGTTGAACTTCTTGTTGAAGTGGAACGAGTTCCATAGCATTGTTGCCTAGTCCTTCATTCTGTACAGGCGGCTCTTCAAACGTGATGAGTCTTTCTGTTTGGACTTCTTGGATTGTAGCAAGAGGAGGACATCTGCTACTGTGGAGTCCACGAGGCCTACTGTTTAGTATCGGTCACATAGTGTGGTTTGATTAAGTCGATTGAGACAAATCTTTTCTCCTTTCTCCCGGCAAGAGGCGGCAGAAGTACAGTTCTTGTGCCTTGGATTGCTAGGACCAGTACAGCTGTTCTGTAGGATGGTCCGAATTCTTTCTTGTCTGCAATCTTTTCTCTGACCAGATCCCCAACTTTTGGGATCCAGACAGGTCTTGCCGTTACTGCCTTGACTTCCTCAGTGGCGGTCTGTTTTAAGTGGACGTTGCTTTGTTGTGTCCTGGATTCATTTAGATCCTGTAAAACAGCCAAGCAATCATGGATATCAAATAGTTTTTCATCCGCCACTGCGCCTTCACAATCAAGATCAGGTACCCACACTCTTGTCCCAAATAGGACCTCGTAAGGAGTGACACCCCCTAGAGAGCTTCTTGGCTGATTGTTTATTGCTCTTTGGACCCCATAAAGGTGATCGACCAATCTACCGCCCTTGCCTAATACCCTAGCTGGTAAAGATTGCTTTAAGTCCCGGTTTTTCCTCTCCACAACCGAATGTCCCTCAGGATGGTACGGAGAGGAGTACTGCAATGCTACGCCCATTCCTTCCATGGCCTCTTTGTAAGCCCGAGAGCTAAACGCCGGACCACGGTCAGAATGTAACGTGTCAACTGCGTATGTGCCGATAAAGACTCGCACATCTTTTATAACAGTTCGAGCATCAGCCGAGCGCTGAGGCCAAACCCATAGGAATCTAGAGCAGGAATCCACTGCAACCATGATATATTTCTTGGCCCCATCTGATTGTGGGGGTCCGCAGTGGTCCAAATATACACATGCGAGAGGTTTGTCTGATTTTAGTAATGGTGTCTGCGCTGGGCGTGTTACGGTGGAGCCCTTCATCTGCTGGCAGATGTCGCACTTTAAGACACAGGGGTCGATTCCGATCTGGGTCGGAAAGCACTCCGACCGAGCCGGATCCGGAGTGTTTTCTGACCGAGCCGTACCCCTGGAGTCCGACCGAGCGAGTACGATGCTGCCGCATGCTGACGGACTCATCTCGGTCGGATTCCCAATGATTCAATGGGAGCCGGTCGTATGACGCGTGCATGGCCTTGCACAGCTGAATAGGTACGTCTCGCACAGGGGCGGCCCCTGCAGTGGGTACACGTTGGTGCCATCCGCACCGTACATGCATGTGAAGGGGAACCCTTGGGTCCCCCCTGTGTTCGACTCGTTTGGCTACGGGTGAAGGGGGTCCGGCACGGACCCCCGAAGTCCGCTTCCCGGAGCTTTTTCGACCCAGAGACTCCGACTCGATCCGGCTGTCCGAATCGTGCATCGTACTGGCTCGGTCCGAAATCGACTCCATTGCGCAGTACGGTTCGTCTGCGACCGAGTCGTATGAAGTGGTTCAGAGCCGGAAACGAGTCGGTCGGCGATTTCGCGTTCGTTCGCATCGTACTTGCTCGTTCGGACGACTGTTCAAATCGGTCGGGAAACCCGCGTTCGGCTCGTATTTTTTCCGGATGAATCGTATTCGGTGCGCTTCCGGCCGAGATAGGAATCGACCCCATAGTCTTTGGTCTGCTTTGTTAACCCTGGACACCAGTAGCGCTGTTTCAGTAAAGAAATAGTCGCTGCAACGCCTGTATGTGCAGAACCCAAACCCTCGTGTGCTGCTAGAATTAAGCCTTGCCTACGATCCATATTTGGTATTACTCTATCCCCCACTCCAGGAATCTGAGCATATGGAATGTTTTGTGCATCTAACTTGTAGGAATACTTGAGTGGAAATTTATTTGGTACTGCTGTGCTGCCTTTGCGTGAAGCATTGACAGCTACCATAATCTCGCCGTCTATTCTCGTTTTTGAATGAGTGATTGCAGCTATGGACGCTGTGCGTACAGCCCCCTTTGCGGCTTCATCAGCCAATGAATTCCCTTCAACGTGAACGCCATCACGCTGATGACTCAGTGTATGTATCACGTGAGCCCTTGGTAGTTCGTTTCTCAACTCCACTACCTGTTCCCATAGCACTTTATGCTTAATTGTGCCACCTTTCGTGTCTTTAAACCCGTTTTGTTCCCAATGATGTAAATATTCATTGTACGACTGTACACAGTAAAAGGAATCACACACAATTAGTGTAGGGAATTCGTGTTCCGTATTTACCAGTGCCAGTATTAGTGCTTTTAATTCTGCCAACTGAGCTGTGCAGTCTCCTAGAGATTGCGTTTTAGTGCAACTTGGAAGGAACTTTCCATCGCGCATGCGACCTTTAACGATTGCACACACTGCGCTGTAAGCTTGCTTACTCCCTATGGCCAGTTGAGCAGATCCGTCAGTGTAAATAATGTATTCATACTGATCTAGAGGCAAAATCTCATTTGGTAGAGGATATTCTTGTTCGTATTGCAGAAATGCCTGTGTTTTTAAATTTGGATCAAATCTGTATTCAACATCCGTTGCAGTAAGAGAATTAGCCCATTGTATCCATCTGGGATGTAAGGCTTTCGCATTTGGAATGCTAGCCTTTGTAACAGCCTCTAAGGCTGGTACTGGGGTTACGACTATTATGCGTTTTCCCTGAGCCAGAGCTCTTTCTCTTGCTACAGCGTTCTGCACTGCTGTCAGGATTTTTTCTGTTGAAGTAAAACGCATCTCTGCGTTTGTGTACAGGTGTGCTTTGTATGCGATTGGTACTGTTTCGCCTTCATTGAAAGTTAAATAAGTGTACCCGCATTGACCCGCTATTACTCGGATCACTAAGTTGCGTATGTTTACGCGTGTCTGTAAATGTTTAGAAGATATCATGTCTTCCTGTAGGGAACGCAGGATATTTGTATGTTCCTGTGTCCATTGTCTGACTGAAAAATCAGGTTTTATTAAGCTGTATAAAGGTTTTACTCTTTCTGCGTAATCCAGAATGTATGTTCGACCAAAATTTAGGAATCCCAGAATTGATTGTAAATTCTTTAATGATTTTGGAGGTTGGAGCAGCGCACACTTTTCTAAAAAGTTAGCTGCTAGGCTTTTTCCTTCACTTGACAGCTCATATCCCAAGAACAGGACATTGAGATAGGCAATTTTAGATTTTTTTTAATTAAATTTATAGCCCTCAGAGGCGAATCCCATAATAATGGTGCTCACCCTGGTCAAGTGCCTCGGTAAATCATTGTGCGCCAGATAAATATCATCTACATAGGACAATGCTTCTTCATCCAAATTTTGGAGTAACTCTGTTACCCTTGCTGAAAACAACCCTGGGCTATTCTTATACCCTTGGGGCAAATGACAAAATTGCCGTTGGGACCCTAGCGCTGAGAATGCAGTCAAATACCTGCTTTCAAGCGCTATATTTTGGCAGAAAATCCATTTGAGATATCAAGTGTTGTTTTGTATTTTTGTCGTACAATGTTATTCATTAATGCGGCACTGTGTGCATTTTGAACTGCAAATGTCTTTGTGCAAGTGTTTAAATGTCTGTAATCCAAAACTAAACGATATGTGTTGTCAGGTTTTGATACGGGGAACAAAGGATTGTTCATTGGTGAGGTACAATTTTCTATCACCCCCTGGTATTCAAGTTGAACTAGGATCTCCCTGACTTGTTTTTTAGCTTCCTGCTTTATAGGGTATTGGGTTTGAGCATTTGGTGAAACTTTTAACGGGATCACGTGGTGGGTTGAATCCTCATCCCAACCAGCATGATTTTTGTACAATGCTGGAGCTAGGGCAACCGCCCACTCCTGCGCATATGCATGTTTTAAATGAATGGGAACGAGGTCGGAAAATGCTGGAAATATTACCTTTTCTCCCTTAGGGCACTCCATGACGAATGCTGGCGGCCAGTCTTGCTCTGCTAATAGGATGTCATATCCAGATGACAGATTTTTCCAAAATAGATCTTTAATTTTTCTGGGCTTGTCCCCCTCCATCCGGAGTGTTATCTCATGTAACTTATATGGGACACTTACCCGAGTATCAGGTGTTTCCACCGTGATATACTCACTCAACTCCGCTGTCACCAGAAATTCCTTCAGGTTCTGGCGAGCTATTGTTACTTCTGCCGCGCTGTCTAGCATCGTCAGAGCCCATTCCCCGTTCAGAAGCTGTGTCCTCAGAATTATGGGCATGTCTGATCTTAAGACCTGCTACCTTCTTCTTTTTGAACTGAGGTTTTGACTTTTGTTTATCTTCTTTTTTAGGTGCGTAGTCCGCAGCGCGTTGCGTGTCTCTGTACTTTGTACGCTCCTCTGAACATCCTTCCCTCTCTGAGGTTTTTGATGAACCCTGAAAGGAATGAGAGGAACGAGTATCAGTATCCTGATACCTGTCAGGTTTTTTAATATTATCCCTATTCCGGAGGTTATATCAATAAATCAGGGGCTTATAAAGTGCGCTACTCACCCGTGAGGGGCTCAAGGCGCTGGGGGGGGACAGCTCCGGATCAGTTGAAGAGCCAGTTCTTGAGGTCCTTCCTGAACGTGTGCAGGGTAGGGGAGCGTCTGATGTTCACCGGGAGCTCATTCCATGTCTTGGCTGCGATGTAGGAGAAAGCTCTCCCGCCTGCTCTGTCTGCGGATGCGAGGGACCTCTGCTAGGGCAAGGTCGGCGGAGCGGAGGTTCCTCTTGGGTACGTGGAAGGAGACTCTCTCGTTAAGGTATTTGGGTCCGATGTTGTTGAGGGATTTGTAGGTGTGGATTAAGAGCTTGAAGGTGACCCTCTTCTCGACGGGGAGCCAGTGGAGGTCTCGTAGGTGTTGGGTCATGTGCTCATGACGTGATGTTCCGAGGACGAGTCTGGCTGCGGCGTTCTGGAAGGTCTGGAGTCTGTGTAGAAGAGTTCTGTTGATTCCGGCGCAGAGGGCGTTGCCGTAATCCAGTCTGCTGGTGATGAGTGCGTGGGTGACGGTCCTTCTGCAGTCGGGGGGATCCATTTGAAAGTCTTGTGGAGGATGAGCAGGCAGTTGAAACTGGTGGAGGCGACGACGTTGATCTGGCGGTTCATGGAGAGGGAGGAGTCGAGGATGATGCCGAGGTTTCGTGCGTGGTCTGTAGGGGTGGGTGGCTTCCCGAGGGCAGAGGGCCACCAGGTGTTCTCCCAAGCGGAGGTGGAGGGGCCGAGGATGAGGACCTCGGTTTTCTCTGAGTTGAGCTTCAGGCAACTGTCTTTTATCTAAGCTGCAACGTCCTTCATTCCTTTGTGGAAGCAGAGTCTGGTGACTTCGGGGTTCTTTGTGAGCGAGAGGATAAGCTGGGTGTCATCGGCGTAGGATACTACGCTGAGCCCATGCTGTCTGACGATGGCGGCGAGGGGGGCCATGTAGATGTTGAAAAGCATCAGGCTGAGCGACGATCCTTGGGCTACTCCGCAGTTGATGTCAGTGGGTTCGGAGAGGAAGGGAGGGAGTCTGATCCTCTGGGTCCTGCCGGAGAGGAAGGATTGGATCCAGTCGAGGACGGCTCCTTGTATTCCCACGTCGTGAAGTCTGGCTGCGGGTGTGAGATGAGAGACGGTGTCAAAGGCTGCGGAGAGGTCTAGGAGGATGAGGGCCGTGGTGTGTCCCTGATCGAGTAGAATGCGGATGTCGTCTGTGGCGGCGAGGAGGGCGGTCTCGTGCTGTGGTTGCTGCGGAATCCAGATTGTGAGGAATCGAGGATGGAGTTCTCTTCGATGAAGGCGGTCAGCTAGGCGTTCACGAGTCTCTCGGTGACTTTGGCCACGAAGGGGAGGAGAGAGATGGGCCGGTAGTTTTTCAGGTCTGTTGGGTCGGCCGTTGGCTTCTTGAGGAGGGGTTTAACCTCCGCCCGCTTCCAGTCGTCTGGGAAGATGCCGGATTTGAAGGAGGCGTTGATGGTCCGTCCTAGTTCAGGTGCGATGGCGGCGGCGGCCCTGTGGAATATGTGCAATGGGCAGGGGTCCGTAGGGGCCCCTGAGTGGGTTTTCTTCAAGGTTGTGGTGATGTGTTCGATGGTGGCGGGGTTCCAGGTCGTGACGGTTGGCTTGTCTGCAGTGGCGGGCGGGGGGTGGTGTCCGGCGTCTGTTCGCTGAAGTTGTTGTAGAGGGCCTGGATCTTAAGATGAAAGTAGGAGCTGAGCTTGTCGCAGAGTTCCTGGGAGGGTGTGACGTCCATGGCTTCGCTGGGGGTTTGGTGAGCTGCTGTATGACGTTGAACAGTTCCTTGGCGTTGGCCGCGTTGGCCTGGACTTTGTCTCTTACAAAGGTCCGTTTGGTGTCTCTTATGAGCTGGTAGTATTCCTACAGGGCGCTCCTGTGGTTGTTCTGTGCTTCCGTGGTTTTCTGGTTTCGCCAGGTTTTCTCTAGGCGTCTGCAGGAGTGCCTGGCTTCTTGGAGTTCTGTGGTGAACCAGGCAGCCTTCAGAGGGCGTTGTTTGACGGGGTGGCGGAAAGGTGCGAGCTTGTCAGCGCAGCATGAGATCCAGCGGTGAAGTTCTTTGGCTGCGGAGTTGGTGTCGGTCGTGGCGCTGTGTGGTCTTGGAGGAGGGTGCTGTTGAGGTGTTCCTCTGTGACCTTGCTCCAGTTCCTTCGTGGTGGGGCGGGCTTGGGTGCGGTGGTGGTGTTGAAGGTGAAGTGGACGCAGTGGTGGTCCGTCCAATGGGGCCGGGAGGTGTGGCTGAATCGGATGTTAGTTCCTCCTGCGAAGATGGGGTCGAGGGTGTGTCCAGCTCTGTGCGTGGGCGTGTTGACCAGCTGTTTTAGTCCGAGGTTGGGGAGGTTCTCGAGGAGGATGGTGGAGTCAGGGTCGTTGCTGTTGTCGAGTTGCAAGTTGAGGTCTCTGAGTAGAATGTAGTCTGTGGAGGTGATGGCGTGGGGTGCGGCTAGCTCGGCGATGGTGGTCGTGGACTGGGTGCGAGGTCCCAGTGGTCTGTAGATAAGGGTGCCGCGTAGAGTGGTCCTGGGGCTGGTCCTCCTTTCAGAGGGCTCCTGTTGAGGAGACCTACCTCTGGATTGAGATCTGCTGTCTTTAGACTTTGGTTGTTTTTTATTTTCCCACTTCTTTTTAGAAGAAGTAGGTGTCTGCTTTGTAGTGTCCTTTTCAGGATTGCCCACCAGTTGTTGCTTTAATGCTTTCCCACCTAGACTGTCTCTGCCTAGTTCTGCATATGCAGTTTCAATTATTTTGGGTAGTTCGTGTGGTTGATCTACTGGACAGAACTCCCTTAGGCGTTGGCGGATCGCTACTGAAGCTGCTTCCCCCTTAATCTTAGCTCGTCTTATGGCTGATACCTGGTCAAAGTTATTTAGTAACTTCATCCCTAACTTAAGGGCAGGCTCTGCTCCGTACTCATTTTGTATCTGTCTCAATACGTCAGGTACTACTGCTAATGACGGGATACCATGCGTTCTGGTATATATGGCAGCAAAGACTGTACCCCAAGAGATGCAGTCCTCTACTTGTGATGTGATCCCCATGGGCAAGCAGATTGTTAGTATTCTGTGTTTATCACAGGTGGTAGTATTCGGGAATACCGCCTCAAGCTGAGTTATTTTCGGAGCTATCCAGAATGGTATTTGTTCACGTTTTGCGGGCATTTTTATTTTATTTTAATTTTATTTCCTGTACCCTGAGCTGGAGTACTATTTGCTGCACCTGGTGCAGGTTGGATTGTTAAAGTCCTCGTGACAAATTGTGTCAGGTTTCTGTAAATTTTAATTAAATCTCTGTGTTGTATGAGTAAGTCTGGCTGTATCATTGTGCCAATGTTAGGGTGCGGTGTGTAAGCCGCTAGTATTGGCCATGTGGCCCGTCTCCTCCGAGCGGGCCTAATCTTACTCTTTCTCGTACGTGGGGTAGGGCGCCATTAAACCAGTAATAATGTTCCTGGTAAGTGAGTGGAATCTCTATGTCCTCAAATGGACAATATTCCAGTGGTGCATCTCCTTCTATATAGTAGTGAAATGTCTTTGTTATCGCATTTGCTGCTGGGAGTGTAACCCATTAATAGAATACCTCTGTTGATTCGTGTGCCTCAATCACGAAAACTACAATGCCACCCCTGGCTTGTAAGCCATTTTCTAATAGTCTTATAGTGACTGTCCTTCTGAATTTTGGTGCAATCTGTATTGCATCCTCAGGATCTTCCTCGTCGTCTGACGGGGGCAGTGGCATTTGTAGTGGATCTATGACTGCGGTAGTCATTGTGTATAGAACACAGACTAATGTTTCAAAGAAACTATAATAAGGTTTTAGGCACAATTTTAGGAACACTATGTCCTTTCAAGCTTGAATAACCAACAGCCAATAAATAGTATTTTCGTACTACTCTGCTGCGGCGGATTTTGTGCCCACCCACTCCAGACGTCTCTGGGGTTTTGTGAGTAGGTTCTCTGAGAATAGCACGACTGAACTACTCAGATTCTACTGTTAAATAAGTACCCAACCAACGTTGGTGGTGCCATGTCGTGTAGTTCCTATAGTACCCCTGCAGGACCTGCGCGTTTGGATAACATAAACCGTGGGCTTGGTGACTGACTGGCTCTGTGCACCCCCACCGCGTATGTTAGCCGGATTTGCATTAGCTAGCTCACAATGCCACTATAATCTCCTCTTATCGGGGAGAGATTAGTTTCTGGTAACCTTAGATCATGACAACCCTGATCCCTCAGAATCGTGGAAACAATGTACTACTTTTCGCTCAGTCACTTGTGCTTACTTATTCGGTTTGTCTCAGAGAGTTACACAGAATAAACAGTCTGGGCGCTTCAATAAGTATTTATTGAACAGTTGTTATTCTAGTGTAAAATATATGTGCTGCAGCAGCCAGCAGACAGTAGCAGAGATATATTATCAGCAGTACGGTAAAAGTGAAGGGATAGAACAGTTCTACCATATTGGGTGCACAGACATAATATCGAGTTTTTTATTTCGACCTACATTAATATCGAGTTTTAAATATCATTGGGACAGATTATCGACATCAAGAATATCGGTGACCAGAATATCGACCAGTAGGTAAGAAATATCGTTTTTGTTAATATCGAAGTTAGTAATATCGATAGCAAAAATATTGATGTTAATAATATCGATGTTTATGTTAGTGTTATGTATTTTAGTATGTATTTTATATGTATGTGTTCCACATGTTTTGTTATGTTTTGTATTTTTTTTTTTAAATATATGTATTAATTGTTTAGAAGTTAGCAATTTTTCGTAAAGTACATTTTGCGTTTTAGTACCGTAGTGGGTTGTGGGTTTATAGGGGAATAGGGTGGGAAGTAATTTAATTACAGTAAATTAAATCATAATTTTGAGAAACTATTAATTATTTTTAAATAAATTTTGCATTTTAGTTCTGTAGCGGGTTGTGGGTTTATAGGGGAATAGGGTGGGAAGTAATGTAATTGTAATTAAGTAATTATTAATTTTAATTTATTGGTATTGATAATTAATTTATTGTTAATTAATTATTAATTGGTAATTAATTTTTATTAATTTATTAATTGATAATTATATTAATTGTGTTAATTTTTTATTGGAGTGGGTTGTGGGTTTATAAGGGGAATAGGGTGGGAAGTAAATTATTTATAATAAATTAATTAATCATTTTTATTTTTTGGTATTGATAATTAATTTATTGTTTATTAATTATTAATTGCTAATTAATTTTGATTAATTAATTAATTGATAAATATATTAATTGTGTTCATTTAGTTTAGGAGCGGGTTGTGTGTTTATAGGGGAATAGGGTGGGACGTAATTTATTATAATTAAGTAATTATTTATTAATATTTATTGGTATTGATAATTAATTTATTGTTAATTAATTATTAATTGGTAATTAATGTTTATTAATTATTATTTTTGGTATTGATAATTATTTTCTTGTTTATTAATTATTAATTGGTAATTAATTTTTATTAATTGATTAATTGATAATTATATTAATTGTGTTGAATTTTAATGTTATTAAAGTAATTATTAATTTTAATGTATTAGTATTTATAATTAATTTATTGTTAATTTATTAATAAATCATTATTTAATTTAAATAATTATTTAATTGATATTTTTAACGCCTACGCTATCCAACACTTTCCCTACTGTTGCCCTCTCTGCAGTTGGAATAGCAATTATAACCCCTACGCTATCCAACACTTTCCCTACTGTTGCACTCTATGGAGTGGGAATAGTAATTTTTACCCCTACGCTATCCAACACTTCCCCTACTGTTGCACTCACTGGAGTGGGAATAGTAATTTTTACCCCTACGCTATCCAACACTTTCCCTACTGTTGCACTCTCTGCAGTTGGAATAGCAATTATAACCCCTACGCTATCCAACACTTTCCCTACTGTTGCACTCTTTGGAGTGGGAATAGTAATTTTTACCCCAACGCTATCCAACACTTCCCCTACTGTTGCACTCACTGGAGTGGGAATAGTAATTTTTACCCCTACGCTATCCAACACTTTCCCTACTGTTGCACTCTCTGGAGTTGGAATAGTAATTTTTACCCCTACTCTATCCAACACTTTCCCTACTGTTGCACTCACTGGAGTGGGAATAGTAAATTTTACCCCAACGCTAGCCAATATTTTCCCTACTGTTGCACTCTCTGGAGTGGGAATAGTAATTTTTAGCCCTAAGCTATCCAACACTTTCCCTACTGTTGCACTCTTTGGAGTGGGAATAGTAATTTTTACCCCTCGTTATCCAACACTTTCCCTACTGTTGCACTCACTGGAGTGGGAATAGTAATTTGAACCCTTTCGCTATCCAACACTTTCCCTACTGTTGCACTCTCTGGAGTGGGAATAGTAATTTTTACCCCTACGCTATCCAACATTTTCCCTACTGTTGCACTCTCTGCAGTGGGAATAGTAATTTGTATCCCTACGCTATCTACCACTTTCCCTACTGTTGCACTCTCTGGAGTTGGAATAGTAATTTTTACCCCTACGCTATCCAACATTTTCCCTCATGTTGCACTCTTTGGAGTGGGAATAGTAATTTTTTTCCCTCCGTTATCCAATATTTTTCTGTATTGTTTTAGTTAATGTTGTGTATAATTTATTAATAAAACATTAAAAATATTATAGTTTTTTAATTTGTTATTTATATTTTTTATAATTGTATTTATATTATTTTTGTATGTGTATATATGTATTTATAATTTCTAAAATGTTTTTAACAATGTATAAGTTATTAAAATAATTAATTATGAATATTATTAAGGAAGTATATATATTATATTTTATATGTATATGTTTAATTTATTTTAACATTATGGGGCCGATTCCGATTCGGGCTGGAATTCTCTCCGACCGAGCCGGACCCGGAGAGAATTCCGACCGAATCGGACCCTAGCAGTCCGACCGAGCGAGTACGATGCGTTCGCATGCTATCGGACTCGATTCGGTCGGACTCCCATTGAAGTCAATGGGAGCCGGTCGCATCGACGCGTACGCGGGCTCCCATTGACTCAATGGGTGCGAGGCGGTCAAGGGCGCCCCTACAGCGTGTACGCGTCCATGCGCATCGCGGCGTACATGCACAGGTAGGGGGACCCATGGGTCCCCCCTGTGTGCGACTCGCGCGCCTACGAGTACAGGGGGTCCGACGCGGACCCCAAAGTCCGGCTCCGACAGCTTTTTCGAGCCGGACGGCGCGAGTCGATCGGAGTGGTCACGGCGCGCATCGTACTTACCCGGCCGGGAAACTTCTCCATAGCGCGGTGCGAGTCGTGTCCATGCGAGTCGGTCGGAGCGTGTTGAAGCCGCGTTCGAGTCGGTCGGAGATTTTGCGGGTACCTGCATCGTACTCGCTCGGCCGGACCCGCGTACGATTCGGTCGGGAAACAGGGCTCCGAATCGGATCCGGTAAATCCAAATCCGATTCGGAGCACTACCGGCCGAGATCGGAATCGGCCCCTATATGTATTAGTTATTATTTTTGAACATTTTAAAATATTTTTAACTATGTTTCTTTTAATTATATGTATTATTTACTTTATTTTACATTATTTTTTTAACATTTAAAAAAAACGATATTTTTTACACCAATATTTTTTTCTCAATATTTTTGTACTTACCATGATGTAGATAGGATGTCGATATTCTTGACTTCAATATTTTTGTCACAATATTTTTGTACCTCGATATTGTTGTAGTCTATATTTTGTCAGTGATTCCCATATTGCAATAATCATGAATACATACATGAATATAAAAAGCATTATGAAAGTACGCGTACTCCTACGATGCCTAACTAGGGGGCCTATTAGGATGGCGGGCGGACTTTCGTCCGCCCGCCACCCTAGCGGTGCTGGGACCGGCCGCCAGTGGTGCGGCGGTCCCGCACCGGCGATTAGGATGCCACCGCCACCGTGGCGGTGGCGTCCTCCATTCCCAGCATTGTGGCGGGCGGTGCTCACAGCACCGCCAGCCACAATGCTGGGAATGCACTGTGTGCATTATCATGCACAATGTGACAGGCACCGCACGTTGCCTGCCACCTTGTGCATGACAATGTAGGGAGGTACCATAGGTACCCCCCATGTGCATCCCCCACCCCACCAATACCCTGGGGGCCCGCAACGGGCCCCCAACAGCAAACTCTGCATGCCTTTCCGTGGCTGCTTCCCGCACCCATGCTAATATGGATGGCGGTGTCTAGCAGACACCGCCACCATATTAAAACCTTTTCCGCCCGGTCGACTTGTGGAACGGGCGGAAAAGCGGCGGACGGTCTTCCCGTCCGCCGCGGTACCCCCCGCCATATTAATATGGCGGGGGAAATGGGTGGCGGGTGGTGAGTAATAGCGGGCGGATCGCCACCGCCATACGGGAGGTGGCGATCTGCCCGTTATCATAATGGGCCCCTAGATGTACCTGAGTGTACCTAGCATATGTGTAGGTCTAAAAGCCTAAGAATCAAGAATTTTTTTTTATTTTTTTTATTTATTTATAAAGTTTTATATAGCACTGGCTAGACCCCGAGGTATCAGAGCGCTTTACATAAGGATCAGTGCGTTACAGGTTACATAGTTACAGGATCAGCGAGTTACAGGTTACATAGTTACATAAATTAGATCAACGAATAACGGAGGGGGTGGGGGGAGGAAAAACAGCGGGGGACGAGGAAAACAATGTCAGATGTCCGGCTGGGTAGGTGATGGCCAAGGGGTGAACCAGAGCCAGACTCCTCTATAGCTGCAAAGAACAGCTCCACCGGGCATCAGCCAAGGTTGCTCCGGCTCCGCAGTAGGTACAAAACAGTTTTGGAATCAGACCAGTGGGCATCGTCATACCTCCATCAAAAAGCACTGGTCCCGGTATTCCTGGGGAGTGCCGTCCGCCTCGTCTTTCAGCTTACCCCCAGGACACAAGTGGTGGGTGGAGAAGAATCCTTCTAGGATTTAGTCGAACCCCCATACCTGAATAGAGAGAGTGTGGGACCCCGTCCTGGTCTCGAGTTGGACACCCCGCAAGAGCTGTGTTAGACCGCTGTCAGCTGGAGCGACTGCATGCAGGAGCCTCAGCGTCTCTGGTCAGTGTGTCAGCATGGAAGTCTTGGTTCCCTCTATCTTACCGTGGCAAGATGTGGTGTATTTATACCCTAAAGTGTCTCGTCCCTCAGTATGGTTTGTATTGGTCTTTGTTAGACATGAGGAAGACGTCAGGGGTGAACTTTGTACATACATATTATGCGGGAGATGTAGCTGGTGAATGCTCATGCATAATTTATGAGTACATTGTAGGCCTGTGTTTGGGAAAAACCCTGCAGTGTTCTAACCACAGACTAGATAACGTTCAACCCTCAGAGTTCGTTGTGTACTGTAGGGAACTAATGTAGGTGAAAGATCATGCCTATATTAGGGCATAGGAGATCATGACTATAATAGGGCAGAGAGGACTATGACCATAATAAGGCATATACGAGTTTGACCATAATAGGGCATATACGACTATGACCATATACGGCATATATGAACGTGTCTATATTAGGGCCTCTATATGAAACGTAACACCGCGAGGCATCCAGACTCCAGACGCAGGTCCAGCGAGGCATCCAGGCTCCAGGCGCAGGTCCAGCGAGGCATCCAGGCTCCAGACGCAGGTCCAGCGAGGCATCCATGCTCCAGACGCAGGTCCAGTGAGGTACCCAGGCTCTCATCCTGGTCATCCTGGATGTTGGGTGGCTTGAGGGGGTTGTTGATGTGTGCTGCACTTGGCCCTGGCTGCTCCAATCTGCATTTAACTGTTTTTTTTGGGCATCTTTTCTATAGGAGGTGGACTATTTTTTCCTCACTTGCTGCCTAGCGTGCGTTTTTTATCGCTAATGGGCTTATCGCTGGATTCCGCCCGCTATCGCCTGTTTTCCTATCGCCATCGTGCTGCAGTTAGCAGCAGTTTTAGCCGCTGATCCCTGTAGCTATCGCCTGTTAGCGACGTGTTGGTAATACGTCGCTAACAAGGCGATAACTTTCAGGGATCGACGGCGATAAAAAAACTGCCGCTAAATTGCGTTAGCGATAGTTATCGCCGTTCCTTGCTAATATGCCCCTTAGTTTCTTGGATTCACAGCGGGACCATCAACTCCTGCATAATAACTATGTATAAAGTTCATTCCCGACGTCACCCTAAGTCCGACACTGGCACAGCAAGGTAGAACCCATGGGGATACCTTAGGGTATATAAACATCACATCTTGCTGAGATAGTCAGAGGAGATCAGGACTTCCCGGCTGACACACTGACGCAAGACTCTGAGGTTCCAGCATGCAGATACTCCAGCTCGCAGTGGTCTGACATCCCTTACGGGGTGTTCAGCTCGAGACCAGAACGGGGTCCCACAGTCTCACATCAGGTAATGGGGTTGGTTTTATCCTAGAGGGATTCTTGGCTTTACACCTACTCACATGCTAGGTACACTTAGGTACATCTTGTTAGGGTTGCATTGTAGGAGTACGCATTTTACTGCCATGTGTTTTATATACTTGCCTGTGGTTATGATTTTAGCAAAATGGTAGAAACCTACCATCTGTTTACTTTCTTAGTGCTGCTACTCATTTATCTATGTTACTGTCTACTGGTGATTTCAGAACACTTATTTTACACTAGAATAACGACTGTTCAATAAATGCTTATTGACAACGTCCCAACCATTTATTCTTTGTATCTCTCTGAGAAAAAGTGAGCATGAGTGACTGAGCGAAAAGTGAGCTACTGTTTCCACGGTCCTGAAGGATCAGGGTTGTCATGTTCGATAGTTGCCAAGAACTATTCTCTCCTTGGTAAGAGGAGGTAATAGTGGCATCGCGAGCTAGTTGGTACACAGGCCCACATACCCGTTGGGGGTGTCTGGAATCAGTCTGGACACCAGTCCCACAGTGTATGTTGTCTAAACGCGCAGATCCTATATAGGTTTTATAGGAACTACACAACATGGTGCCGCCAACATTGGTATTGGCACTTATTTAACAGTCAAAACTGAGTAGTTCAGTCGTGCTATTTTCAGAGACCCCTACTCACATTGCCCCAGAGACGTCTGGAGTAGGAGGGAACAAAATCCGCTGCGGCTGAGTAGGAAAATTCCTATGTATTAGCGGTTGGTTTAATCAAGCTTGAAGGATACAGTGTTCCTATTGTGCATAACACCTTATCTCTTGAAACGCTCTCCGTTCTAAAAATAATGACTGAGCAGGGAGACGTAGATGAAGGGAATCGACTAAACTTCACAACAGAAGAAGATGCAGATGCAATACAAATTGCAGAGAATGTTAGAAATGCCGTCACCCTAAAACTAGTAGCATATTGTGTTAGAGTTAGGGATGGGCAAGTGACCTTCGTGATTGAAGCACACGAATCATATAGAACAGAGGTATTCTATTCATGGATTAGATTCCCGCATGCAAATGCACAAACTAAAACATTTCACTACTATGTAGAAGATGTAATACCAAATGAATATAGTCCATATGAAGACATTGAAATTCCACCCAATTACGATGAACATTTTTACTGGTTCAAAGGCGCCCTCCCCCATACAAGAAACAGAGTAAGACTCGGTCCACTCGGAAGAGCCGGAGCAACATGGCCAGTGCTAGCGGCATACACACCACATCCTGACATTGACACGAGGAGACTTACTCATACAGCATAAAGAATTAATAAGACTTTAAAGAAAATAACACAGCTGGAGGAAGTGTTGCCACACACTGGGCCTAAGGAAAAGCATAGAATACTGACAATTTGCTTGCCAATGGGGATAGCTCCCTCTATAGAGGATTGTACTTCTTGGGGTACAGTTTTCGCTGCAATATATACCAGGACTCATGGTATCCCATCTTTAGCGGTAATACCGGATGCATTAAGACAAATACAGAACGAGTATGGAGCAGAGCCTGCTCTAAACTTAGGGATGAAGTTGTTAAACAACTTTGCCCAGGTATCTGCGATAATATTAGCAAATATTAAAGGGGAAGCAGCATCAGTGGCAATACGCCAACGTCTGAGAGAGTTCACTCCATTACAACAGGAGACAGAACTACCTAAAATAATTGAAACTGCTTTTGCAGAATTGGGTAGAGACAGTCTGCGAGCTAGACCTGTAAAACCTCAACTAGTGGGAGGTACAGATAAAGAACAGGCAAAGCAAGCACCGGTTTCTTCGAAGAAGAAATGGGACAATAATAAACAGCAAAAGAACAGATCTCACTCCAGGGGAAGGTCTCCTCAGCAGGAGTCCCCAGAAAGGAGATATAATCTTAGAAATAGAGATAACATTAAAAAATCTGACAGGTATCAGGACACTGATACACATTCCTCTAGTTCCTTTCAGGGTTCATCAAAAAACTCCCAGAGGGAAGGACGGTCAGAACAGAGACAAGAAGAGCGTACAAAGCCAAGAGACAGGCAACGCACTTCGGACTATGCTTCAAAGAAAGAAGAAAAACCCAAAGCAAAACCTCAATTTAAAAAGAAGGTAGCAGGTCTCAAAGTTAGACATGGCCAAAATTCTGAGGACTCAACTACTGAATGGGAAATGGGCTCTGACAATGCTAGATAGCGCAGCAGAAGTAACAATAGTCTCGCCGGAATCTGATGGAATTTCGGGTGACAGCGGAGTTGAGTGAGTATATCATGGTGGAAACACCTGATACTAGGGTGAGTGTCCCATACAAGTTACATGAAATAACACTCCAGATGGAGGGGGATAAGCCCAGACAAGTGAAAGGTCTCTTTTGGGAGAACCTGACTTCTGGCTATGACATCCTATTAGCAGAAAGAGATTGGCCACCTACTATTGTTATGGAATGCCCAAATGGAGAAACTGTGATTTTACCAGCCTTCTCCGACCTAGTCCCCACACACCTAAGACATACATATGCGTAGGAGTGGGTGGTAGCCCTTGCTCCAGCATTATACTGCAACCACGTTGGGTGGGATGAAAAGTCACCCCACCACGTAATTCCAATAAAAACAAACCCAACTCCACAAAGACAGTATCCTATAAAACAAGAAGCTAAAAACAGGTCAGGGAGATCTCAGATCAACTTGAATACCAAGGTGTAATTGAACCATGCACCTCATCGATGAATAATCCTTTGTTTCCCGTAATGAAACCCGACAATTCATATCGTCTAGTTTTAGATTATAGACACTTAAACTCATGCACAAAAACATTTGCATTTCAGAATGCACACAGTGCCGCATTAATAAATAACATTGTGCGGAAAACATACAAAACAACACTGGATACCTCAAATGGATTTTTCTGCCAAAACATAGCACCTGAAAGCAGATATTTGACAGCCTTCTCAGCGCTAGGGTTCCAGCGTCAATTTTGTCAACTCCTCCAGGGTTATAAGAACAGCCTGGGCTTATTCTCAAGAAGGGTAACAGAGTTACTACAGAATTTGGATGAAGAAGCATTATCCTATGTAGACGATATTTATCTAACGGATGATGACCTGGAGGAACACTTGACCAGGGTGAGCACCATAATTTTGGGTTTCGCCTCTGAGGGCTACAAGTTTAACTTTAAAAAATCAAAGATAGCCCACCTCAATGTCCTATTTCTGGGATATGAGCTTTCAAGTGAAGGCAAAAGCCTGGCAGCCCACTTTTTAGAAAAGTGCGCATTGCTCCAACCTCCAAAATCATTAAATTTACAGTCCATACTGGGATTTTTGAATTTTGGCAGAACATACATTTTGGATTATGCAGAAAGAGTAAAACCTTTCTACAACCTCATAAGACCAGACTTTTTAGTTAGGCAATGGACACAGGAACACACAAATATACTCCGTCCCCTACAAGCTGATATGATATCATCAAAACACTTACAGACACGAGTAAACGTATGCAACCTGGTGATCCACGTAGTCATAGGTCAATCTGGGTACACTTACTTAACCTTTGATGAAGGTGAAACAGTACCAATTGCATATAAATTGCATTTGTACACTAACGCGGAAATGCGTTTTGCTCCTACAGAAAGAATTCTGACAGCAGTACAGACTGCTGTAGTGAGAGAAAGAGCACTAGCTCAAGGGAAACTAATATTTGTCGTGACCCCGTTACCGGCCTTAGAGGCTGCCACAAAGGCAAGTGTCCCAAATGCAAAAGCGTTCCATCCAAGATGGATACAATGGGCTAATTCTCTCACTGCAACAGATGTAGAATACAGATATGACCCTAGTCTAAAAACACAAGCATTCCTGCAATACGATCAAGAAAATCCTCTACCAATTGAATAATGCCTCTAGATCGGTATGAATACATTATGTACACCGACGGATCTGCTCAACCGGCCATAGGGAGTAAGCAACAATACAGTGCAGCATGCGCTATTGTAAAAGGTAGGATGCAGGATGGCAAGTTCCGTCCAAGCTGTACAAAAACACAGTCTCTCGGGGACTGCACAGCTCAGTTGGCAGCATTAAAAGCACTGTTACTGGACCTGATAAATACGGATCCAGAATTCCCCACACTAATAGTGTGTGATTCCTTTTACTGTGTCCAATCGTACAACGAATACCCCACTATTGGGGACAAAACAGGTTTAGAGATTCAAAAGGTGGAACAATCAAACATAGACAACTATGGGAACAGGTAGCAGAGTTGAAGAACGAACTACCAAGAGCCAGTGGCGTAACGAAATTTGAGGGGGCTGTTATATCCCGTATAGAGACCCTAATGTAGGCCCGTTCATACATGCCCTAAAATAGACGTATTCATATTTACACTAATATGGTCATATTCGTACTTTCCCTATCATGGTCACAGCCGCATATGCCCTATTACGGTAATAACCATACATGCCCTATTATAGTCATGATTCCTTATATAGGCATGCTCTTTCACCTACATTGGTCCCATCCAGTACACAACGTGCTCTGAGGGCTGAACGTTATCTGCCTTGTGGTTTTGCAGGCACTAGGGTTTTCCCAAACACAGGCCCACACTGTACTCATAAATTATTCATGACTCTCTAAGAATATTCCACCTGCATAATATGTATGTACAGAGTTCACCCCTGACATCTTCCTAAAGCCTAATGGAGGACCAATACAAACCTTGCACGAAGATCAGTTTCTTCAGGGTATAAATACACCACATCTTGCCCGGGAAAGACAGAGGGAACCGAGACTTCCATGCTGACACACTGACCAGAGACGCTGAGGCTCCTGCATGCAGTCACTCCAGCTGACAGTGGTCTGACACAACCCGGACGGGGTGTCCAACCCGAGACCAGGACGGGGTCCCACACTCTCTCTATTCAGGTATGGGGGTTCGACTAAATCCTAGGAGGATTCTTGGCTCTTAGCTTCTAAGACCTACACACATATGCTAGGTACACACAACTGGTCCATCCCTTTGCTTTTATCGTACTGCTGATAATATATCTCTGCTATTGTCTACTGGTTACTGCAGCACATATATTTTACACTAGAATAACAACTGTTCAATAAAATACTTATTGAAACGCCCGACTGTTTATTCTGTGTAACTCTCTGAGACAAACCGAATAAGTGAGCACGAATGACTGAGCGAAAGGTAGCACATTGTTTCCACGATTCTGAGGGAATCAGGGTTGTCATGTTCTAAGGTTGCCAGAAACTAATCTCTCCCCGATAAGAGGAGACACTAGTGGTACTGCGAGCTAGCTAATGCAAACCAGGCTAACATATACGGTGGGGGTTGTCAGAGCCAGTCTGCCACCAAGCCCGCAGTATATGTTATCCAAACGCGCAGGTCCTGCAGGGGTACTATAGGAACTACACGACATGGCGCCGCCAACGTTGGTTGGGTACTTATTTAACAGTAGAATCTGAGTAGTTCAGTCCTGCTGTTCTCAGAGAACCTACTCACAAAACCCCAGAGACTTCTGGAGTGGGTGGGCACAAACTCCGCCGCAGCTGAGTAGTACTAGAATACTATTTATTGGCTGTTGGTTATTGAAGCTTGAAGGACATTTGGTTCCTACAATTGTGCACTTACACCTTATTTTAAGAACTCTTTAATCTCCCTTCTTCCAATTAAAAATGGTGGAAGAAACAAACACAACAGGGAGAGTTGCAACAAATCTCTTTGGTTTAGAAGAAGACCCTGAAGAGGCAATACAAATTGCACCAAATTTCAGAAGGGCAGTCACCCTAAAATGTCTAGAACATGGCTTAAGATCCAGGGGTGGTACAGTAATTTTCGTGATTGAGGCACACGAATCTAATAAAACAGAGGTGTTCTATTCTTGGGTTACATTCCAAGCAACAAATGCAATTACAAATGTGTTTCACTACTACCTAGAAGGTGAAACAACAGCAGACTATACTCCTTTTGAGGAAGTAGAGGTCCCGCTCACTTACCCGGAGCATAATTACTGGTTTAAAGGGGCCCTACCCCACGTACAAGGAAGAGCAAGATTAGGCCCGCTCGGAGGAGCAGGAGCCACATGGCCCATATTAGCAGCATACACACCGCATCCTGACATTGACACAATGCCACAGCCAGACTTACTCGTACAACACAGAGATTTAATTAAAATCTACAGAAACCTCACACAATTTGTGATGAGAACTTCAACAGTTCAACCTGCACCAGCTGCAGCACACAATACTCCAGTCCAAGGTACAGTTATTAAAATAACTCCACAAACATTACACGCGATAATGGGCAAAATGCCAGCAAAACTCGAACAAATCCCATTCTGGATAGCTCAGAAAATAACTCAGCTTGAAGCAGTATTCCCAAATACTACAACCAGTGATAAACACAGAGTTCTAACAATCTGCTTGCCCATGGGTCTCACACCACAAGTAGAGGACTGCACCTCTTGGGGTTCAGTCTTTGCTGCCATATATACCAAAACACTTGGTATCCCGTCAATAGCAGTAGTACCTGAAGTATTAAAACAAATACAAAATGAGTACGGAGCAGAACCTGCCCTTAACTTGGGGATGAAGTTGCTAAACAACTTTGAACAGGTCTCAGCCATAATACTAGCTAACATTAAGGGGGAAGCAGCTTCAGTGGCGATCCGCCAACGCCTAAGGGAGTTTGGTCCAGAGGATCAACAACACGAACTACCCAGAACTAGGCAGAGACAGTCTAGGTGGGAAAGCATTAAAACCACAACTGATGGGCAGTCCTGAAAAGGACACTATGAAGCAGACACCTACTTCTTCTAAAAAGAAGTGGGATAATAAAAAACAACAAAAGTCTAAAGACACAAGATCTCAGTCCAGAGGTAAGTCTCCTCAACAGGAGCCCTCTGAAAAGAGGTACAACCTCAGGAATAGGGATAATATTAAAAAACCTGACAGGTATCAGGATACTGATACTCGTTCCTCTCGTTCCTTTCAGGGTTCATCACGAAACTCCGAGAGGGAAGGACGGTCAAAGGAGCGTACAAAGTCCAGAGACACGCAAAACGCTGCGGACTACGCAACTAAAAAAGCGTATAAACAAAAATCAAAACCTCAGTTCAAAAAGAAGAAGGTAGCAGGCCTCAAGATCAGACATGTCCAGAATTCTGAGGACACAGCTTCTGAACAGGGAATGGGCTCTGACGATGCTAGACAGCGCGGCAGAAGCAATGATAGCTCGCCAGAACATGAAGGAATTTCTGGTGACAGCGGAGTTGAGTGAGTATATCACGGTGGAAACACCTTATACTCGGGTAAGTGTCCCACATAGGTTACATGAGATAACACTCCGGATGGAGGGGGACAAGCCCAGAAAAGTCAAAGGTCTATTTTGGGAGAATTTGTCATCTGGGTATGACATCCTATTAGCAGAGCAAGACTGGCCGCCAGCATTCTTCATGGAGTGTCCTAGGGGAGAAACTGTAATTTTTCCAGCCTTTTCTGACCTCGTTCCCATTCACCTAAAACATGCATATGCGCAGGAGTGGGCCGTTGCCCTTGCTCCGACATTGTACAAAAATCATGCTGGTTGGGATGAGGACTCAACCCACCACGTGATCCCGTTAAAAGTTTCCCCAAATGCTCAAAGGCAATACCCTATAAAGCAGGAAGCTAAAAGACAAGTCAGGGAGATCCTAGATCAACTAGAATACCAGGGGGTGATAGAAAATTGCACTTCACCTATGAACAATCCTTTGTTCCCGTAGCCAAACCTGACAATACATATCGTCTAGTTTTAGATTACAGACATTTAAACACTTGCACAAAGACATTTGCAGTTCAAAATGCACACAGTGCCGCATTAATGAATAACATTGTGCGACAAAAATACAAAACAACACTTGATATCTCAAATGGATTTTTCAGCCAAAATATAGCGCCTGAAAGCAGGTATCTGACCGCATTCAGTGCGTTGGGGTCTCAACGGCAATTTTGTCGACTCCCCCAAGGGTATAAGAATAGCCCGGGGTTGTCTTCAGCAAGGGTAACAGAGTTACTCCAAAATTTGGATGAAGAAGCATTGTCCTACGTAGATGATATTTATCTGACGGATGATGACTTACCGAGGCACTTGACCAGGGTGAGCACCATTATTATGGGATTCATCTCTGAGGGCTACAAATTTAACTTTAAAAAATCAAAGATTGCCCACCTCAGTGTCCTGTTTTTAGGATATGAGCTGTCAAGTGAGGGAAAAAGCCTAGCAGCTAACTTTTTAGAAAAGTGTGCGCTGCTCCAACCTCCAAAATCACTAAAGAATTTACAATCGATTCAGGGATTCCTAAATTTGGGTCGAACATACATTTTGGATTACGCAGAAACAGTAAAACCTTTCTATGATTTAATAAAACCTGATTTTTCAGTCAGACAGTGGACACAGGAACATACAAATATCCTGCGTTCCCTACAGGAAGACATGATAGCTTCAAAACATTTACAGACACGCGTAAACGCACAAAATTTGGTGATCCGAGTAATAGCGGGTCAATGCGGGTACACTTATTTAACTTTTAATGAAGGTGAAACTGTACCAATCGCATACAAATCACACCTGTACACAAACGCAGAGATGCGTTTCACTTCAACAGAAAAAATCCTGACAGCAGTTCAGACCGCTGTAGCAAGAGAAAGAGCTCTGGCTCAGGGAAAACGCATAATTGTCGTGACCCCAGTTCCAGCTTTAGAAGCTGTTATGAAAGCTAGCATTCCAAATGCTAAAGCCTTACTTCCAAGATGGATACAATGGGCACATTCTCTTACTGCAACGGATGTTGAATACAGATTTGATCCAAGTTTAAAAACTCAAGCATTCCTGCAATACAAACAAGAATATCCTCTACCAAATGAAATTTTGCCTCTCGATCAGTATGAATATATTATTTATACTGACAGATCTGCTCAACCAACCACAGGAAGCAAGCAAGCTTACAGCGCAGCGTGTGCAATCATTAAAGGTCGCATGCGTGATGGCAAGTTCCATCCAAGCTGTACTAAGACGCAATCTCTAGGAGACTGCACGGCTCAGTTGGTAGAACTCAAAGCACTGATACTGGAACTTATAAATACGGATCACAAATTCCCCACACTAATTGTGTGTGATTCCTTTTACTGTGTACAGTCGTACAATGAATATCTACATCATTGGGAACAAAACGGGTTCAAAGACACAAAAGGTGGCACAATTAAGCATAAAATGCTATGGGAACAGGTAGTGGAGTTGAGAAACGAACTACCAGGGGCTCACATGTCACATACACTGAGTCATCAGCGTGATGGCATTCACGTTGAAGGGAATTCATTGGCTGATGAAGTCGCAAAAGGGGCTGTTCGCACAGCCGCAGTAGCTGCAGTCACTCGTTCAAAAACGAGAGTAGACGGCGAGATAATGGTAGCTGTCATTGCTTCACGCAAAGGCAGCACAGCAGTACCAAAGAAATTCCCACTCAAATACTCCTACAAGTTAGTTGCACAAAACATTCCATATGCTCAGATTCCTGGAGTGGGGGATAAAGTAATACCAAATATGGATCGTAGGTAGAGCTTAATTTTAGCAGCACACGAGGGTTTGGGTTCTGCGCACACAGGCGTTACAGCGACTATTTCTTTACTGAAACAGCGCTACTGGTAGCCAGGGTTAACAAAGCAGACTAAAGACTATGGGGCCCATTACGATGACTGGCGGATGCACCTCCGCGATGCTGGCGGTGGGAGAAAACGCTGTTTTCCGCCCACGAGCAGCGGTGCACACGCCTGCCATATTACAATGGTCAAACACAGCCCATTTACCGACCACCGCGGTGCGACGTGAACTGCCATCAAAACGCGCCTGCCACCGCGGCGGAGTTAACCAAACGAGAGCCACCGCCGTGCGGAATGACGTCCCTCACGCCATACAAATTAGGATGCGCCAAACAGCCAGGCACACCGCAGCGGAGAAACCGGCCAATCTGAGCAGGCGGAAGCACCACAGCGGAGCGCAAAAGTGAATACCGGAGCCGACCGCCATGGACCCGGCACTACACGTCTTCCCGGCGCTGTACATGATACTCCTCCAGCAAGCCATGGACCGTGGCGGACGCCGCCGCAGGTACGCGAACACACAACTCTGCACACAAACACAACCCACAACTCCATGGCTGATGTAAGGTTCCCGTCCCAACCAGACACCCTGGTGGGGACAGGAACACAACCACAGGTGTAGCCACACATGTCCTACCTGCCACAAGTTCACCCCTCCCCATCCAGGTCACCATGTCCGCGATCTAGAAATAATGTCCGGGTCACGTGACCGCAGCGGTGAATCCGCCTTAAATAATGCGCACAATGTAGTAGGCAGGGCCACCGCAAGGCATGGGCAGTGCACAAAGTACACAGGGAAGCACCTCCACACTACACACACTAGGCCCACCCACAACATGAAGGGACATGCCATGTGACCCTCCTGTGCTCCCACATGCCCAATATCCAGCCAGGTGAACACACACACTGCACCACACAACAAACAACTAGGGAGACAGCCGCATCAGGTGTGGCTGCAGAGTAACACACAGCGTAGAAGCACAAGGCCAGAGGAACTCACTCACCACAACAACACCACACTCATGGCAAGTAAACTGAGTCAAAGCACAAAATAAACACACACAGATAATGAACAAACACTCTAATGGACACACAGCCTGCCAAGTCACACAGACATACCCCACACTGACACACAGCAACAAACACAGACCACATGCCAGCAGCAATGGAGGACAACAAATAGGAAACCTAAAGTGAGGTGCACACAAATGGAATGGCAAGGAGCTGAACACCAAGCATGTGTACAACACATGCAAGTGAAGGAACATATAACAACAACCCCAGCCCAAAAATTCACACATGGCAGTTACAGTGAGTGAAGTCAAACCACAGTCACCTCACTGCAACAACTCAGGGAGACAGCAAGGCAACCCATGTATAGGCACCGGGATGAAAGGAAGGGTCTGAAGTCTAACACTGAACAGCCAGACATCTGTATCCAAATACACCACAGGAGTATGTCAGCAGCACAACACACAGGGCCCATTGCAACACCCCATGACTGTCAAACACAAGTATGAACCTTCACACAACACCCACACCCATCACACCTGCAGCACACAACACCAGTGACAAACACACAGAAGCTTGCCAATAATGTCCAGTCAATACACTGACAAGCAAACACACCCCCGGGGGGCATCCACAAACATCACATACACACAGGAATGGCAGAACCACGGTACGCACAAAAACAACTGTCAAACACAGAACACAATCAAAACACACACACAGAACTACTACAATAACAGACAAGACCTGTGCAGTTAAACAGTGGAAATTCAATGGGAGCACAGACACAACAGGAGTACACAACCTCATTAGTCAGTAAAAATGCACAGACAACATACCACAGCACATATAAGAAGTGCATCCACACAAAACAATAATGGAGACAAACAGGGAGAAATGGGCCTACAATGACACACAGACAGACATACCACACCACCCATCAACTCAAAATGGTGTCATAGTGTACCACATGCCTGCACATGCACAAGAATGACAAGAGACACATCAAATATGAGAGGAGAAAACATCAAGGATGCACCTAAAAAAAGCATGGGAACTACAATAGACCGCTGTTCATGTGACAGACACACAAGTAAGGCACACCACAATGGCAACACACATCTGAATCAATAACAACAATAAAACACACACACTGACAGGCAAATAGAACACCACACACAGAGCATATGTCATCTGCATGAGACAACACAACACAAACACTGCACACAGCCAAATCAGACACAACACATGCACATGCAAAGATATCAACATGCTACAACAGCTAAACATCAGGGGGGGCACACCAGGCAAGGACAAGGCAACATACACTCACAGCACTGCATGCACACCAAGCAGTGTGTGCACAACAGACATACCAGTTACAAACAGAGATGAGTGACACACCATGAACACACACAACAACAAACTAAACATCACACAGACAACAACACACCCAGGAAGTCAAACAGTCCACAGCAAACACACCTACAACTAAGCCAACACACACAGATGCACAAGTCTGGGAGACCAAAGCTGAAACAACATGATCAGAGGAAACAAGACATTGGCAATGTTGAAGTGGCATATAGAGCATGTGTCACAGTAAACCATACCCACACAGTAACCCTTTATTCAGGAAGGACACTGACACAGCAGACATCAGGAATAATCTATTTATTATTTACATTTTACACAGTCATGCAGCAAAATTTAGACAAGAGCAAGGCCAGTGACCAGTCCAAAGTGCAGATGAGGAACATGAGATCCTGCATAGGCAAGGGGCAAATAGCAGTGAACAGCAAGGCCAGTGACTAGGACACAGTGCAGGTGAGGTACATGAGAAGCTGCACAGGCAAGGGGCAAACAGCAGTGAACAGCAAGGCCAGTGGCCAGTCCAAAGTGCAGGTGAGGAACATGAGATCCTGCACAGGCAAGTCTAGGACATCAGTCGACAACAAGGCCAAGGGCCAGTAAAAAGTGCAGAGTGAGTACATGATATCCAGCACTGGGAATGGGTGGCACTGTACCCTGCCATGGTCAGCAACACACTCAGGGTGTCAAAATTGGGCAGTCCATGGCACCACTGTGGGAGAGACATGTGTGTGAGGGGGAATAACACTCAGACTTGGCTGGCAGTATGACTGGGAGGTGGCTGTCTGTCGGGGCCAGTTGGGGTACTGGCTCGGGGAGAGAGAGGCCCAGCTGGGGTAGAGCCATCAGTGGTCTGGGAAGCCTGAGGGCTGCTAGGTCCAGGTGTGGTAGAGCTATCAGTGGTTTGTGAAGCCTGAGGGCTGCTAGGTCCAGGTGTGGTAGAGCTATCAGTGGTTTGTTAAGCCTGAGGACTGCTAGGACCAAGTGTGGCAGAGCCATCAGTGGTCTGGGAAGCCTGAGTGCTGCTAGGACCAGGTGTGGTAGAGCCATCAGTGGTCTGGGAGGCCTGAGGGCTGCAAGGACCAGGTGGGGTGGTGGCACGTGGACGTGGACTCATGCTTGCATGGGACACAGTGTGTGTGGGAGAATCTGGAGGGGTGCCCTTGCGCTTCTTGGATATTTGATATGGCTTCCCTGTCCTGGGATTAATGCCAAGTGGGGTCTATACAACTGGCACACTCATCACAAAAGCAGGATCATGTGCAGATGCTGGTCCTCCCTCTGGGGACGTGTTGGATGCTGCGGGATGCTTGCCCCCGGATTGCCTCTGCCCCTGCATCACCTGTTTACCAGGTGTCCCCCCTACAGTGGCCTCCATTCCTCTGCTTAACAGGGCTCTGGATGGGAGTTGATGTTGTGGGTGAACTTGCCTTGGAGCTCTTCCTACATGTACTCTTAGCAGGCACCTGTTTGTCAGTGGGCACGGAAACTGTGTGCTTGTCTATGCGAGACACTTTTAGGACAGGTGAGTCCTTGGCTGGGGATGCCACTGAGGCATGTGAGCCTGAGGCCTGCTTCTTGCCATCCTTGCCCTGGGTGTGGCCTGAAGGGCTCTTGCCTCTGTGCTCTGGTGTGGGTTTACCTTTCTATGGGGATGGTGTCTGCGCCCTGGACTGCTTGGGCTGCTGCTGCCGTGTGCTGCGTGTGCTGTATCTTTCCCTTGATGTCTGGTGTGTGTGGTCACTATCATCAGATGTGGCCACTGGCAGGGTGGTGGGCCTAGGGACTGGAGCAGGACTATGTGATTGTGCAAGTTGAATGGCTGCTGTTACTGCAGTGGACAGAGACTGTACAGTCCGGTGTAGCCCACCCATGTCGGAATGAACGCCCTCCATGTAAGCCACCTGTGCCAATTTTTTGTCATGGTCCAGGAAGGCATTGAGGAGAGCTGTCTGACCCACACATAGCTGGCGCAAAAGGTCCACAGATTCAGCACTGATGGCAGCAGGGGGGGCAGGGGCAGGGGCAGCGGTGCCTGGGGTGAAGGACACTCTTCTCTTTTTAGTGGTGCGAACACGGGCAGCAACAGTGGGAGTAGCAGGGAGGGTGGGCACTGAATGCTGTGTGGTGGACAAGGAGGCAGAGTCCCCGTTTCCTGTGGCCAAAAACATAGATGCGTCACTGCCGTCGTCAGATGACGTAGAGGTCTGCGTCTCTGGCTGTGAGTCCTCTAGAAGACTACGGTCCCCCTCTGATGCGCTGGTGACATCTGTGTCACTATGCTGGTGTGCAGCAGTTGTGCTTGATGCCTCACCTCTGGTGTCCGTCCCCTGTCCTTCCTTGCCCATGTGAGATGCTGCATGAGAGAGAGAGAGAGGTAGGATCAGTACATTGGCATCAAGATTACAAATATCTGCAAGGAAAGCATCACTTATGATGAACAATCATCCATGTTGGACAACACCATGGGCAGTAACATTGTGCAACCTCAATCCAAACATCGAAATTACTGTGGCATAATGCATACTTGGCATAATTCACCCATGTGATGAACACACAGCCAATTAGCCTGTTGTTGGCTCTGTCTAACCAGACACACATATCCCTCTGTGCACACCTAGGGCCCTGAGGGGGTAAAAGATTCGACTCACAACATGTTGCCACTGTCACATCTTGAGCCAGCAGAAGTGTCCAACACAGAGACAGACTCCAACATATACGCCCACAATGGACATGAGCACATGCCATCCACCATGTCGTATCTTGCGGCACAACTACAGTTGCACATTGGTGTCAGATGTGCATTCAGCACACATCTAACGTCAGGCAATGCACACATTGATGATGGCACACTCAGATTATGCACTCTGCCAGACCCTGACATGGGATGTCCGTGACAACCCCAATGAAGATGATACCAGAAGGCCACAACTACAAATGTGAAGTCAAGGGCCATTACACCAATGACATGGGAAGGTACATGTAGGGGGAATGCATGACAACTGCACCCAACACCGTGGCCCCTTACATGCCATTGCATCACACTAGCAACATCACAGCCCTGCACTGGCCCAGGCTTGGAGCACATGCAGCCAAACAACACCCAAAGTCACACTCACAGAATACTCACCACCAGCTTGCTGCTGATGCCCATTCAGACGTACATCCAGTTGAGGCTGCGGCACAGCTAAAATGCGTGCCATTAGTGGTGTCATGCTCCGCCGCGCCAACCTGCCGGCCCGAGGGATCAGCCCCAGTGTCATCTCGGCCACGTTCCTGCTCAGCCGGCAGATGTCATCCCACCTCTTGTGACAGTGGGAGCGCCGTCGGTTGGAGACACCCAGAGCACGCATCTTGCAAGCAATGGCCCTCCATGCTTGGGTGCAATAATCAGTGAAACCTACCACCATTTCCCAGGGCAGGAGCATGACACTGACTCATCCCAACTTCAGCCATAACTGTAGCAGAGACAATAAATCTGCAACATTTATACATCATCATGTGGGAAACACACATTAATGAATGCAGGTGTGAGGGTGGATACAGTACATGCCCATCTCATAGCCATGCATGATGCCAGCAGGGAGCAAAATGTGTATGCTGACCACATCTACTGCAAAATCTTGGGAATACCAAGACATGTAGGACATCACTACATATGTTACTGTGAATACTCACTGTGCCCAATACTGTGCAGCCCTCAAAGCACTTGCCCTTAAACTGCCACACTGTGTCATGGAGGTCACATTGAGGGACATGACCTCACAAACGCAAACCCTCATCACAAGGCCTGTCGTGTGCAATCTACATGTCTGTAATGGCTCATTGATGGAGAGTCAAGAGGAAAAGCACAGATTTGACACTCTTTACATTCAGTGTTGTGTCACTGTCAGATTGGGCGGTGAATGTGCAGGCCAGTTGGGGTCACACAGAGGTCCAACGTGGGGCATCTGATATTTTAAATGGAGGGATCATTTGGAAACACAAACTGTGCCAACACATGTGAGTATGTGCACATGCTGGTGGTGATGGAAGGGTCTGGGCACGATAATGTTGAAATGTACAGTGTCATAGGTGAATTACCAACAAGAGTGTCACCCTGGGGGATTGAGGTCCTGAGCATAGTGCAGAACTAGAGATGAGGCACATATTGAGTCAGAAACAATTCCCTCACTACCCTCTGGACAACAACCCTAGCTAAGGCTACAGATGGGCCTGTGGAGGACATCAGGGACACACACAGACATTCAGACTGGCAATCACTGTCCTGACTCCTAAATTGAGAAGTTGCAGCCTCACTGTATGTCTGACAAGACATTACATTTCCCTCACATCTGGATGTGCATGTTCAATAGGCTAAACACACCTTCCCCCTGGAAACAGCATGCTAGGTAGTGCATGACCCAACCCCACACTCTCTCGCACATACTGCAGCAGATCAACTTCATGTGTGCCCCCCCTGCATTCTCACTCACACTCTGAGATACTTACCATGACATTTTGCGCACCAAATAGCCTTGGATACTGCGTGAGCACCTCGTCCACCAGGACCTCCAGCTCCTCGGTGGTGAAGGGAGTGGCACGGATCTTCTCAGTCCTCGACATCACTGTGGGCAGGAGACAGCAGCAGCAGCAGTTGGTGGTGAGGGCTCCCAGGCAGCAGTCCCTGGAGGCAGCAGCAGGTGAGGGGTCCCAGGCAGCAGTCCCTGGAGGCAGTAGCAGGTGAGGGGTCTCAGGCAGCAGTCCCTGGAGGCAGCAGCAGGTGAGCGGTCTCAGGCAGCAGTCCCTGGAGGCAGCAGCAGGTGAGCGGTCTCAGGCAGCAGTCCCTGGAGGCAGCAGAAGGTGAGGGGTCCCAGGCAGCAGTCCCTGGAGGCAGCAGCAGGTGAGGGGTTTCAGGCAGCAGTCCCTGGAGGCAGCAGCAGGTGAGCGGTGTCAGGCTGCAGTCCCTGGAGGCAGCAGCAGGTGAGCGGTGTCAGGCTGCAGTCCCTGGAGGCAGCAGCAGGTGAGTGGTCCCAGGCAGCAGTCCCTGGAGGCAGCAGCAGGTGAGTGGTCCTAGGCAGCAGTCCCTGGAGGCAGCAGCAGGTGAGGGCTCCCAGGCAGCAGTCACTGGAGGCAGCAGCAGGTGAGGGGTCTCAGGCAGCAGTCCCTGGAGGCAGCAGCAGGTGAGGGGTCTCAGGCAGCAGGCTCAGTGAGCTGTGGAGATGTGTGGCTCTCACACACACATATATAGCCCCCAGGGCTAGTTTCTGTGGTACTAAGCTGCTGCAATTGGTGTTCCAGGTCTGCCTCATTCAAAAACATCCAATGACCACCTCCTCGGTGGCGGAGCACGCCTACCGCGATTTTCAAGTTTGCATAAGGCTACCGCGATAGCGCTTCCCATTGCCTGTCAATGCATGGGCCGTGGCGGGGACACACCGCAGGGGACAGGCGTGCGGTTCCGCGGTGGTGCATCTTTCAAGTGCATCCAATGACCAGCCCCGCCGTGGCGGAGCACGCCTACCGCGATTTTCAAACCTGCATCAGGCAACCGCGATTGCACTTCCCATTGGCTGGCAGGGCATGGTTCATGGTGGTGACACACCGCTGGTGGCATGCGTGCGGTTCCGCGGTGGTGCATCTTTCAAGTGCATCCACTGACCGGCCCCGCGGTGGCCAAGCACGCCTACCGCGATTTTCAAAATTGCATCAGGCTACCGCGATAGCGCTTCCCATTGGCTGTCAATGCATGGGCCATGGCGGTGACACACCGCTGGTGCCAGGAGGTAGCTACCGCGATTCCGGGGACATGCATTGCTATGAGTGACCAGGATCTGGGTGGCAGAGCATGCCAACCGCCATTACCCATGTGTATATGCCTATCAATCCCGCTATGGTGTCCTGGGCCATTGGCGGTGACACACCGCTGGTGCCAGGAGGTAGCTACCGCGATTCCGGGGACATGCATTGCTATGAGTGACCGGGATCTGGGTGGCGGAGCATGCCAACCGCCATTAGCCATGTGTATATGCCTATCAATCCCGCTATGGTGTCCTGGGCCATTGGCGGTGACACACCGCTGGTGTCAGGAGGTAGCTACCGCGATTCTGGGGACATGCATTGCTATGAGTGACCGGGATCTGGGTGGCGGAGCATGCCAACCGCCATTTGATCATGTGTATATGCCTATCACTACGGTGAGTGTGTCTTGGGCCATTGGCGGTGACACACCGCTGGTGCCAGGCGCTGGCTACGGCGAGGGTGCAGCATTACATTGTTGACCATGGGCGTGATAGTGTTGTGTGAGCACTTTTAAGGCACCAATGTACACATCGTGCTGTGTCAATGTCATGGGTCATATCTGTACTTCGAACAGTGGTCACTTACAAAATATCATGGCACTGGATCTGATTTAAATGGACTATAGTTAGTAGTGACACCCTTAACTTCATATCTAACACCAAATGCCACAGTGAAAGAACTAATGGGGCACATTACTTCTACACAATTTCATATCTGAGCCCACCTTTGGCCCCAATTTCATGTCTGTCAACAAAATGTACCCCTAATTTCATATATGACCCCAAATTGATCCCCAATTTCATGTCTGTCAACAAAATGTACCCCCAATTTCATATATGACCCCCAAATTGATCCCCAATTTCATATCTGGCCACAAAATTTTCCCCCAATTTCATATATGACCCCCAAATTAATCCCCAATTTCATATCTGTCCACAAAATGTACCCCAATTTCATATATGACCCCCAAATTGATCCCCAATTTCATATCTGTCCACAAAATGTACCCCCAATTTCATATATGACCCCCAAATTGATCCCCAATTTTATATCTGTCACAAACAACTTACCCTCGATTTCATTTCTGATCCCAATATTTACACACATATTCATATCTCACACAATATGTCACAATACATTACATGATTTTATAAACATTTCAGCATTCTTTACATTAATCACCACATATGTCACACTGTTGTCTGTTTGGTAACACCTATTACAGCCTTGTTATTGTTCACAGTAGCAAATCCAACTGTATATGTCCACATGGACATGTGTGTGCTCTGCATACTCAAGGATGTTAATTACATCACCGGCACACTTGGCATCCTGTACATCCTTATTATTTGTCACTTGTATCTATGCCTTTGGGTGTGTTTTGTCTCCATATCTGCCATATTTTATCACCATTACTTGTGTCATTGTGTCTGGTATGTGCTCATGTTGTTCATCCTGTCATATGTGAATTTGTGATACGTGCACGGAGGCAGAGTACCCCGTCTAGAATCCCGAATACAAGGAACGTGGGTCCATTTTGCAGTTGCATCATACGGAGTGAGAATTTATCATCCCTCCTTTGGATTTGATAGCAAGACGACAATGTTTTGAAAACCACCACTTTTTAACAAAAGATTGGCAGCATATCTGTCTTTCCTTCTCTCAACATACACTGGGAAGTGAATCTTGTCTACTAGAAGCCACTGATTTGATACTGCCAGAAGCAAGAGTAAATGCCTATTTCTTGATAAGTGGATGGTGAGGATTTTTCTGCGCCTCTCCAGTATATCCGAGTTTGGGAGTACGTGAACTAGGAGAATTATCTAAATGAGGTGGGAAGAATTATTGCTTTCCTGAAGAAGGTGGGGAGATATAAGATTGGACCCACCGAAACGCGTCGGACGCTCTGTTTTTGAAATACATCACGGATCAATGATTAATGTTACACTACATGATTAATATTCGACTGGAGCTTTTTGTCTCAGTTGTGTGCATTGTAACTTTATTGATTGGCTGTTTGACTATCGTGATGTTTTCCTGACAAGAACATATTTTCCTTGCAGTTTTGTTTGTCCCACTTGTTGTGGTTTTTTAACCTGTACTGATGATTTTTGTGATTCGTTGAATGATACTTTTGAACATTAATTTGTTTTTTTAAATGAATGATTTTTAAACGTTTTAATTTGACATTGTTTGTATATACATTATTTTAATAAATTTTGGGTCAGTTACGAAAAGATTTTTTGCACTGATTTGACTTTCCTGGTTCATGTTCTCTACTCCTCTGAGTGTGATCCACCCTGTTTGAGTGAGCAGTGTATGTAAGAGTGGTGTTTGTGGTTAAAATATCTGCTCCCAAAGGGATTGTTTTTTTGACTTTGGTCATATGTGAATTTGTTACATGTATATTTCCACAGTTGTGAGTATGTTGATAGTGGATTTGATGTGTGTGGTGTGTTACGTTGGTACTCACCAAGGACAGGTGCATTGACCTTGTTCACATGAAGATTGTTGCCTTGGATGATGGACTGTAGCCAAAAGTGGTGATGGTGCTCACTGACTGGGAACTTTGATATGGCATCTGTGAACAGTAGACGGTGTGCCACAATTGCCTGCACATTGATGTAATGCGTATGCTTTCATTTGCTTGAATTGGGTGCAGTGTTGGCAGGGTGCACAAGTAGGACACGTGTGCAGTGATTTTCAACCAACACGAGTGGATAAGCCTGCTATGGCGTAGTAGCCTTTCTGGGGCACAAGCTGTTCCTGCGCAGTGTGGGTGAACTGAAGGTGCTGTTGAATCAAGCTGATGATGTCATCCAGGACAGGTGAGATATACCTTGATAGGGCTGGCTGTGACACTCATCCAACTCTAACTTTTGTTGTTTTGAAGGTACCAGATGCAAACAAGTGATGCACAGCCGGCATCTTTGTCCGCGGAGGGATGTTGATAGTCCGCTGTGTTGGTCCTGACAGCCTGTGGGGAATGTGGCTCAGGATGCTTTTGATGTTTGTCCTTTAGGACCTGTGTTGTGCAATTACATCCGATGGTGTTATGTGTATGAGACTGTTGTGTTTTTGTTATGTACTCAGTGTTTTCATGCGCTGACTTGTAGGTATACTGGTGTGGGTTTGTCCTG
This sequence comes from Calotriton arnoldi, assembly GCA_963921515.1. Taxonomy (NCBI): domain Eukaryota; kingdom Metazoa; phylum Chordata; class Amphibia; order Caudata; family Salamandridae; genus Calotriton; species Calotriton arnoldi. The sequence goes on along the minus strand of CAWUFW010015213.1, from coordinate 27,856 downwards.
GTGGTGTTGTAGGTTGGTTTTTTGTGGCACTGTTGTGTCTCCAAGCAGCTGGATGATTAGCTCCATGGCATCTGTTGTATTTCAGTTGTGTGTTTGGGCAGTGCTACCTTCATACTGCATGTCAAAGTGCAACTTGAGTACAGATTAACGTTTGTCTACAGTCCTTTTGGATCACGTGCCTAATCCACTTTTTGTGTGCCACATTGACAATCTGTCTGCTTGTTGATGATATTGTGCAGTGGTGTCATTGTGTCTTGATCCACGGCGACACAGATTCTGCAAATGCTTTACATCATTAGTCATTGACTGACTTGGAATTGTGATTTGCAGCATGTATGGCATGTCCACTGATGACAGTGGATATTAGCACAGGCTTGTGAAGATGTATGTGAATGTCTCTTAACTTGTGTGGATTAGAAGTGGCTCAAATTCCATAATGAGTCCTTCAGAACTAGTCAAATTGTGTTGTTAATGTGTCCCCTGTCATGAGTGCACATGAATGTGTGGCAGGTACAGCAGCCACTTGGAAGCCAGCAGTGTTTCTGTCTCACACATGTCCTGTATCATATACTGTCAGGGCTGTTTACACAAGAGTTTGAAATGTGACTAATAGCATTCACAGAGACAGTTTCCATGTTGGTTGTTCTCTCTGTGCGAATACTGAACAAGTGTACAACTATGTTTTATCAAGGTGTCACAACATTTGACTTGCACTGTATGCTGCATTGTGATGCCAGTCAATGTTTGCGCTGTGTCAATCACAGGCTACGGATTTGTGCACATCTCATGTTCTGTTGCAATGACGTGTCCCCTTTCATCTCACCTAGGAGGCGACCTAATGTGTATCATCAAATCACCCTGCTGGCTAACATTGAGGATGATGATGTAATATGCAGATACCGTCTGGACCGCACAAACATCCAAGACCTGTGTGCCATGTTGGAGCCACACCTGCGGGCTGGCAGGACATACCCAACAGCATTAACAACTGAATCGAAGGTGATGGTGGGACTGCATTTCCTGGCTAGTGGGTCATTCCAGGAGACGGTGGGCATTGCAGGGGGGATGTCTCAGCCCACCTTCAGCATGGTGCTACGTGATTTCCTGTCGGCCATGATGCAATACAAAGACCGATACATTAGTTTTCCAAGGAGGGTGACTTTGGCGGCTGTGAAGGTGGACTTTTATGCCCTTGGTCGCATCCCTAATGTTGTAGGTGCTATTGACTGCACACATGTTGGCCTGGTTCCACCACAGGCACGGGAACGCATATATAGGAATCGTAAACATTCACATTCCATCAATGTGCAGGTGGTGTGCCAGGCCGATATGATCATATCGCATGTCTGTGCCAAGTTTCCCGGCTCTGCACATGATTCCTACATCTTGCGCAACAGCATTGTGCCCCAGCTGATGGCCAATCTACTTCCGGAGCGGGCATTGATTGTGGGAGAGTGGACAGAGCCAAGTTGTGTGCTGTGTGTGCCATGCTGTCCTCTGCCACAGTGGTATCACTTAATCTGTATGTGTTTTTCACAACTAGGTGACTCTGCATATCCCAACAGATCTTGGTTGCTGAGCCCACTACGCAATCCTAGGACACCGTCTGAAGTCCGCTACAACAATGCCCATGGGAGAACACGTCGGGTGGTGGAGCGAACCTTTGGTCTCCTAAAATCGAGATTTCGCTGCCTGGACAGGACCGGAGGGGCACTCATGTACTCACCTAAAAAGGTGTGTCAGATAGTGGTAGCATGCTGCATGCTGCACAACCTGGCCTTACGGAAACAAATCCCCCTGATCCTGGACGATGATGACCAGCCGAGGCCCCCACCTCGATCCCACAAATATCCAGTGACAAGGATAGTGGAGAGGAGGAAGGTGTCGACCAGCGTCAGCAGCTCATCAACCGCTACTTCACTTGAAGGTGAGTGACAATGTACAAGTGGTCCATTGTCTGTTAATGTAGTTGTTTGCATAAAGGTCTGTGTGATATTTGTGACTGCATCCTGTTGTTGACTAACCCTGGGCAAAGCACTACGCTACGCTCGCGTAGTTTGCGAAGTTTGCGCTACTTCGCACAATGCGAATTGCACGTAGCACAGTGCAAACACGCGTAGCATAGTGTAGCGTAGTGCAGCGGTCATTTTTTGCTTGCTCGCGGTCCTCAACGTCAAGTTGGCGACCGCGAGCAAGCAAAATGACATCCCAGCGAGACTTTTTCCTCGTTCGCGATCAGCAACATCAAGTTGCCGATCGCGAGCGTGGAAAATAAACCTCCGGCGAGATTCTCAACGCGGGAGGTCAGGTTTCTCATTGCGAGTGGTCGCGTATGCTCGCGACCGCTCGCGATGAGAAACTACCAGTCCGCGTTGAGAAGCTGCCGCTCGAGTAAAAATCTACTCGAGCGGCAGTAAAGACAGCTCGCACTGTGCAAGATGCCGTTTTCAATGATTGCACAGTGCGGACAAGCATCCGGCACTGTGCAATCATTGCGAACAGTGCACTACGCAGTTCGCGTAGTGCTACGCGTAGCTCGCGTAGTGCGAACTGCACTTTGCGTAGCTTTGCGTAGCGCTACTTCGCGAACTACGCCCAGGCTTATTGTTGACTCAGTGCTGGCTGCCAATGTGTTGGGTACAGGGTAGTTTGGCACAGCTACAGGATGTCTATGTTGGTACTGTTGCACATTGTAATGTGTGCATATTGGAGTACATTGATGACATGTGTTGTGTGATGGCTGTGATGCCACCACCTGACTACTGACTTTTGTTGTGTTGTGTTTTGCTAGGTCCATTCTGCCTCTCCTTGCCTACAGAGAATCCATGCTCCTGTGACATTGTAACCATGGTAAACATTGCAAATACTGTGATAAACATGGAGCAGACACAACTACATTGGTGCGTTATTGTTATTTATTTTCAATGGGTATATGTGAGGGGGAATTGGATTTTACATAACTGTGAATGGTGAATCAATGAGTTGGCAGTGATGGTAGATGAGACAATTGAGTAGGCACCACATTGATGTGGTGACACAGTCCAACAGACGGATGCCATTACCATGGCAGTGTGGGTAAGGACAGTGTACAAAGTCAATGGCAGGGTGAAGAGTGTTGCCATCATGACTGGCTCTTTGACTGGCGTTTGGCAGGTGCTTTGCCATGGCTGAGTCCCAAGTTTTTCTTTGGACGGCCCCTTCTTCTTTTGGCAGGGGGGGCATCGTCTGCTGGGCCAGTGGGTTCTGAGGAGTCACCCCTCTCGGTGCCCGCAGGGGTGGATGATGAATTGTCATCCTGCGTGGCAACGGGGGAGGTGGAGGAGTGGTATGTGGCACTGGCCTGTCCCTCAGTACCGCCACTAACTGGCCCATGAGGTCCACGATTTGTCCCATACGGTTGTCCATGGACCTTAGCAGACGTTGGAGCTCCAGGGCATCTTCGTGGACCTGGCCCATTTGTGCCTGTGTGTGTTCATAGGCACCAACAACTCTGGTGATATTAGCCAGGGCTTCGGTCACAGTGTCCTGTGGTGTTGGAGTCCTACTTGTCCTCCCACCTGCCCTGCTATCACTGACCTGTTGCCTCACCACTCTAGGCACACGCCTACTCTCCCTGCCCTCTGCAGTTGTTGGTGTGGGCTGGGCATCCTCTGGGGCAGGGCGAGTGTTGCAGGCAGCAGTGGTAGTGGTGGTGGTGGTGGTGGCGGCACAGGTCGTTCCAGCAGGGGTCAGCATTGATGTTGTTGCTGTGGGGGGGGCAGTGGGGTCATGTGACCGGTTGTGCCCTGGCACGCCAGATGGGCCGGCTTGGAGCTCCTCATCCAAAGAATCCAGGAACTTCGCATCAGAGTGTCCATGTTCCGGGGGAGGAGACTGGCTCTGCAGGTTGAGGTTGTCATCCTCTGCAGTCAGTTGTTGGTCACCTGTGGGACAGAGGGTACATGGTCATTGACTTACACCCATCAGGCTTGCAGTGTTTGATGTCTCTTATTTACATGTTGTGCAACACACAGTTACGTATTTCTTTAATTGTATGTCTGCACAGTGATGTGCGTCATGACATGATGTGGAGGTACATACATATTTTTCCATGGTGTGACAAGTCATTGGATACCATGCCCCACGTGAAGCTCTTAGTATTAAACTGAAAGGTCGTCATCTGACAACTGGCTGCTATCCAACTTGATGTGATGCATCTTTGCTGATTACTCTTCCTGGCAGATGTTACATATGCACATGTACTGGCCATTGTACCATTGTTATCTCATGCAGACCTTTGTAATGTTCTGTGTTTGGATTTCATTGTTCAACAGACCATGCCTGTTTATTGTTACCATGGTCCTTCATGCTCAGCAGCCATGGAATTTACAGATAGCATTTGGGGCAGTGCATATATGGTCCCTGATTTGCTTACACATGGGTTTATTTGAGTCACAGTTCTGTTTCTGTCACAGTTACATATGCTTAGCTGTCTGCATGCTATCAATTGCTATTTTATTGGGGTGTATTTTGTTGTGATGTGAGGCCTTGTGTTGACATTAGCTCAATGCTTTTGTTGAGGAATGCTGGGGTGCATGCACTGTCTGATTACCTGTCCAGTTGTCCTTTTTAGGTGGACTTGCTGACACATGCTTCTGGGTGGGGAGAGTGCTCCTCCTTCTGAGAGGTGGGACAGGGGTGGCTGGTGGGAGTTGTGGGGCAGGCCTCCCTATTCCAAACACACCTCCCTGGAAAGATGGCTACCTACCTGTTAGGTGAGGGTGAAGCACACAATGGCTGAGGCATGCTTCTGGGTGGGAGGGAGTGCTCCATCCTGCTCAGCTGTGGGACAAGGGGGCCTGGTGGGAGTTGTAGTGCAGGCCTCCCTATTCCAAACAGCCCTCCCTGGAAAGATGTCTACCTACCTGTTAGGTGAGGGTGAAGCACACAATGGCTGAGGCATGCTTCTGGATGGGAGGGAGTGCTCCATCCTGCTCAGCTGTGGGACAAGGGGGCCTGGTGGGAGTTGTACTGCAGGCCTCCCTATTCCAAACAGCCCTCCCTGGAAAGATGTCTACGTACCTGTTAGGTGAGTGTGAAGCACACAATGACTGCCAAATGGTTGTGGGTGGGGGGGTGTAGTCCATCCTGCTCAGCTGTGGGACAAGGGGGCCTGGTGGGAGTTGTAGTGCAGGCCTCCCTATTCCAAACACACCTCCCTTGAAAGATGGCTACCTACCTGTTAGGTGAGAGTGAAGCACACAATGGCTGAGGCATGCTTCTGGGTGGTGGGGGAGTGCTCCATCCTGCTGAGGGATGGGGCAGGGTGTGCCTGGTGGGAGTTGTAGTTCAGGCCTCCCTATTCGAAACACACCTCCCTGGAAAGATAGCTAGCTACCTGTTAGGTGAGGGTGAAGCACACAATGGCTGAGGCATGCTTCTGGGTGGGAGGGAGTGCTCCATCCTGCTCAGCTGTGGGACAAGGGGGCCTGGTGCGAGTTGTAGTGCAGGCCTCCCTATTCCAAACACACCTCCCTGGGAAGATGGCTACCTACCTGTTAGGTGAGGGTGAAGCACACAATGGCTGAGGCATGCTTCTGGGTGGGGGGAGTGCTCCATCCTGCTGAGGGATGGGGCAGGGTGTGCCTATTGGGAGTTGTAGTGCAGGCCTCCCCATTCCAAACACACCTCCCTGGGAAGATGGCTACCTACCTGTTAGGTGAGGGTGAAGCACACAATGGCTGAGGCATGCTTCTGGGTGGGGGGGAGTGCTCCATCCTGCTGAGGGATGGGGCAGGTTGTGCCTGGTGGGAGTTGTAGTGCACATTGCCTGGACACATACAGCACAGTTGATATTGTGTACCTTTGTGATGATTCAGATGGGGTGAATGTTAAATCAGTGAGCCCTGTGTTTGGTATTGGGGTGCAGATGAATGTACTTGTGCCTCAGAGATGTAGCTTTGTAGTTGTGCAAGACAGTACATGTCAGTTTCATGGTATACATTAGTTGGTACTTACCAGCCTCTACTCCCCCGTCTATTCCTTCAAGACTCTCTGGATGCAGTATGGCAAGCACCTTTTCCTCCCACGCAGAGAACGGTTTTGGTGGAATGGGAGGGCCTCCACCAGTCCCATCAGCCAGCTCACGGTTCTTGGCCCTCCTCTTCTTGACAACACTCTTCAGGTCATGCCACCGCCTCTGGATTTCATTCTTGTTGCGGGGCACGTTCCCTACTGCATTGACCTTGTCCACTATCCTTACCCACATGTTTGTTCTTGTGGCTAATGGTGTCTGTTGGACCATGCTACCAAAGAGTTGTGGTTCTACTCTAATTATCTCATCTACCATTACTGTCAACTCAGTGTCTGTGAATTCTGGCATTTTCTGTGGTGCCATGGTGTGTGCTGTGTGATGTTTTGGGGTGCAGTTGTGAGGGTGGTGTGGGTGGTGTTGCTGGTGTGTGTGTGTTGTGGTGTTGGTGTGATGTGTGCAGGTTTGGTTCTCCTTAGTGCTCTGGTGTTGTTTCCTTCTGTTGAGTCGTTTTGCAAAGGATTGTGGTCAGGGAAGGGGCTGGTTTTATGCTCAGCTATGTGGGTGTGTCTAGATGGTGTAATGCTGTCAGGTGTGCTGTGTGGGTTGTCCTGTGATTTGTATGTTTGAATTTGCCATGGGGGTGTGCCATTAGGATGTTTCAGGTTATTTGTGGGGCAGGGCTAGTTGCCTGTGTGCATTTGTTGGCCTTATTGGGTGTTTCTTTCCTTGACCGCCATTTTGTTGACGGAGCATCCGCAGCAATGGCTATGCTGCAGGCCTTCTGCCGTATCTCCCATTCATTGCTGTTGGCGACCGCGGCGGTCGGATACAGTGGAACGTACCACTGTGACATCGGGGATATCATAATTTCATTGGTGGTCACTCCGCGTGCCTGGCGGGGGTTTTGTATGTTTACGCTGTGAGACCAACCGTCGCGGTTGGATTTTCCCCATCTCCGCCGTCTACGGGCACTTTTTCGATGCCTCCTACCGCCGCGGTTGTAATGTTTTGGCAGTTGATCCTAATAGGGTCGGCAGTGATTCCGCAGTACCTGCGGACGGGAATTTTCCGCTTCCTTGGAGGTTGGTTTTTTTTCCGCCCGCCATCGTAATGACCCTCTAAGTCTTGAAATGCGACATCTGCCAGCAGATGAAAGGCTCCACCGTAACACGCCCAGCGCAGACACCATTACTAAAATCAGACAAACCTCTCGCATGTGTGTATTTGGACCACTGCGGACCCCTACAATCGGATGGGTCCAAGAAATATATCATGGTTGCAGTGGATTCCTCCTCTAGATTACTATGGGTGTGGCCTCAGCGCTTGGCTGACGCTCGAACTGTTATAAAAGATTTGTGAGTCTTTATCGGCACATACGCAGTTGACACGTTACATTCTGACCGTGGTCCGGCGTTTAGCTCTCGGGCTTACAAAGAGGCCATGGAAGGAATGGGCGTAGCATTGCGGTACTCCTCTCCGTACCATCCCGAGGGAAATTCTGTTGTGGAGAGGAAAGACCGGGACTTAAAGCAATCTTTAACAGCTAGGGTATTAGGCAAGGGCGGTAGATGGGTCGATCACCTTTATGGGGTACAGCGCGCGCTCAATAACCAGCCAAGAAGCTCTCTAGGAGGTGTCACTCCTTACGAGGTCCTATTTGGGACGAGAATGTGGGTACCTGATCTTGATTGTGAAAGCACAGTGGCGGATGAAAAACCATTTGATATCTGTGAGAAGTTGGCCTGGTATATGCTGTCCACTAATTATAGTGGGCACCTTGCACCAGTCCAAACAACCCCTTATTGGAGATAGGTTAAAGACAACCTTTATTGAAAGCTATCCTAGTGGTAGCTATGGAGAGCAGCCTTCAGGCTAAGGGGCCGATTCCGATCTCGGCCGGTAGGGCACCGAATCGGATTCGGCTTAACCGGATCCGATTCGGAGCCCTATTTCCCGACTGAGTCGTACGTGCGTCCGGGCGAGCGAGTACGATGCGTGCGCTCGTGAAATCTCCGACCGACTCATTCGCAGGACCCAACCGCTCCGACCGACTCGCACGGGGACGACGCGCACCTCGCAATGGAGACGTTCCCCGGCCGGGTAAGTATGATGCGCACCTCGACCGCTCCGACCAACTCGCGCAGCCCGGCTCCGAGGAGCTGTTGGAGCCGCACTTTGGGGGTCCGTGTCGGACCCCCCTGGAAGCGTAGGCGTGCGAGTCGCACACAGGGGGGTCCCATGGGTCCCCCCTACACGTGCATGTATGGTGCGACCCGCATCGACGCGAACACGCTGTAGGGGGCACCCTTGTTCGCGTCGTGCCCATTGAGTCAATGGGAGCCCGTGTACGCGTCGTACCACTGGCTCCCATTGACTTCAATGGGAGTCCGACCGAATCGAGTCCGATAGCATACGTGCGCATCGTACTCGTTCGGTCGGACTGCTAGGGTCCGATTCGGTCGGAAATCTCTCCGGGTCCGGCTCGGTCAGGGAGATTTCCGGCCCGAATCGGAATCGGCCCCTATGTCTTGAAGGAATGTAAAGCAGCTTGTTTTACCAGTCTATAATCTCTTGAGTGACCAAATGAAAGAGGACCACACCAGGTATATATTTAAAATATATGTATTTAGTCTTAAACACACCCCTCTAGTCTCTTTATGAGGCTAGAGTTCGAAGTACATAAGTTACAAGTCGAATATCAACAGTAATAGCACAAATACACGTTTGAGCCCTAGGGCGTACCAAACCATATACCAATAAAGTGGTATAAGAACCACGACTGAGCTAGACACAAGGCCTAGAGCCTGTAGAAATGCTTGGACCACAAGGAACCACCCAAGGTAGTGACACAGGGGACCCACGGGGGACGCGTGCAGTGTGAGAACACAGCCGCGTGCCACCGTTGACTTCTATGGAGAATGTCGCGGTTGGAGTTTTAAAGAAAAAGGACACTTAGAGGAGGACTTGGAGCAAACCCCTTTAGAACTAGGCTGTTCTAGAGTCAATACCCATGGGAGAACCGGAGTACTCGTGTTACCTCACCCAGGGAAGCCGGGTGCATAGGTGCCTTTCGGGGTCGGGTTTCGTCGTCGTTTTCAATGGCGATCTGCTGCAAAGTGCTGCTGGCGACCAAGTCGAAAGTGTTCGGGTGGATCCAAAGGTGGATCGAAGATCTGAAGAACCTGAAAGCAGAGGGGACAGAGTCTGGGTCACTAGCCAGTGACCAGGAAGGTGATGAGCGGATGCCCACCGATGTCGGGTGCTTCAGGTAGGTTGACGGTCGTCTTGACTCTTCAGCCACGAGGTCCAGGAGGTGTCGACGACAACCAGGAGCTGGATTCGAGCTGTCCCATAATGTCTGTCGATTGCTGGGGTGTCGGCGACCGGATTGGACCCAACAAGCCTTGGCAACGGCAAGTCACGTGGAAATAGAAGAAGGACAGTGGTACAGACCAGCAAGGTCTGAGGGACTCACCCAGCGAGGGTAAGTCAGGGCACTTCTTGAGCAACCAAGGAAGCCCAAGCAGAAGATAAGTTGCCTTCGGGAGGGCCCACTAGCCAACGGACTAGAGACCGCAAAGGAGCCTTGAGTGGACGCACTTGGAGCTAGCTTGCAGGACACTTGTGGAGTGGAGGCCAGTGATCTTCGGTGCAGTCGGTGCTGGAGGCGTAGGCTACTTGGAGCCCAAAGCACAACTTCGTGGGAGACCAGGAAGAGGATGCACTTGCAAATGTGCTTGGTGTCCAGGGGTCACGGTTCCACGTTATCCACGACAGCTACGGGCCTCAGATTTGCTGGGGACTCACGGCAGCCTCGGGGAAGTCTGGAAATCTACTTCTGGTGATGCAAAGACTTTGGCGTCCGGCGGGAGCTTCGGCGATGCAGACCGGACAATTGCTTCTTAGGTGCCTGCCAAGCAGGGGAGTCACTCCTTGACCCCAAGGGAGATTCTTCAGTCCTCTAATCTTGAGTAGAGCGTCGAAGTTCCAGGATTCAGTTACAGAGTTTCATCCAGGGATATCTAAAGTCCTAAGGACTGGGGTCCCATACTTATACAAAGTTAGGGGTTGGACATACTCTGGGGACCCACCGATGGGAGGGTCAGGGAAGAGGGGTGGTTACACCCATTCCCTTTGTCCAGTTTCGTGCCAGAGCAGGGGCAGGTAGCCCCTGCAACCGGTTTGAACTGGCATATGCACAGGGACACCAAATGTGCCCCCAGTGCAGGACTTCAAAGCACCAGAGGGTGCTCCCGCCCAGCCCCAATACACACTATCCTGTCTGGGGAGGTGGTTACACCTCCCTTCAACAGGAAACCTATTGTCCAGGCCTCCCCTGCCGGAGTTTCAGTCAGCAGCAGGAGGCCAGACCCGTGTCTGTGGCAGCGGCATCCATTTTGTGATGCCAGAGCTCTGGAAAGAAGTTACCGGGTAGCCCGGTGTGTACATGTCTCTCCCTCTAGAAGGGTGGAACGCTACCCCCGCTGCCAGTATTGGCGGGGGGGTAGTATTCCAAGATGTTTGGCACCAAACACGACATGTTTTGGTGCAGCCAGTCCAAAGTTAGCATTGTACCGCGAGGATATAATGCACTTAAGGGTATATGGTCAGGCTGCACCACAAACAGCATCAGAGGAGGGACTCCGAACGCTGCAGAGGGGCTCTGCTCATGCAGGGGCACCCTCTCACATAGAAAACAAGCACTCTGCCTTCAGGATTGTTAAGGCCTGCCATAGGAGTGACTTATAGGTTTATATGTGTGTGCAATGGTAGTGATATAGGTAGCCTATATCACAGTAAGGGGTGCATGCACCACCTTACCTAGGCTGCAGTAGCAGACCTGTGGTGTCATTTTGGCTGGCCTTCTAGGGGTGGCATAATACATGCTTCAGCCCCTGGCCTGCCTCTGGGGTACCTATGCCCTGGGTACATAGTATACCATATACTAGGGACTTATAAGGGCACTCCAGATTCCAATCAGAGATGTGCCTAAGGCACATGGAAACCATTTTAGAGAGGAAGCAGCTAGGCTGGGGTTCTGATTAGCAGGGCCCCAGCCAGACTAAAGTCGAAAAACAGTGAAGCATCAGCAAAAAGTGGGGGTACCCATGTGAAGCAGGTCCTACTCTCCTACAATATCCATGATCGTTTGGCTGTTTTACAGGATCTAAATGAATCCAGAACACAACAAAGTAACGTGCTCCAGAAACAGGCCGGCCTATTAGGAAGTCAAGGCAATAACGGCAAGACCTGTCTGGATCCCAAAAATCGGGGATCTGGTCAGAGAGAACATTGCTGACAAGAAAGAATTTGGTCCATCCTACAGAACGCCTGTACCGGTCCTTGCAATCCACAGCACAAGAACTGTTCTGCTGCCACCTCTTGCCGGAAAAAAGGAGAAAAGATTTGTCTCAATTGACTTAATCAAACCACACTATGTGGCCGATACTAAACAGTAGGCGTCGTGGACTCCACAGTAGCAGACGCCCTCCTCTCGCTACAATCCAAGAAGTTCAAACAGAAAGGCTCATCACGTTTGAAGAGCCACCTGTACGGAATGAAGGACTAAGCAACAACGCTATGGAACTCGTTCCACTTCGACAAGAAGTACATCAACAAGAAGAAAATCAACTTAACAACCAAGTTGCAATCAGACCTAACACATACATCTACGTCAACATGCCTCGTCAAGAGCAAAATCCGATTTCAACAAATCCCGATTGAATTCCAACAATTGATCGAACTGCTTCTGGCTATTTCATGAACTTTGATACGTTTTCACTGGACCGAAGCGAGCCGGAAACGACGCCAGCCAAAAAATCACTGATATTTTTTAGAAAGACTTACCTGGTGTCACCTTGGATAGAACTATGATATATCACTGGGATTTTATTTTTCATTTTCTGGCTAGGTTTAATAATAAATGTTAGTATGCTTATTAATGGACGATACCTCCAGCAAAGCTCTACAGCCCAAAGAGTCAATTTGATTTTAAAACCACACCAATCTTCACATCGTGAACCAAGAGACTTGTCTTCAGTAAACATCACTGCAGTTCCTATACCGGACGGTATAGTATGGGACAAGATTGATTATGATGTATTCGGTCCGACTGAACTTTTAGAAAAAACTGCTGCATTTCCGAACAATGAAATGTTAGAAGGTACTTCAGACTATGATACATTGTACTGTTACCAACAATTTGGTGATCATTTCCTACACAAATCTATAACACCTAGAAATGTATTTGAGTACCACCAGTGGGAACACTGCCCAACACCTCCAAAAGGTAGTTCGCAAGCATTTGCACAGAAATTCACATACTTCTCAGGGTTTAACACATCCGACCCAAAGTCATTTTATTATAAAGTGGCGAAAACTTCAGCTCAGAAACTTATGTTAACTAACACCAAACATATTTACTCTGCACCCTTCCTGTACAAACTGTCTACACAGGGTTTCGACCTATGGAAAGACACGATAGATTCAAAATCAATCTGGGGTTCTAGGGACTGGCAAGTCTAGGGAATAGAAGCACTTTTTAGAGCATGCATCATTCCGCAGCAGATGTTATTTCTGAACGAAACTGTGCAACAAACATCCTGTCTTGGATTAGCCAAAGGCAAGGAAATGAACACACCGGGGTTTCCAACACCATCACAGATGGGTGGGGGGCAGAATTCGACTACACATGGGGTGAAATTAGATGACATTTTCCAGTACAACAGATCAGATCCTGATTGGACAGAATGGCTGGTTTGGCCCATTGACACAAACATCTGTCAACAGAGATTTATGAATACAACCGAAGGGTTTAGTATCCATAGGCCAGGCCCACGCTATGTACAGAGATAACACCTGGGGGTAGTGACATCCTATAGTGTTGGGAAGTTGTGCCTTGATTGGCTAGAGACCTCAACACGCACAGAAGTGAAGCACCACTTGACCTTACTAACTCCTGACATGGATCTTAGAGATTTTCTACTAGGACCCAGGAAACAACATCAGAAACATTTCATATATGCAGGCCTTTATGCCTACTATAATGAGAACTGGAAAATATCCCAACAAGAGGCCGCAGAGAGGATACGGGAAATAGACCGTATTAACTTAGAGAATGCATTAGCTGTAGTGGATAATGGGTTAACAAATTTGACCTCCAGGATTTACTCCTTAGGCAACATTGTGTCTTCGGCGATCGACATACTAGAACAAGATCTGGCCTTGTTACAACACGGTCAATCTCAGCTACGTTCTCTTATGATGTTGAGCTGGACGCTACAATCTTTGTGTGCAGGCTATGTGCCCTGGCATTTTATAAACAGCATGTCTCTGTTTTCAGAATACAATCTGACTGATAAACAGACAGAAATGGCACAGAGGGGAGCCAAATACACAATGCTGCGTATTGAGAAACTGGAAAGGTTACCATTCACTGCAGCCGAATCACCATCAACTGAATGGTTAATCCATGGCCAAATCACTCTACCGGTCACTACGTTTCAGTTTCAATATTGCCTTGAGCAAAGGCAGGCAGGCAGATATGAAAAAATGGGTAAGGGATACATCAAGGAAACTTGGGAGTTACCATATAGATACCAATGCCCGAATGGGGATCGAGAAGTGTATCTGAGTGCTACAAACTGCAAGAACGCTTTAAGCGGTTCTCTCATGTGTCATGATATTTCTCTACACGGAGCCTGCAGTGGTTCAGCGGCGAACCTATCTTGTCACATGTCAGGGCCCCAGCGGCCATGATCACGCCAGTGTTCCAGCTGCTCTCGAATGGGAGTTACTTAATGCTAAATGATCAAGGTTGCTGTGGGATGCTTCCGGGCGTCGCCTATCTAGTAACTGTTAACTCCAGGGTTACTTGCTGTATGCAAGTATTGTTTCCGCCACTGAACACAGTCAGGGAGGCGCCGCTATGGCCTTCCCTGAATGTTTGTTTTATACAGTTTGATACTCTGAGCCGATTGAAAGCCATGTTTTTGCAACAACCCGTGCCCTTAACCTCCGCTCGAGAGACCTATGAACTTCAAGTTGCAAGGACCTCGACCGAGATACAGGCACTCATACATACAAACTGCCCCATTCATTTAGCAGAAATGGTGCGTCGTATCTTCAACATGTCTGATACGAGCGGTATTGTACACCTATTTAAGACCATAGGGTCAGGACTGCTTAACACCTTCCAGACGGTCCTCGGAGTGATCCCAAATTTTATACACTCCATATTGGGAAGCGTATTTGGAGGATTCCCGCTCATCCTATTACTGATCGCAGGAGTCCTGCTTATAATACTGCTGCTACGCAATGGACGGCCCAATTCCAGAAGGGTTGTTGAACACACTCCTGGAACGGAAGTACCGTGAGCGCATGGTACAACTTCTGGGTTTACCTTGCCTGCGAGAACTCAATGCCTCCTGGTTTCTATCGTTTAGACCAGTCTGGGTAGACTGCATCCTACCTGTTCTTCGATGCCTGTTCTGCGGAGAAGAATGCTCGTTGGATTTATGTCTAACATTTCCATCAGACGCGCCTCCGGACATGGATGCAATGCTGGACCCCATAAAGGCCCACGCTCTGCGTTGTCCCCAGCAGCTTCCGATTCTGATGAATGCATTTCTTGAGAATCCACATGTGCCGTTTGCTCCTGCTGGGTTAGGCGACTCCTCCACAGTCTCACGGGTTACAACTGCCGCACCAGATGCCGCAGCTCCGACTGATGGCAGTGCTACATTCCATCTATGTGCGATTGACGTTCTATGCGAGGCGTTGGATTTGTCTACTGCAGTGGCTGACTCCGATATGGATGTGCTTCCTAGCCCGGATGCTTAATCTCGAATTGGTTCACTGAGTCCTGGTAAAGAATTCGGCTTTTGCTCGTTTCAAAATAAACGATCTAAATTTGGAACGTTGCTTACAAATTGACACTGTCGCTTACAGAAAGCATGGCCTTCTCCCGCTTATAGTGATACAGCTTTATGAAGAGACAGTGATTGACTTTTAAAAAGTGGCAACTGGAAATAGCTGAATTTTAACACTTTTATATATATTTTTTTTAACATCTTTTTAACGAGTTTTTAAACTCATGTTTTTACTGATTTAAAAAATATTTTAAATTGTCCAGATTTTATAGTATGGTCATTATTATCCTTTTCGGAAGAGGAGTGGGTGTTATATCCCGTATAGAGACCCTAATGTAGGCCCGTTCATACATGCCCTAAAATAGATGTATTCATATTTACCCTAATATGGTCATATTCGTACTTGCCCTATTATGGTCACAGCCGCATATGCCCTATTACGGTAATAACCATACACGCCCTATTATAGTCATGATTCCTTATATAGGCATGCTCTTTCACCTACATTGGTCCCATCCAGTACACAACGTGCTCTGAGGGCTGAACGTTATCTGCCTTGTGGTTTTGCAGGCACCAGGGTTTTCCCAAACACATGCCGACACTGTACTCATAAATTATCATGACTCTCTAAGAATAGTCCACCTGCATAATATGCATGTACAGAGTTCACCCCTGACGGCTTCCTAAAGCCTAATGGAGGACCAATACAAACCTTGCACGAAGATCAGTGTCTTCAGGGTATAAATACACCACATCTTGCCCCGGTAAGACAGAGGGAACCAAGACTTCCATGCTGACACACTGACCAGAGACGCTGAGGCTCCTGCATGCAGTCGCTCCAGCTGGCAGTGGTCTGACACAACCCGGACGGGGTGTCCAACCCGAGACCAGGAGGGGGTCCCACACTCTCTCTATTCAGGTATGGGGGTTCGACTAAATCCTAGGAGGATTCTTGGCTCTTAGCTTCTAAGACCTACACACATATGCTAGGTACACACAGGTACATCTAGGTAGGCATCGTAGGAGTACGCGCACTTGCATAATGCTTTTATATTCATGTATGTACTCATGATTATCGCAATATGGTAGAACTGTTCTATCCCTTTGCTTTTATCGTACTGCTGATAATATATCTCTGCTATTGTCTACTGGTTACTGCAGCACATATATTTTACACTAGAATAACAACTGTTCAATAAAATAATTATTGAAACGCCCGACTGTTTATTCTGTGTAACTCTCTGAGGCAAACCGAATAAGTGAGCATGAATGACTGAGCGAAAGGTAGTACATTGTTTCCACGATTCTGAGGGAATCAGGATTGTCATGTTCTAAGGTTGCCAGAAACTAATCTCTCCCCGATAAGAGGAGACACTAGTGGCACTGCGAGCTAGCTAATGCATACCAGGCTAACATATACGGTGGGGGTGCCAGAGCCAGTCTGCCACCAAGCCCGTAGTATATGTTATCCAAACGCGCAGGTCCTGCAGTGGTACTATAGAAACTACACGACAGGGCCCCCCTGCGAGATGCATGGAAGGGCCCCCGCTCCGAATTTTATCAAGAACTCTCGGGCGAAAGTACTGTGCTGAGGCGGCCCCCTGAAACTTGGGGGCCCCCCCGCACCATGGGGGATGCGGGGGCCTGTGTTACGCCACTGCCAAGAGCTCATGTGATACACACGCTGAGTCATCAATGTGATGGCGTTCACGTTGAAGGGAATTCATTGGCTGATGAAGCCGCGAAGGGGGCAGTACGCTCTGCTTCCGTAGCTGCGATCAGTCACTGTAGGAGAGTAGGATCTGCTTCACATGGGTACCCCCACTTTTTGCTGATGCTTCACTGTTTTTCGACTTTAGTCTGGCTGGGGCCCTGCTAATCAGAACCCCAGCCTAGCTGCTTCCTCTCTAAAATGGTTTCCATGTGCCTTAGGCACATCTCTGATTGGAATCTGGAGTGCCCTTATAAGTCCCTAGTATATGGTATACTATGTACCCAGGGCATAGGTACCTCAGAGGCCTGCCAGGGGCTGAAGCATGTATTGTGCCACCCCTGGAAGGCCAGCCAAAAGGACACCACAGGTCTGCTACTGCAGCCTGGGTAAGGTGGTGCATGCACCCCTTACTGTGATATAGGCTACCTATATCACTACATACATACACACATATAAACCTATAAGTCACTCCTATGGCAGGCCTTATCAATCCTGGAGGCAGAGTGCGTTGTTCCTATGTGAGAGGGTGCCCCTGCATGAGCTGGGCCCCTCTGCAGCGTTCGGAGACCCTTCTCTGATGCTGTTTGTAGTGCAGCCCGACCATATACTCTTAAGCGCATTATAACCTTGCGTTAAATGCTAACTTTGGGATGGCTGCACGGAAACATGTCGTATTTGGTGTCAAACATCTTGGAATACTACCCCCCCACCAGTTCTGGCAGCGGGGGTAGCATTCCACCCTTCTAGAGGGAGAGACATGTACACACCGGTATACCCGGTACTGACTTTCCAGAGCCCTGGCATCACAAAATGGATGCCGCTGCCACAGACACGAGTCTGGCCTCCTGCTGCTGACCGAAACTCCGGCAGGGGAGGCCTGGACAATAGGTTTCCTGTCCCAGAGAGGTGTGACCACCTCCCCAGACAGGATAGTGTGTATTGGGGCTGGGCGGGAGCACTCTCTGGTGCTTTGAAGTCCTGCACTGGGGGCACATTTGGTGTCCCTATGCATACCCCAGTTCAAACCGGCTCTGGGGCTTCCAGCCCCTGCTCTGGCGCGAAACTGGACAAAGGGAAAGGGGTGTAACCACCCCTCTGCCCTGACCCTCCCTTAGGTAGGTCCCCAGAGTATGTCCAACCCCCTATCTTAGTATAAGTATGGGACCCCAGTCCTTAGGACTTTAGATTAATCTGGACAAAACTCTGACACAGAATCCTGGACCTTCGACGCTCTACTTCAAGATTAGAGGACTGAAGAATCTCCCTTGGGGTCAAGGAGTGACTCCCCTGCTTGGCAGGCACCAAAGAAGCAATTGTCCGGTCTGCATCGCTGAAGCTCCCGCCGGACGCCGAAGTCTTTCCATCACCAGAGGTAGATTTCCAGACTTCCCCGAGGCTGCCCTGAGTCCCCAGCAAAGCTGAGGCCCGTAGCTGTCGTGGGTAACGTGGAACTGAGACCCCTGGACACCAATTGCATTTGCAAGTGCATCCTCTTCTGGGTCTCCCACAAAGTTGTGCTTTGGGCTCCAAATAGCCCCAGCCTCCAGCACCGACTGCACCGAAGATCACTGGCCTCCACTCCACGAGTGTCCTGTGAGCCAGCTCCACGTGCGTCGACTCTAGGCTCCTTCGCGGTCGCTAGTCCGTTGGCTAGTAGGCCCTCCCGAAGGCCAATCTTCTTCTACTTGGGCTCCCTGGTTGCTCCAGTCGTGCCCTGACTTACCCTCGCTGGGTGAGTCCCACAGACCTTGCTGGTCTGCAACATCGTCCTTCTTCCATTTCCACGAGACTTGCCGTTGCCAAGGCTTGTTGGGTCCAATCCGGTCGCAGATATGCCTGCAATTGACAGACGTCATGGGACAGCTAGAATCCAGCTCCTGGTCATCGTCGACACCTCCTGGACCTCGTGGCTGAAGAGTCAAGACAACCGTCAACCTACCCGAAGCACTCGACATCGGTGGGCATCTGCTCATCGCCTTCCTGGTCACTGGCTAGTGACCCAGACTCTGTCCCCTCTGCTTTCAGGTTCTTCAAATCTTCGATCCACCTTTGGATCCACCCGAACACTTTTGACTTGGCCGCCAGCAGCACTTTGCAGCAGATCGCCATTGAAAACGACGACGAAACCCGACCCCGAAAGACACCTATGCACCCGGCTCCCCTGGGTGAGGTAACTCGAGTACTCCGGTGCTCCCGTGGGTATTGACACTAGAACAGCCTAGTTCTCAAAGGGTTTGCTCCAAATCCTCCTCTAAGTGTCCCTTTTCTTTAAACTTCCAACCGCGACTTTCCCCATAGAAGTCAACGGCGATTCGCGGCTGTGTTCATACACTGCACGCGTCCCCCGTGGGTCCCCTGTGTCACTACCTTGGGTGGTTCCTTGTGGTCCAAGCACTTCTACAGGCTCTAGGCCCTGTGTCTAGCTCAGTCGTGGTTCTTATACCACTTTATTGGTATATGGTTTGGTACGCCCCTAGGGCTCAAACGTGTATTTGTGCTATTACTGTAGATAACTAACTTATAACTTATGTACTTCGAACTCTAGCCTCATAAAGAGGGGTGTGTTTAGCAATAAATACATATATTTTGAGTATATACCTGGTGTGGTCCTCTTTCATTTGGTCACTCAAGAGATTATAGACTGGTAAAACAAGCTGCTTTACATTCCTTCAAGACGTAGCCTGAAGGCTGCTCTCCATAGCTACCACTAGGATAGCTTTCAATAAAGGTTGTCTTTAACCTATCTCCAATAAGGGGTTGTTTGGACTGGTGCAAGGTGCCCACTATAATTAGTGGACAGCATATGCCAGGCCAACTTCTCACATTGGTGTGCAGCGTGTGGGATTCCAGCTTGCTATTGTTTTACCAGATAATCTCAATTGAATTGATCAACTGAAAACCACTAAGGGTACCTAAGGTACATATAAATCAAGCTTAGTATACAGTAAGTTCTACTGAACTTAGAGTTGTGTGTTAAGGGATAGCACACCCTTTCTACAACTCAAGAGAGTTTAGTAGGCCACACTAGAGTAGGTAGTGCATACACCACACCTCACTAGTAATATCTTCAAAGCCAGGACCCAGTGAGTCCTTGCCAGAAGCCAGTGGGCTTCTTCCCTCCAAGTATGATAAACTCCCATTCTTGGAATTGAGAGCATTATGCAATACTAGGAAGCTGAAGGCAGGCAAAAGTGCCACCACCCAACACCTCAGGGAGGTGTTACTGGCTGATGATCTCAGCAGGCCCCTAGGGTCTGAAGGGGTAGGCAGAGAGGGTGGGGCAGAAGATGAGGAAGGGGTCAGGGGTGAAGAAACCCAGGCCCCCCTCTGAAACTGGCCAGGAAGGTGAAAATGACCTTGACCTGGAGAACGCAATTCCTCCCGTGGAGGAGGAGGAGGATCAGAATGACCTCCCCTTTGTCCCCCCAGGAAGAATTGTGAGTGTGCCCAGAAGTTCTAGATCTCCTTCTCAGGAGTCTAACCACTCTGACACCTCAATAGGGAGCTCTGTCTCCTCTCATAGGAGAGAATCCTCTCATGACAGGAGAAAGAGACTGATTGAGTATGAGCAAGCCCAGCTTGAACTCAGAAAACAGCAGTTGGCTATAGACAGGGAGTCCCTAGATCTCTACAAAGAGAGAAAGAAGATGGGACTAGAGTCCCATGGTGGCAGCAATTTCTCCAGAGATAGGGAAAGGTCTTATGACCATAGAAACCTGAGCAAGATTGTCCCTCCCTACCAGAGTGGGGATGACATCCACAAATGGATAACTGCACTGGAGAGGGCCTGTAAAGTACAGAGGGTCCCTCAGGAGCAGTGGGCAGCAATCTTGTGGCTCTCCTTTGCAGACAAAGGTAGAGATAAGCTCCTCACTGTTAAAGAGGAGGATGCTGATAAATACACAGTCTTAAAGAGTGCTCTGATTGATGGGTTTGGCCTAACCACTGAACAATACAGGTTAAAGTTCAGAGATACCCAAAAGGCACAGACTCAAGACTGGGTGGACTTTGTTGATTGTTCTGCCAAGGCTATGGAAGGTTGGTTATTGGGCAGTAAGGTATGTGACTTCACAGGATTGTACAATCTTATCATGAGGGAGCAGATCCTTAATAATTGTCAAAATCAGCTGTTGCATCAGCACCTGGTGGACTCTGATCTGACCTCTCCCCAAGAATTGGGAAAGAAGCCAGACAAATGGGTCAGAACCAGGGTGAGGCAGACGGTACAGAACCAAGGTGGTGACCCTAAGAAGCAAGATTCTAAAAACTCTGATAAGGGTGGGGAGAAGGGTAAAGACCAAAAGTCTTCACAAGGCCCCCAAAAATCTTCTGCAGGTGGGGATTCACAGTCTAACAAGGGAAGAGGCCAAAAGAAACCATGGTGCAAGGTCTGTAAGCAAAAGACCCACTGGACCAGTGATTGCACCAAGTCCAAAGACTCTACTACAGCCCCCACCAATGCCCCTAAGGCACCTGCTCCCCCTAGTGCAGTTACAATTGGTGGTGGGACTACACAAGCCAAGGGTTTAGTAGGGTTGACCCTGGGTAAGGAGATGAGCTCTGACCTAGTCCGAGAACTCACTCAGGCTGTCCTAGTCTGTGATGGAGGCATGGATGTGACCTCCTCTGTGAGTCCCAGTAATCTGGGCAAGTACAGGCAACAGCCCTTAATCAATGGAAAAGAGGCTTTGGCATTTAGGGACACAGGGGCAAGTGTCACCATGGTGACACAAGACCTTGTGAATCCTGGGTAGATTATACTTGGTGAAATGTACCAAGTGACCAATGCTAGCAACGTCAGAACAGACCATACTCTGGCAGTTGTTAACTTCTCCTGGGGAGGGGTAACTGGCCTTAAGAAGGTTGTGGTAAGTGCAGACCTACCCGTTGAATGCTTGCTTGGCAATGATTTAGAAACTTCAGCTTGGGCAGAAGTGGAGCTCAGGACCCATGCAGAAATGCTGGGCATCCCTGCAGATGTGTTTGCTGTGACCAGGTCACAAGCCAAAATGTCTAACACTGAACAGGCCTTGGATTCTGGAATAATGGACCAAGTGCCCTCCAAGAAGAGGAGTAGTAGGGTAAAGGCACTATCTGCGCCAACTTTGGCGAAACACTCGAAAATATCGGAGCGTGCTACAAGAGAGTGCATTTACCAGAATGCCAGGGGCGAACCTTGCCTGAGAGGTCAGCGGTGTGCTCCCACATCCTGTTGTCTAGTAGGGTAAAGGCAGTGCCTTCCCCCTTGGCTCAGAAGGAGGATCAGTCTTTTGAGGGGGATGATCTCAGTCCTGAGGAAGGAACTGTCCCAGAGGAGCTTGAACCTGACCAGGTTGAGTTCTTGGGGACAGGGGGCCCTTCCAGGGCAGATCTGAGCCAGGAGCAGCAGAGCTGCCCCTCTCTTGAACCCCTCAGACAGCAAGCTGCTGCTGAGGCTGCTGGGAAAGCTAGTGGTCCCCATACTGTGTATTGTGATGATGGACTCTTGTACTCAGAGTGTAGAGACCCCAAGCCTGGTGCCACCAGGAGGTTGGTTATACCTCTGAAGTTCAGGGGCTTCCTATTGACCCTAGCCCATGACATTCCCTTAGCAGGTCACCTGGGCCAGAACAAGACTTGGGACAGAATTGTCCCTCACTTTCACTGGCCCCACATGTCTGAAGACACCAAGGAGTTTTGTCGCTCCTGTGTAACCTGCCAGGCCAGTGGCAAGGCAGGTGGCACTACAAAGGCCCCCTGATACCACTACCTGTGGTGGGGGTTCCCTTTGAAAGGGTGGGGATTGACATTGTTGGTCCCATGGATCCCCAAACAGCATCTGGGCACAGGTTTATCCTGGTGGTAGTGGATCATGCCACCAGGTACCCAGAGGCTATTCCCCTTAGGACCACTACAGCACCTGTGGTGGCAAGAGCCCTCCTGGGAATTTTCTCAAGAGTGGGCTTCTCTAAGGAGGTTGTATCAGACAGGGTGCTAACTTTATGTCTGGATACTTAAAAGCAATGTGGAAGGAGTGTGGAGTGACTTACAAGTTCACCACACCCTATCACCCACAATGCAATGGTTTAGTTGAGAGATTCAACAAAACCTTGAAGGGCATGATTAAAGGGCTCCCAGAAAAGCTTAGGCGAAGATGGGACATACTCTTGCCCTGCCTTTTATTTGCATACAGAGAGGTGCCTCAAAAGGGGGTTGGCTACAGCCCTTTTGAACTTTTGTTTGGTCACCCTGTCAGGGGTCCATTGTGCTTGGTGAAGGAAGGATGGGAGTTACCTCTCAAGCCCCCAAAGCAAGACATAGTGGACTATGTACTTGGTCTCCGCTCCAGGATGGCTGAGTACATGAAAAAGGCAACTAAAAACCTTGAGGCTAGCCAGGAACTGCAAAAAGCCTGGCATGACCAAAGGCTGTGCTGACTGTTTACCAGCCAGGACAGAAGGTGTGGGTGTTGGAGCCAGTGGCCCCAGCAGCTCTCCAAGACAAATGGAGTGGACCCCATACCATTGTTGAACAGAAGGGTGAGGTTACCTATTTAGTAGACATAGGAACACCCAGGAGTCCCCACAGGGTTCTCCATGTCAACAGGTTAAAACCATATGTGGACAGGGCAGACATGGGCTTGCTCATGGCTACTGATGAGGGACAGGAGGAAGAGAGTGACCCACTCCCTGACCTGCTCTCACAGAACCCTGATGATGGGTCAGTGGATGGTGTAGCCTTGGCAGGCAGCCTCACTGCCCAGCAGCAAACTGATTGCAGACAGGTGCTCAATCAGTTCAGGCACATATTCTCACTGACACCCAGTCAGACTACCTGGTGCACTCATGAAGTGGACACTGGGGACAGTCTACCTATTAAAAATAAGATGTATAGGCAACCTGACCATGTCAGGGACTGTGTCAGGACAGAAGTCCAGAAGATGTTGGATTTGGGAGTTATTGAACCCTCAGATAGCCCTTGGGCTAGTCCAGTGGTCCTTGTGCCAAAACCTCACACCAATGGTGGGAAAAGAGAGATGAGGTTTTGTGTGGACTACAGGGGTCTCAATGCAGTCACTAGGACTGATGCCCATCCAATACCTAGGGCAGATGAGCTAATAGACACGTTGGCCTCAGCCAAGTATCTAAGCACATTTGACCTGACAGCTGGCTACTGGCAGATCAGACTAGCTGATGATGCAAAGCCAAAGACAGCATTCTCAACCCCTAGTGGGCATTATCAATTTGTGGTGATGCCCTTTGGTCTGAAGAATGCACCTGCCACTTTTCAGAGGTTGGTGAATACAGTCCTTACAGGTCTGGAAGCCTATAGTGCAGCATATCTAGATGATATTGCTGTCTTTAGCTCCACCTGGGAGGATCACCTGGTCCACCTCAGGAATGTTTTACAGGCCCTGCAGAAAGCAGGCCTGACTATCAAGGCCACCAAGTGCCAGATAGGGCAGATTCAGGTTGTGTACCTGGGCCACCTTGTGGGTGGAGGCCAGGTTCAACCACTGCAGAGCAAGATCCAGACCATCATGGACTGGACTGCTCCAACTACCCAGACTCAGGTGAGAGCCTTTTTAGGCCTGACTGGGTACTATAGGAGATTTGTCAAGGGGTATGGATCAATAGTGACACCCCTGAATGACTTAACTTCCAAGAAAATGCCCAAAAGGTTCAGTGGACAGTTAGCTGTCAAAAGGCATTTGATGACCTAAAGCAGGCCATGTGCACTGCTCCCATTCTACAGAGTCCTGATTACTCCAAGAAGTTCATTGTCCAAACAGATGCATCTGAATTGGGGGTAGGGGCTGTACTGTCACAATTGAATGATGAAGGTCAGGATCAGCCAGTAGCTTTTATTAGCAGAAGGCTGACCCCTAGAGAGAAACGTTGGTCAGCCATTGAGAGGGAGGCCTTTGCTGTGGTCTGGGCTCTGAAGAAGTTGAGGCCATACTTGTTTGGTACTCACTTCCTTGTTCAAACCGACCATAAGCCCCTCTTATGGCTAAAACAAATGAAGGGTGAAAACCCCAAACTGCTTAGGTGGTCCATTTCCCTACAGGGGATGGACTTCACAGTGGAACATAGACCTGGGAGTAACCATGCCCAATGCAGATGGACTCTCTAGGTACTTCCACTTAGAACATGAAGACTTAACTGGGCAAGGTTAGTTTAATGTCCCTACGTTTGGGGGGGGGGTTGTGTAGGAGAGTAGGATCTGCTTCACATGGGTACCCCCACTTTTTGCTGATGCTTCACTGTTTTTCAACTTTAGTCTGGCTGGGGCCCTGCTAATCTGAACCCCAGCCTAGCTGCTTCCTCTCTAAAATGGTTTCCATGTGCCTTAGGCACATCTCTGATTGGAATCTGGAGTGCCCTTATAAGTCCCTAGTATATGGTATACTATGTACCCAGGGCATAGGTACCTCAGATGCCTGCCAGGGGCTGAAGCATGTATTGTGCCACCCCTGGATGGCCAGCCAAAAGGACACCACAGGTCTGCTACTGCAGCCTGGGTAAGGTGGTGCATGCACCCCTTACTGTGGTATAGGCTACCTATATCACTACATACATACACACATATAAACCTACAAGTCACTCCTATGGCAGGCCTTATCAATCCTGGAGGCAGAGTGCGTGGTTCCTATGTGAGAGGGTGCCCCTGCATGAGCTGGGCCCCTCTGCAGTGTTCGGAGACCCTTCTCTGATGCTGTTTGTAGTGCAGCCCGACCATATACTCTTAAGCGCATTATAACCTCGCGTTAAATGCTAGCTTTCGGATGGCTGCACGGAAACATGTCGTGTTTGGTGTCAAACATCTTGGAATACTACCCCCCCCCGCCAGTTCTGGCAGCGGAGGTAGCATTCCACCCTTCTAGAGGGAGAGACATGTACACACCGGTATACCCGGTACTGACTTTCCAGAGCCCTGGCATCACAAAATGGATGCCGCTGCCACAGACACGAGTCTGGCCTCCTGCTGCTGACCGAAGCTCCGGCAGGGGAGGCCTGGACAATAGGTTTCCTGTCCCAGGGAGGTGTAACCACCTCCCCAGACAGGATAGTGTGTATTGGGGCTGGGCAGGAGCACTCTCTGGTGCTTTGAAGTCCTGCACTGGGGGCACATTTGGTGTCCCTGTGCATACCCCAGTTCAAACCGGCTCAGGGGCTTCCAGACCCTGCTCTGGCGCGAAACTGGACAAAGGGAAAGGGGTATAACCACCCCTCTGCCCTGATCCTCCCATAGGTGGGGCCACAGAGTATGTCCAACCCCCTACCTTAGTATAAGTATGGGACCCCAGTCCTTAGGACTTTATATTTACCTGGACGAAACTCTGACACAGAATCCTGGACCTTCAACGCTCTACTTTCAGATTAGAGGACTGAAGAATCTCCCTTGGGGTCAAGGAGTGACTCCCCTGCTTGGCAGGCACCAAAGAAGCAATTGTCCGTTCTGCATCGCTGAAGCTCCCGCCGGATGCCGAAGTCTTTGCATCACCAGAGGTGGATTTCCAGACTTCCCCGAGGCTGCCCTGAGTCCCCAGCAAAGCTGAGGCCCATAGCTGTCGTGGGTAACGTGGAACCGAGACCCCTGGACACCGATTGCATTTGCAAGTGCATCCTCTTCTGGGTCTCCCACGAAGTTGTGCTTTGGGCTCCGAGTATCTCCAGCCTCCAGCACCGACTGCACCGAAGATCTCTGGCCTCCACTCCACGAGTGTCCTGTGAGCCAGCTCCACGTGTGTCGACTCGAGGCTCCTTTGCGGTCGCTAGTCTGTTAGCTAGTAGGTTCTCCCAAAGGCCAATCTTTTTCTGCTTGGGCTCCCTGGTTGCTCCAGGCGTGCCCTGACTTACCCTCGCTGGCTGAGTCCCATAGACCTTGCTGGTCTGCAACATTGTCCTTCTTCCATTTCCACAAGACTTGCCGTTGCCAAGGCTTGTTGGGTCCAATCCGGTCGCCGACATGCCTGCAATCGACAGACGTTGTGGGACAGCTCGAATCCAGCTCCTGGTCATCGTCGACACCTCCTGAACCTCGTGGCTGAAGAGTCAAGACGACAGTCAACCTACCCGAAGCACTCGACATCGGTGGGCATCTGCTCATCGCCTTCCTGGTCACTGGCTAGTGACCCAGACTCTGTCCCCTCTGCTTTCAGGTTCTTCAAATCTTAGATCCACCTTTGGATCCACCCGAACACTTTCGACTTGGCCGCCAGCAGCACTTTGCAGCAGATCGCCATTGAAAACGACGACGAAACCCGACCCCGAAAGACACCTATGCACCCGGCTCCCCTGGGTGAGGTAACTCGAGTACTCCGGTGCTCCCGTGGGTATTGACACTAGAACAGCCTAGTTCTCAAAGGGTTTGCTCCAAGTCCTCCTCTAAGTGTCCTTTTCTTTAAACTTCCAACCGCGACTTTCCCCATAGAAGTCAACGGCGATTCGCGGCTGTGTTCATACACTGCACGCGTCCGCCGTGGGTCCCCTGTGTCACTACCTTGGGTGGTTCCTTGTGGTCCAAGCACTTCTACAGGCTCTAGGCCCTGTGTCTAGCTCAGTCGTGGTTCTTATACCACTTTATTGGTATATGGTTTGGTACGCCCCTAGGGCTCAAACGTGTATTTGTGCTATTACTGTAGATAACTAACTTATAACTTATGTACTTCGAACTCTATCCTCATAAAGAGACTAGAGGGGTGTGTTTAGCAATAAATACATATATTTTGAATATATACCTGGTGTGGTCCTCTTTCATTTGGTCACTCAAGAGATTATAGACTGGTAAAACAAGCTGCTTTACATTCCTTCAAGACTTAGCCTGAATGCTGCTCTCCATAGCTACCACTAGGATAGCTTTCAATAAAGGTTGTCTTTAACCTATCTCCAATAAGGGGTTGTTTGGACTGGTGCAAGGTGCCCACTATAATTAGTGGACAGCATATGCCAGGCCAACTTCTCACAGTCACCCGTTCAAAAACGAGGGTAGACGGTAGCACCATGTTAGCTGTATTTGCTTCACTCAATAACAGCAGAGAACTACCTAACGGTTTTCCACTCAAGTACTCCTAGAAGTTAGATGCAAACAACGTTCCGTTTGCTCAGATTCCTGGAGTGGGGGATAGAGTAATACCAAACATGGATCGCAGGTTAGGTTTAATCTTGGCTGCACACGAGGGTCTGGGCTCCTCGCACACAGGAGTTACGGCGACGGTTTCTTTACTGAAACAACGCTATTGGTGGCCAGGGTTAACAAAGCAGATCAAAGACTTTG